>CM036242.1:6259253-6811753 GCA_020698575.1 Bostrychus sinensis | reverse complement strand
GGCAGCTGCTGTCTAGTCACAGGCAAAAAAAAAAGAGTCATAAGTTGCAGGATAAGCCTGCAGCTGTTCACTAAGCATAACTTTACCTGAACAAGGCCTAAGATTTAAATATTTTCTTCTGTGTGCAGATGGTCAGCCGGTGAAGAGGAAAAAGGGCCCAGCTCCGAAGATGCTTGGAAACGAAGTGTGCAGCGTGTGCGGGGACAAAGCGTCCGGGTTCCACTACAACGTGCTCAGCTGCGAGGGCTGTAAGGGCTTCTTCCGCCGCAGCGTCATCAAAAGTGCCCAGTATTCCTGCAAGAACAACGGCCGCTGTGAGATGGACATGTACATGCGCCGCAAGTGCCAGCAGTGCCGCCTTCGCAAGTGCCGAGAAGCAGGCATGTTGGAGCAGTGTGAGTATACTAGACAAATCCAAGTTTCAGCCCATGACTGCTCATAATAGTTTATAAAGCATGGATTGTTGATGATCAGTAAAAAAAAAGGCATGAAGACTTAAATTAGTTGCAGGAATTTCATCCATTAGATGACCCACTGCCACATGTTTGACCACAGTGTGACCTGAGAATGATAATGAAGGCACACATTTTGTTTTGTTTAGAGGTAATGTTTAAATTTTCCTCAGCAAAGAGTCAGGAACTGGGGAATTTGTCTGTCTGTAATGTAGCGGCCTTTATCTAGTCTGCATAGATCTTTTTGAATTATTCCAAATAACATTTTTTAATCTTTGTAACAGCTCTATGTGTTTGTCTAGATAATGCACGCAATTATGCAGCTGACTGACACAAAATATTTACTTTCCAAGTACCATCTCTAATAGACTAAAATGAACCTAAATCTGGACTTACCCAGCCTAAACCAAGGAATACAATAGGACAGTGGTTCCCAAACTGAGGTCCGGGGCCCCCTGCTGGAGCCAAGATGCTACTGCAGGGCTGCTGCCAGAGGTTGTCTACATTAACAACTTAAATGTACTATGAGCAGTATATTTTTTTAATACTTGATCAAAATTACCCACATGTCCCCAGATATGATGTAAACATGTTTAAATCAAATATTACTTTTACTGATAACAATGCTACAGCTGATTTATTCACAGTAAAAAAATAATTTACATAATCAGGGTAGCCCCAATGTCTTAAATGCATTAAATAGGTATAAATATGATCTTGTCAAAATCAAGGCCTTAAAAGCATTAAATATTATGAGAATGTATTACATTTTGTTCTTCTAGGTCTTAACATTTTCAAAACATTGCTAATTTCACACAAAGTAGTGTCACTACAATAACTAAATCAGGTTGCTCAGGTTGCCACACAGGCCAATCCATACATGCAACAGATGTGGACAAAATGAATGAATATGAAATGAATTACAATTAATTATACTTGGCTTAAAATGACTTCAAAATCTACTTTGAAGTCATTTTAAGCAAACAGTTTTTTTTTCTTCTTAGAAATCTATGGGGGAAAACATTGCATAGGCTTTTGAATAAAGTGACGTTTTATTGTTGGGGGGGGGTCCACGTAAATATTTGTAATTTTTAAGGGGGCTGTGAAATTCTTAACTTTCAGAATGGCTGCTGTTGGGATTACCACAGAAAAATCCATCGCTGAAAAAGAGCAAAACAAGAGACTATACCAGGACTAAATAAGGAATAAACCAGGATTAATCTGAGACTAACTCGGGTCTAAAACCAGGATTATACCACAACTAAACCAGGGCTAATGTGGGACTAACCCAGATCTAATCCAGGACTGATCTTGGCCTATATTAGGATTATACCAGGACTAAATCAGGTCTAATCCAGGAATAACCAAGGTCTAATCCAGGACTAAACCAGAAATAAACCAGGACTATTTTGGGAATAACCAAGGTCTAAAACAGAACTAAACCAGAACTAAACTAGGGCTAATGTGGGACTAACCCAGGTCTAATTCAGGACTAAACCAGAATTAAACCAGGACTATTTTGGGAATAACCAAGGTCTAAACCAGGACTAAACCCTAACCCTAAGTGCAGGACAAAACCAGACACAACCATGACAAAACCAAAGCTAAACCAGGAAATGTTCTAAACTTCAAATTTAAGCCTTGAGTCTAAAACAGGACTAAAACCACTGTATTAGATGGCTCATATTAAACAAATATACCATCAGATATCTTGAAAAAAATGACACTTGCAGATTACAGTCCAGTTTCAAAATGTTAGTCTTTGTGTTTGTGGCCAGCATGAAACAACACCTCTCTGCACATGCTTCCTGTGTGACCTGTAGGCGTGCTGTCAGAGGAACAGATCAGGCGGAAGAAGCTAAAGAAGCAGCAGGACGATGAAACGGCGCGCACGTCCACAGTGGTGACCCCCACCCCTACCCCCGACCCGGCCACTCTGGACCCCCAGCAGCAGGAGATGATCGAGAAGCTGGTGGCCATGCAGAAGCAATGCAACAAGAGATCCTTTCTGGACCGACCAAAGGTTACTGTGAGTACACACTGGTGTTTGTTTTAAAAAAGGTTTCATGACCCAATTTCCTGGTTTTATTATGTTTAGTGTTTTGAGTAATTTTAGCAGAGCATCCTTTTGTTTTATAGTGGTATTTGTTTATTTTGTTATTTTCAGTATAGTGTCATTCATCACCATTATTCTGGCAAGTTAAAGATTCCTAAATTTTAGAAATATTACATTAAAATGTTCTCTAGATCAGTAAAACTCTGGCTCCTGGACATTCAAACTTGCACTCACATTTTAAACACATAGGGCCAGATTTATGAAAGATTTGCGTGTACACTAACTAAGTAAGATGTGATTAAACCCAGGCGCAGCTGAGGTTAGCGTCTCTCACAGGAGCTGAACGAACGCAGAGCAGAGTTTGCTCCAGTGGCTCAATGAATCTGTGAAACGAGGCGTTCTCGCCAGAACACGCAAAATTCAAGGTGTGGAACATGCAAATAAAGTTGCTTTGCGGTCGTTATTTGATTTATCACAAGTATGGGAGCTAAATCTGCATGAAAATTTTGCACATTGGAGGAGCAGGTACAAAAGCTATGCAGAGGAAAGAGTGCAGCTTTCAGTGCACAGAAAATATTGAAATTGAAAATAATTTGATAATGTGTTGATTTGAAGCTGGAGGAAACAAAGAGACAGACTTTACCTGCAACACTTTTTCCTTGTTTCTCTCACACTCCCCTGAACTTCAGCCTTTTACAGCTTCTGTCTCTGGGGTTTCAGTCTGTTCCACGTAGGCTACTTTTAAATCCTTACGGTGAAGGCTGAGCAGTCTTTAAACGCTGCATACAGGCCATGTGATGACAGTGTCAGTCCTGTTGTGTTTATCTCATTGCCTCCCAATGCTCGCTGTGATGCTTGATTGACAGCTGCCCACAGTGGATCAAGGCTACGCTGCTGTTTAATGTACGAGCGGAGGACATCCAAAATATTTAAAATGTTTATATTTATTTGATCACCGTCAGCACTGCATAGAGGCTACTTGATACATTTTATATGTGTTTGTAGGGTTGCTGACTTTGACAGACAGTGAACAGAACCTTTCCTCTGTATCTCCACTTGTCTCATGCAAAGGGAAGCTACAGTTACATGACTGTGGTCATTGCCAGAATCGCGTGAGACAAGCATCTAACAAGAAACTCAGCGTAGACCTGTAATAAGGCTGGATTCTCATATTGACTTCTGCGTAGCATCACTGTAGGGAAAGATGCAGTCGGAGTTGCTTCCTTTATTGGTGCGTGTTATGCTCTAACAAAATTCTCATTTACGTATCAGATTTGTGGCAGCAGTTACTTCCTCAGCTTCTGTTTGTATATCACACACAGCACACCCACAAATAGCAAACGCTGTTTTTCAATCTGCACTCGCAATTTAGCACCGGGCTTTCTAAATATGGCCCTTAGTGTGTCACTAATATATTTAATGAATGTTGCGTCATCTGTGTATTGTACATTTTCATTATTTTTCACTGTTTCTGTACTAATGTGCTAATCTCTGTCTGTGTCGTTTAATGTGTATCGTGTTTTGCTTTAGTGTTAATTGTGCCTAATCCATTTAATAATCCATGTCTGTGTTTATTTTAACATGTCTCATGTACTGTTGTGGGTCTTGTCTATGTCTTGTAACGTCAACCTGCCATGGGACAGCAGATGAAAATTAACTTTTATGGCTAAATCTGGCATATTTACATGATTAATTTTAATGTGGTCAGGTTAATAAATATGCATTGTCCAATATCAAAAACAAATAAATATATTTTGGGTTCTGGCCCATTGTTTGGGAACCACAGGTTTAGTGAATATCATGGCTCTAGATTTGTCACACTCTGTATTTAGGGGGAACAGGACAACAGCCAAAAGTGCATTTAATACAGAGGAATTGGTTGCAAGTACAATCATCTTTGGAAAAGACCTTAAGACTACAGAGTTTATGTACAACTTCAACAGTTTAAAGCAGGCATATGGTGTACCCTAGTCATTCTTGAAGTCAAGAGTGTCGCGGGCCCCTTAAATTTCCAAACCCCAACAATAGAACTTCCCTTTAGTGAAAAGTCTGTCATGTTTTTCTCTATATATTTCTATTAAAAAAAACTTACTAAAAACACTAAGAATCGTTGAAGTAATAGTTTTTAAACAGGTATATAACTATAATTTATGTACTTAATTTAGACAACATCTGGGGCCCCCCCTGCAGGGCCCCAAACCCCACTTTGGGAACCACTGGTATACTTGATTCACAGTATGTTATTCATTTATTTATTTAGGTTGCACTCTAAATCTTCTGGAGATTAAATTTTATAACTATGTCTTTAGTCTCTGCACTGGTATCAAGTATCAGCTGATAAAACATAAATAATGAATAAAGGAATGCTCCCATTGGCTGTTGATTTAATGGCTGCTGGAGAAAGTAAAACTTAGAAACATTGCTAAAAAGAATTGCATACATTAGAAAAAGGGAAGCAAAGTGAAATGAGATTATTGCTGTTCACATTAATCTAAAGCTGTAAAGCTAAGCTCCAAACTCCATTTTATATATTTAGTGTTTTATGGTGGCAATAAAAATACAATACAACAATAAAAATAATTTTTTAAAAATGACAAAAATTTTAAAATTGTCAGTTCTACAACATATTTAAAGAGAGTCTAAACAAGTGAGTATTTAGCTGGACTGAAAGAGGGACAAACCATTAACGGATAAGTCACTCTAGTTTGCAGAAACATGGAAAATGGTGGCGCTGTTGTGTAGGGCCCACCTCTGTTGACTTTTCTACTTAACTTGTCTGGTGTCAGTTAAGCATTGTGTTGTTTACTTAGACCTGAAGGAGTTAGAGCCCCTGTACATAATCTGCTGTAACAAAAACATGGTCTGTCTGAATGAATATTACCGGGTTTCTTTCCCTGGAACTACCAGAGTCTCAGTTGTTCTCAGTGACTTAAATATATAAAAACAACTGCTATAGATTTAAGGTACATTTAAGGTAAAAAAAAAAAATTTAAAAAAAGTGTTATTTAGGTCTAAAGTGATGGTTGAGTTAACTCTGGGTTTCTCTGTGGAGCTGTGAGCACATTCTTGTGAAAAAGGTGGAGTTGATAAGTCAGACACAGTATGAATACTCGCATGAATCTACACTAAACTCATGTAAAAGGCACAGCACCAAAGACTTAATGAATGTTACATAGTCCATAGGCTTATACCAAGGTGACTCTAAATTGCTCTTAGTGAATGAATGTGAGAGTGAATGGTTGTCTGTTGGCTGTGTGTCAGCCCTGTGACTAACTGTCCAAGTTGTGCCCGGGCTAAAGCTCAAAGTTACTGGGATAGGCTCATGATGACTTGATAAAATATTACTTTACAATGTCTTTAGCTTACGTTGATGCTCGCTGTACGTTCATGCTCCTGTCAGCTGTGCCACTTTTGCTTTTTTCCCCTCCTCCATCACACCAGCTGCTCGTTTCTCATTTCTGATTGGGAAAATTGGCCATCTTTTATCTTCTGTCTACCTTGACAGAAAGTAAAGAGTAGAAAGTAAGGGTTAATCTGTTAAGTTACCTTGCTATCTCACTAATCCTGCTTTGTACCACATGGCATGGGGTCAGCCCTATGTTCCCTGGTACCCATTTTCCCCGGGGAAAATTAAGTTTATGGCTAGGGTTTTGGGAACATCAGGACTTACCAGAATGAGCAAATACCTAGGATTCTCCAGTCCTTATCTTCACTGGTTTCTATTCAATTCAATTTCAATTCAGTTTTATTTGTATAGCCCAATATCACAACAAAGGTCGCCTCAAAGGGCTTCACAAACAGTTGATCAAACATAAACACACAATCAGACTTAACACACAATCAGCACAAACAATAACTACACTAAACTAAACAGACCCAGGACACTCCTGTCCTTAGACCCTCCTTCTCGGTAAGGAAAAACTCCTAAAAAAAAAACCAGCTACGGGAAAAAAGAAGAAACCTTATGGAGCCCATATTGAAAGAGAGATCCTCTCCCAGGATGGACAGGCAATGCATCTAGTTTCTATGGACCAAGGAACTTTGGTATTGAGGGTCATAAGTACTTTCACAAATGTGTAGCCACGTATATTCCCCAGCCCATAGAAACTTGGGTACATTTGCAACATTTATTAACGTAGTGTGGTAGTGAGTTCATGTAACAATTTATTACTAGAAAGCATAATGGAAATGAGCTTTGTATTTTCTGCTGGTTCATTCACAGTGCCCCTTCAGCACTTGTATGTGCACGCTTATTGACCTTGGTTGTTGTGGAAGCAGCTGTGTTCACAACCCTACACAATCTTAGCCAATTAGCTGCACATGCTGCTTCTTGGTCACACATTAATTATGTTGAACAGCTGGCACTTGTTCTTGGGTGCAAGAATTTTGTGTTATGGGTCATAAGGTCGCCGCAGATCTTTTTTTTTTTTTTGCATTTAATACTAGAGCATTCAACTTTGAGGAAATATGAACACCATTTAGCATTCTATTAAAGCAACACTGCGTTTAACCTTTTGGTAAGTCTTTACAATCTGGATATCTGTTTTGTTTTCACAGCCATGGCCTCAGAGTCAGGACCTGCAGAACCGAGAAGTACGTCAGCAGCGGTTCGCCCACTTCACTGAGCTAGCAATTATGTCAGTCCAAGAGATCGTGGATTTCGCAAAGCAGCTCCCTGGCTTCCTTGAGCTCACAAGGGAAGACCAGATAGCTCTGCTCAAGACGTCCACGATTGAGGTACGACATTGATATGATGAGTACTGCGATGTGTCAGTGTCTGTGTGATTTGAAGATATCTTGATAAGATTTCAGGTTGGGTATCACTTCAGAATAGGAGGCTCATTTATTAGTCGGTGGTACGGAGTAAGCATTGATCGTTGTACACTCCCACCTACATTCAGATACACCTGTATACAGACATGGAGTGGTCTTGTGTTGCTGAAGCCTTTCTGCTTTAAGGTTGGACATGTTGTGCATTCAGAGACAGCAGATCAGACTGCAGTTTATGAGCTACTGTTGCTTTTCTATCTTTTCAAACCAGTTTGGCCATTCTCCTCTGGCATCAGTGAGGCATTTTCATTACTTCTTTGTAAACCCTCGACATGGTTGTGTGTGGAAAATCCCCGTAGATGAACTGCTTCTGAGATACTTAGTCCATCCATTCTGATACTGTGTTTAACCTTCAGTAAGTTTCTCTTGATCATGTCTGCATGATGAATACATTGAGCTGCTGACAAAGTTTATCTAATAATGTGCCCTGCGTACATAAAAAAAGTATACAAAAAATTATTTTAAAAAGTACACAAAATATAAATACCTAAATAATATAATAAATCATTTTACCATTGGAATTTTAAACACTAAATATTGTGTGTCACCCTTAAATATAAAGCAAGCTTGTCTGTATTACTATACTAGGGCTGCACAATATATCGCAAAATTATTGTTATCGCAATATCAGCAAACGCAATATCTGTATTACAAGAATCTAAATATATTGCAATAACGCTGTGGTCTTCCATCTGACAGAGATTTACACTGAAGAATCATTTTCCACCAGAGCCTTAAAAGAACATGTGTTGTGACTAAATAAAAATGTTTAAAAAGTCCAGTTTTAGTGGTAATTTAGCCTTGTTTTATTCCTGGTTTAGTCTGTGTTAAGTTTTGATTTTGTCGCTGTTTTGTAAATACAGAAACTTACATTTTTGTGAAATGTAGTGAATTTAACCTTCTATGTCATGAGGCTCTATTTTCAAATATCGCAATAATATCGTTATTGCAATTTTCAACATAGTTATTGAATATCGCATGTTTTCTCCATATCGTGCAGCCCTATACTATACCATGTGAAATTGTTGTGGTTACTTCAAAGAACAGCTGGAATGTGTTTCAACACTGAAAATGAGCAAATATTATGATGGATTGTTGTAATGTGATATTGTGTTGTGATATAAAGTGACCCCAGGAAGAGCAGCTGAAGCTGTACACTGCAGGTGCTAATGCAGATCTCAGTAAACATAAACATAGTAGCAGTAGCTACATGTATACAAATTCATAATGTGTGGATATACATTTAAAACGTATCATTTATATTATACCATACTCCAGTCAACAGCAAATAATACTATTTACAAGATTTACTAAAGCTCAATTTCATGTAATTATTAACAAAATTTAGGTTTAAATAAGCTGAACATTGAAACTGGAACTGGAGTGAAACAAAGGGTTTAGGGCTCAACACTAACCCCTGCGGGACTCCATGGCCAATGAACATTTATGCTCAAGTGAACCCTCCTATCATCACATGAACCTTTGTGTGTTGTCAATTTTCTAGCTCCTGTCTTAAATTTAAGTGAAACTCAGTAACTTGTTTTTTACCTTAAACAAACTGTACATACCCTATAGAACCTTCTGAGTTTGTGTGATGTTTAAATGAGTTGCTGTGGGGTGAATGAAGCGTCTGACATCTACCCCTGGTGTCTCTAGGCTGGAAATGACACTTGCAATGTATGAACACGGAAGTCTGAAGTCTCACGAGAAAGTGGCACATCACAGTTAGCAAAACAAGCTAGCAATGGCTTTAATTCTCATTTTTCATAATGGCAGAGCGGCCAAATGGCAGAACCGAGGAGGGGAAAACTAAAGTAAAGCTGAGCAAGTGATCATATAGCTGTGAATTGGACTTGTGAGCATTTATGATAGTGCTTTACTACGAAATGTAGGGGGAACTTCATAGAGAAAAAATTGGCCAAAGGGCAAATAAATGGGAAAAAGTTACTGAGTTCTGCTTTAAGTGAAAACTGGGACAGCTCTTACCATGGCGAGAATGACAATTTAGGCGTTACAGACATTTGATGTATAGAGTAGTGGTAGAGTTACCATTGGGTCAAATAGTGAACATTTTTAATAATCATATTTTAAATTCAAGATGTTTCCTAACAGTGTGCAATACAGACTGAGTAGTATGAGGTGCCATGTGGGACAAAAATCAGAATATATTCTCACACACGCATATGAAAACCTCTCGCATACACATATGAAATTCACTGAAACAGGAAGGCAGTTCACTGTAACAGGAAGCAATGGCTTGGCATGGTCTAGAAAAGGAGAAACTTTGATCATTTAAACCTTTGATCATTTAAATAGAGCCGGACTGATATGGAATTTTTTTTTTTTTTTTTTTTTTTTTTTTTTTTTTGGGCTGGTGCCTAGGCCACTTTATTAGACAAAACATGTTTTTAAAATGTTGTAGAAAGCTGCTTATTGTTATTTATGCTGATTGTTATGTAGGTTGTAGTGGGCATTGGTGTGGGGAGTATTATTATGTATTATTTGTATTATATTTATTTTATTTAGCTTAAACTAAATTTGTTTAACTTAAATTTCCTTTAAACTTGCTTTGCAAGTAGAGCATGGGGAGAACTACAAAATGCATTTTGAATTTTTGTTCTATGAGGTTTTATGGCAGAGAAATGAGCAAAATATTTTTATTGCCTTTTTGAGCTTTTCAGGCCATGAGAAGGCGATGTTTGAAAACTGTTTGGAAACACTAGCGCCCTCTGCTGCACAAATAGCAGAAGGCCATCATTTGCAAGTAAACAGGTCTTATTCCAGCACACAGTAAAAATAGGACTGGGAATGTCTTTTTTGCATAATTAACTGAGTGCAGATTTGGATTCACAGACCCCCACTAGCCACTAGTTTGTGAGGTGGAACATGTTCCCTCTTGTTTTGCTTCAAATTAGGCCCTAGTCTCACTCATAGCCTCTCCTTCCTCCTCTGTATTTGTATTGCAATGTTTTAATTCAAATGTGCCTTCCTCTTACAGTGAAATGCCTTCCTGTTACAGTGAATTCCATGTGTTTGAGAGGTCTTCATATGTGTTTGCGAGCATTTCATGTGTGTGTGTGAGCATTTCATGTGTGTGTATGAGCATTTCATGTGTGTGTGTGAGCATTTCATGTGTGTGTATGAGCATTTCATGTGTGTGTGTGAGCATTTCATGTGTGTGTGTGAGCATTTCGTGTGTGTGTGTGTGAGAGGTTTTCAAAGGGCTGGGTGATCGTTTTTTGTTTTTTTGTTTTTTTCGATTAATTTGAATTTGTAGTGCAGGTCGATTTGCTTTAATAAAAATCGATTAAAAAAAAAAAAAAGTCCACCACCGGCGCTCTGGGCTCCCGTAGTTCATAGTGGGCTCAGCCCGCTCGCCCTCCCTCCGCGCGCTAGAGGTACACAAACAACATGGCAGCGAACAGGGAAGAACTCGTTCCTAAGAAAGGCACAGTTGTGTGGAAATGGTTCGGGTTTGCGGTGTCAGACGGAGCACAAACAGCGCCCCGCTGCTAAGTGTGTTTGAAGGCTGTAGCACCTTAAACAGAAACACGCTGCCAAGTGGGAGAAGTGCTGCTCCAAAAGATATGAAGATTGTTGCTACTGCAGCACTAGCACGGCAGCTGTAAAACAAACTACGGTAGTAGAAACAATTATAAACTGTGTATCGTATTATAAGAACGGAGCCAGGTGGAAAGCAATTAGAGATGCAGTTGCTATATGTATTGCAAGGGATATAATGCCGTGTTGAGAAGACGGGGTTTAATCACATGCTAAAGGTTTTGGACGCAAAGTATGTGGTGCCAAGTTGTAAATATTTTTCAGACGTTGCCTTGCCTCAGCTGTACAACAGTACTCGCCAAAAGATCTGTAAGAAGCTGGAAAGGATATTGTTTTACACCACCACAGCAGATCTTTGGTCCAGCCGAACGATGCAGCCTGACATGAGTTTAACGGTGCATTTTATCAACGACAGCTGGACTCTTCGAAACATCTCCCTCCAAACTCTTATTTTCCTGACAATCACAAAGGAAAAATAATTGCCCAGGGACTAAAAGAAGCTCTAAGCTCTTGGGACCTTGCTGAAGACCGACACGTCTGTGTGACTACAGACAGTGGCAGCAACATGATTAAAGCTCTGAAAGACAACAACTGACCCCACCTCCAATGCTTTGGACACAGACTGCACAATGCTATAGGTAAGAGTCAGTATGAAGATAAAGGGTTACATATTTACTCCAGAAAAGGTTTCACATGAAAATTTCTTCTCAATAAAATAAACTTTAAATTGTAATTAAAGTATAAAAGTACATTACACAGATTCAGCTCCAACTGAATGTATTAAATTATAATTAAAAATAGGATTGCAGTATCACAATTTGTCAGTGAAATCAATGACTATCACAAGATTTTTTTTTACAATAATCTATTTCCAGAGGGTTTTATCTCTATTATAAATGTATTATGATTATAAATTATTTTTCCCATGCATTGCCATAGTTTATTAGGCCTTGAAGTTTTTAAAGAAATCAAAATATCACCACTTATTCTTACTGCAATATTCAACATAGTTATCATAAATAAGTTTTCCTATGCCCCTTTTTATTTGTAGACATTTCCTAATGAAAATTAAGTGAAGTAAAGGGAAAAAGGTATAGTTAGTAACTAAGTATAGGTATAAAAAAAATTCTACTTCAGTTAGAGTGTAATGGTTATGCAAATTCAACATGTTATATCTATTTTCCCAGTCAGGAAAAACACAAATGAACAGCATAATTAATGCATAATAAATAACAATACATTATAATAAAGCAATATACATTTTCATAAAATTTGCCTGATTAATAATAGTATTCAATTCATCTAATGAGTTGTGTGTGTGTTTGTATCCACACGTGTTTTTAAAAGTTTGTAAAGGTTTACCATGTTCCAATAAAAATAGTTTTGATTGTGTGTATTCTTTATTACAGAAAATGGTGTGAAGGGACCCACGGATTGAACGTGCCATTGGGGTTTGTAAAAAGTCTTATAGCTGGAAAAAGAGAAGAGCTATGTCTGAAGTACAGGCTGAGTTTGGTCTACCCCCTCATCAGCTCCCTGACAAGATGGGTTCACGACAAAAGATGACAGAAAGATTTCTCGAACAGAAAAAAGCCATAGTCCCTGTCCTGGGTTCAGACAGGAAACGTCGGCATCATGTTCCCATGTGACAAGATCCTGGAGGTTCTAGAGGCCGTAAACAAAGCAGTCAAACCACTCCAAGACTTTACCGACGCACTTTCTGGGAAATCTTCTGTCAGTTCAAAACCAGTCTCCTACTGCCAGAGGAGGAAGATGTGGAGCGCACTAAAACAATAAAAAGAAACATTGTGGTACCTTGATGACAAGTACAGCGACCCTGTGAATGATGATCTCTTGGTTCTGTACTACCTACACTGACCCAGACAAGGTGGAGAAAATAAAAAAAAAGCTGTTACTGAGCTCGTGTCTCTACTTGCTGACAAGAGTGCACCTGAGCAGTTTGACCCAACTGTGCAAGAGTGCCAGGAAGAAGTACAAACTCCGCCTAAGAAAAAATTACTTTAGCTGCCTTCTTCAAAAAAAAATGCACCCGTGTCATCTCCCCACCACTCAGTTACTGACTCCTGAGGTACACCCAGACACGGATCCACTTGAGTGGTGGAAGCACCATCAACCAAACTTTCCAAGGCTAAGTAATCTGGCAAAGAAATACCTCTCCACTCCAGCTACAAGTGCCCCCTCAGAGCCAGTTTTTAGTGTGGGGGGGGTAACGTGCCACCGTGCATGCCTCAAACCAGATGTAGTAGTCTGGCTAGTCTTCCTTGCTAAAAATATTTAGAAAAGAACAATGTTCTAACAAAAAACAGCAAACAAGCACCTCATGCACTATTACTGATGCACTAAACGCAGATGTTTACTTTTGTTTACAAAGTCAGGGAATCATAAAGTGACCCAGGAGATTTTGGATACCACATGCACTTATCCTTCTGTTAAGGTTTCTGAAAGTTTTGTTTGCACTTTATCAGTTCAAATGTATGAGATGTTAAACTGTGAAAAGGTCACATAATGTTATGTTTTACTTGTTTTATGTTAGTATGAGGGTGCATTGTGTCACTGTTTGAAACCAAAGAAAGTTTACTGAAATGTTTACATTTTTGTTTGCAAAGACAGAGCCTTCTCTTCTATTTGACTTCTGTCTGATTGCACTTTAACCTCAGGAGGAAATCAAAGCAATAAACCTAAACTTGTTTTGGACAATTTCTCTGTTGTCTTCAGTTTGATTTTAATTAAGTGGGGGAAAAAATTGTTTTTAATTCGTAAATTAAATTTTTTGTTTTTTTTTAGGCCATATCGCCCAGCTCTAGGTTTTCATGTGTGTGTGTGTGTGTGTGTGTGTGTGTAAGAAGATATTCTGTTTTTTGTCCCACATGGCTTCTCAGAGTAGGCTTATGTCTGTTTTTGCCTATAGCAACAAGTGTGTCTGTTTGTTCTCAGATTATGCTGCTGGAGACGTCTCGGCGGTATAACCCTGCCATAGACAGCATCACATTTCTGAAGGATTTTAGCTACAACAAAGAGGACTTTGCTAAAGCAGGTAATGTGGCCTTTCTGTCTGTTACATGTTTAGAAAAAAAGACATCCATGTTGTAATATTTTATATTTTTTCTCCTTTGACCTCCCCAGGCCTCCAATTTGAGTTCATCAATCCCATCTTTGAGTTTTCAAAAGGAATGAATGACCTCCATTTGGATGAGGCAGAATACGCCCTGCTCATTGCTATCAACATCTTCTCTGCAGGTCAGAATGTAAAAAAAACATGCCTTGTATTTAAAATTAGATTTTATCATGTTAGACCTGAGCATAAGTGTTTTTTTATTACCCTCATTCAGACCGACCGAACGTCCAGGACCACGATCTGGTGGAGAGGCTGCAGCAGCCCTACGTCGATGCTCTGCGGTCATACATCATGATAAAGAGACCAAATGTGAGTGTTCTGTGTTTGACATAATATTTTCAAGTGTGCTGCAAAATGTCAACAGAGACCGTCTGTCGTCATCATAACAAGCACACAGGGTCAAGGCTGAGGTTAAGCAGTCACAACACACTCAAAAACTCAATATAGCTGCATTACATAAGCTGCCATAAGTTATTTATTTACAGCAATCTCATGTAACGTGCCATATGAATGAATGATTTATTTTTTATTACTGTGTCTTGCATAAGCACATGCCCAGACAATAGGCGCAGTAAGTACATATCCACAACAAACTTACCTGAACAATTCTGCCATTTCATCCAAGCTTTGCACAAAAATGAGGCCAATTTATACACAGTGAAATGAATCAACAATTTAAGTTTGTCATCATCAGTACTCAGAGCATCTCAGGGTTTTGTACAAACAATCTCATTTACCAACGGGGTAAGAGGACAAATCAAATGAAAGTGAGTTTCACTTCCCACTTCTCCAAAGTCACACAGCTCACAGAGTCTGTCTTCTTCTGGGATTTGGTTAAATTTCCTGGTCTCTAGGGCCAGAGGAAGGACTCCTGTTCGTAACTGAGCAATCAAGGATCTTTGAGTCCTGGTCAGGTTTGCTCTGACATATACTTAACCCTCCTACACCTCTAAGACATTTTTTGATGTTTTGCACCTGTTTTTTGTGGATAACTTTTGCTGTCTTGATTCAAATGTCAGATTTTGTTGTGTACTTTTGGATGAATTTTCAGATTCCAGGATTTTTTTTTTTTTTTTTTTAAATCCTCTTAAAAAGGTGTCTAAAAAAATAGTCCCACCTTTACCCCTGAGACATTTTTTGTGCCACTGACTTACATTAAAATGACATTTTTATTATACACTGTCACTGCAATATAATTTAATTTTTTTATCAAGTATTTCATGGATTCATGATAGTGAGGGATTGGAATTTTATTTTTTATTGTTTTTTAACAGGTGGCGCCATTTCCCCCATATATGGTAGACAGAGGTATAAATGTGGAGATGACCACATTAGTGTTTGTATAAATGATCAAGCCTACAAGACAAATAAAAAACATTTTTTTAACTAAAATGATTTGGGTGTGTTTTAGTGTTGTCATAAATTGGTGTGAAAGTGTTTGTTGAGAAATTAGTTTGTTTGTGTTTGCGTGAGCACAAATCCAAAATGTAGTTCTTACAGAGATGTGCACATCAGGACAAAGTAGAAAAAGGTCCCAGACTGAGCAGAGGCAGAGGTTTGTGCTGGATGTGTGTTTGTGCCACATAAACTGGAATTTAAGGGGTTACATTTCATAAACAGAATTAAATTCTGCTGTGTTTGATGAGGACTGAAGTTAATCATTGTAACCATGAAAAAAAATTGAATTATTGACCATTAGATAATTTTTCAATGGCAGTCTTTATTGGTGCATTTTTTTTGTGCTTAGGGCCAAAGGTGTGACTAAAAAGTTAGGGCTGTACGAGGGTTAAGTGCATCTTTTATTTGAAAACAACATAACTTGGTTTAACTATTAACAATTTTTCTTTAAATACAGACATAAAGTTTGTATGTTATTAAACGGGCTATATTACATTTTTATTTATTTTTAAACCAATCTTGGTCACCTTTAGAGCAGCAGCACATTTTACAACCTTTAAAAACATTATCTGACTAAAAGAAAACGTTAATAAGTATGCTACTGCTGCCATAAAGAAACAGGTGAAGAGACCAGCAGAGGGCAGCAGAGGGCAGTTGAAAAAAGCAAAGAATAAAAGCACTCCTTAAACGTTTTGTATGATGGCATTTTACCACTAAATGAAAAAATGTCTGCGTAATCAGTAGAAACAGCTGTACGTTAGTTTGTTTTTTGTTTGTTTTTTGTTTTTTATTGGATAAATGAATGAGAACAGACTGGACGTAGAGGGCTTGATGATTGGCGTTGATTCCTGGAGTGGGCAGGTATGGCTCATGTAACCGAGCGTTCTGAGGCCTCACAAAGGCAGTACCACAGACTAGGGCTGCACAATATATCGCAAAATTATTGTTATGGCAATATCAGCAAACGCAATATCCGTATCGCAAGAATCTAAATATATCGCAATAACGCTGTGGTCTTCCATCTGACAGAGATTTACACTGAAGAATCATTTTCCACCAGAGCCTTAAAAGAAAATGTGTTGTGACTAAATAAAAATGTTTAAAAAGTCCAGTTTTAGTGGTAATTTAAATAATTTAGTCACAGCTTAGCCTTGTTTTATTCCTGGTTTAGTCTGTGTTAAGTTTTGATTTTGTCGCTGTTTTGACTTGTAAATACAGGAACTTACATTTTTGTGAAATGTAGTGAATTTAACTTACCGTATTTTTCGCACTATAGGGCGCGCCGGATTATAAGGTGCACTGTCATTGAATGGTCTATGTTCAAACTTTTTTCACATATAAAGCGCTCCGGACTAAAAGGCGAAACAAAACAGTCAGATAAGTCAGTCAGTCAAACTTTATTCAACGCGTTCACCGTAAATCCCAAACTTGTTCAGGTGTAACGCGTGAATAAAAAACAATCTGAGACGGCTAAATCAAACGATAGCGTATTCACAATAACTCATAACTGTTCAGTTAACGTTATAACAAAATACAACACAATACACTCACTTTTTCAGTTCATTTCTCGTCCACAAATCCCTCAAATTCTTCATCTTCAGTGTCCGAGTTAAACAGTTGGGCGATTACGGCAATATTATTATTATTATTTTTTATTTATTTATATGGGACAGCGTGTATTAATGAACAGCAGCTAGTGCCGTAAATACACCGGATTATAGCTCAGAGCTAATTTCCATCCATAGTTCCCACTCACTCACTTTCACAGCGGCTTCCTGGTGTTCCCCAGCGGTCTCCCATCCAGGAACTGACCAGGCCCTACCCTGCTTAGCTTCCGAGGTCTGACGGGATCAGGCATCCACAAGGCGGTGTGGATATTATGGTGAAGCACAGTATGTATTACTCCGCGATGCTCCTGACTACGGTAGCCGTAAATAAATTCATATATAAGGCGCTCTGGATTATGATATGATTTTTATTTGCACAGGGACAGTGCACAATAATACATTGACCTACAAAAACAGGAAAGATGCATGGTGTCAGGTTATAGCAAAAATACTAATTTCCACCTGCAGTCCCTGGACAGGTTGATATTAAGCAAGAGTAACAGAATTTGGTGCAAGTGGATGAAAGACCATAAGACCATAATACATACACATTATAAGGCGCACTGTCGTTTTTTGAGAAGATTGAAGGCTTTTAAGTGGGCCCTATAGTACGGAAAATACGGTACTGTGTTCGAAAAGTAGGCTCTATTTTCAAATATCGCAATAATATCATTATCGCAATTTTCAACATAGTTGTCGAATATCACGTTTTCTCCATATCCTGCAGCCCTACCACAGACTACAGGATTACTCAAACATTTGTGAATGAAGCAAAACATGATTATGATGAGGGAACATGGTAGAAAGCTTAGAAATGTTGATTTTGCTGAATATAGCAAATCATAAACCTATAGCCTCTAAATAAGTTTTAGGATTCCTGTCATTAAACAAGAAGAATATTAATAAAGTATTTTTTCATATAGACATGTTTCGACTGCTCATTTCCTGCAGTCTTTTTACTCTGAAGGGTCAGGTGGTGTTGCTGTTACGGCTGATTTAAACAGGTTTGGTGCAGTCTTTCTACCTGGAGTGGTAGGAACACAGCGCCACCTGCAGTCCAACTTCTTTAGAACAGTATCCCAGGTGTGTGATAACAAGCACGCCCCTTTGTCTCAGATTAACTCCTTAATGGGCTCCTTGATCCCATTGGCATCCTGGAGTGGTGTTTGTTGTTCTCAGGGCCTGGGTTATTCTCACAAAAATGTTTTTAACTGAGTGGAAAAAAACACTCATGCAATAAATAACTTCTCTTCTATTTTTAACAAATTAGATTTTTCATGTTTGTGCACATTTTTAACATTTATGTGCTGCTGTTGATGCACTGCCAGTTTTTTATTTCATTACTGTAACACATTTTCTAATAAAAATATATCAGTAATTTTTTAAATACTCAAGTGTAATAGATATATGACAAATTTAGTTTTGTTGAGTAAATATAAATGATTTATTGCAGCTTTTTGTCTTATTACTGTAACGCATTAAAAACAAATTTCAGTTATTTTTTTATGTAATTTTTTTTAATAACAATTTGACTGTATAAATGACCTAAAATCAGTAAAAAACTCTTAAAACATTTCAGTCAGAATGTTTAAAATCAGCAAATAGTGAGCATTAGGATGATGATGATGCATTTTGGTAATGAAAAACATTGTTGTGGTGATGAAAGGCCATGTAAAATCTACATAAATAGACATCATAAATAATAAAATATGCAGTGGATTTGGTTTTAAATTCATTTTTGCTTGTTGGCACATCTCTGCAAATGATAGTTAATTATGTTGGCAACAGTAGTTAAATAGAGTTATATAGTTTATTTACTGTACTTTACTAGACAGCAGACAAACAGTCTGCTTAAACTAATGCTGCAAGAAAAATAACATTTTTTCAGGCTTTTATTGAAGATTTATGTAAACATTAACAGTACAGGGTAGAAAAAGTATGTGAACCTTTGGATTTAAAAACTGGTTGGCCTCCTTTGGCAGCAGTAACCTCAACCAAACATTTTCTGTAGTGAAGGTCAGACCTGCACCGCGCTCAGGAGGAGTTCTGGACCCTTCCTCTTTACAAAACTGTTTAAGTTCAGCAATATTCTTGGGATGTCTGGTGTGAATCTCTTTTGAGGTCATGCCACAGCAACTCAATTGGGTTGAGGTCAGGACTCTGACTGGGCCACTCCAGAAGACGTATTTTCTTCTGTTGAGGCCATTCTGTTGTTGATTTGCTTCTATGTTTTGAGTCAGTGTCCTGTTGCATCGCCCATCCTCAGTTGGTGGACAGATGGTCTTAAGTTTTCCTGCAAAATGTTTGGATAAACTTTGGAATTAATTTTACTGTTGATGATAGCAAGTTGTCCAGGCCCTGAGGCAGCAAAGCAGCCCCAAACCATGATGCTCCTCCACCAGACTTCACAGTGGGGATGAGGTTTTGATGTTGGTCTGCTGTGCCTGTTTTTCTCCACACATAGCATTGTGTGTTTCTTCCAAACAACTCAACTTTGGTTTCATTTGTCCACAGATTATAGACACAGGACAGAGCTGTATCCGACGTGTTACAGCTCCACTTCTTTAACAAAATGGACGTGAACATAAATGTGTTTGTGTTGTGTTTTTAGGACCACCTGATGTTCCCGCGGATGCTGATGAAGCTGGTCAGCCTCCGCACGTTGAGCAGTGTCCACTCTGAACAGGTCTTCGCTCTGCGCCTCCAGGACAAGAAACTGCCCCCGCTGCTCTCTGAAATCTGGGACGTGAACGAGTGATGGATGCCGCGCTCCTGGGCTGTTCCAGGCCTGCACAGACTCTGCGTACAGAAAGACATTCGGCCTGGCCAGGGAGCGGTTTTAGGATGGGTTTTTTTTTGGGAGATGATGCTCTCATTCAGGCTACAAAATGTTTTCATATGGACACTAGTTTTGAGCCTTGTTCTTTCTGTTGTAATGTGGCTAATGTGGGTTGATTATGGAGATATTACCAGCAACAGATTATATATGAATCATTAAGGTGAGTCTTGTCTGTGTCTGTGTCAACGCAGACAGCGACTTCCACTTTACATCAATAAGGACTGCAGCTTTTGACTGCAGCTAATACCAGGATTACAAACAGCACTCAGTAGAATTAGTTTTAATAACCAATGACAGTTTGTACAGCAGGTATTGAACATGTCAACATTTTTCTCAGTATTTCTAAAAACGTTAGTGACATAAAACGTTCCCAGATGTGAGTGAGAATCCAATTAAAACCAAACATATGCGTATAAGTTCAGAAAATAAGCAATGCGTAATAAAATGGAATTGCACACATAAAAAGAAAAAGGGAAGACACCAGCTGAAATATACTGATAATTTCAATGCAGTCCTGCCCCTCGTCAGTGGAAATGGATATACAGCTGGTTCAGTCCCAGCTGTTGGCCTAAAAAGAGGTGTCTCTTTACAAATGTGTCACCCTCAGGGGTAAAAACAAAGAGCTTTCTCAGTACTTTTGCTTTAATCCTATTGCTGCAAAACATGAGGATGGCATTGGTTACAGAAGGATTTTTAAACTTCTGAATGTTCCAGTGAATAATCCGGATGAGGAAAGAACATTATTTTGTCAAAATGGCTTTTTGCACCTCCCTTTCTTCATGAGTTCGATCTTTTTACCCATTTTATTACACTGAGCTCAATTTCTGATCTTATAGGTTTGGCTTCTTTTGTATGTGTGGATTACTTGGGTTGTTATTGACATCTAGTAAAAGTTTTATTACAGATTGGCGGCCTTGCTTCCATCAGTGTGACCCAGGGCACAAGTGTGACTGAGAACTGACCGCCCACCCCCGGTTCCAGAAGTAAAATTCCCATTCTTTTTCCCCATTGACTTTTTGAAAAATCTGTATATTAAGATTTTTAAAGCTTGCTGTGGTAACTCACAACGATAACACGATTAATTTCTATCAAAATCTAACTAAAACTTCAATAAAATACATTAGGAACTTTGCCTTTTGACACGTTTCAGATACGTATTTATAGGAAAATTATTAGTTTAATGGTCATGAGTTACCACGTGATTAGCCTTTTAACTTTTTATATACGGATTTGTGTCTTTGTGGAAAATGAATAGGAATTTTTCTTCCGGAACCGGGGGAGGGCAGGCACTGTTGAGCTCCATTGTAAAGAGTGCTTTGAGCGCAATATGAGCCTATTATTATTAATATTATTATTAAATATATTAACTGATCAAAATGTGGACGTGTTCAATATTTATTTCCCCTGCTGTATACAAGTAGACCATGATAACATTCAGTTTGTATACATGCATACACATTTTTGCTTCATAACCATGAAGTTTTTTTTAAACTGCATCCAAACATCTTCTGTGCTTGCATTCATGTCATTCATATTTCTCTCCTGACACGTGTGTATACAGAGTGGGAGAGCTGTTGTTTTCCTGCCTTGACTGGTTTAGGGTATGATGCATTCATGTTCGTAAGGGAAGAACAGTTGCCGCGTAAGGAACACATTTTCCTGACTTTGCTGTGTGTCATTTCAAAGTCGAACTGTAAACTACAGGGATGTAACGATTCTTCATAAATCAGCAAAAAATCGATGCAAAAGAGAGAAATTTTGAATCGATGTGAAAAAAATGAATTGCGATGCCCCTTTGTGTGTAATCTGGCTCACATGTTTGGCACTAGACATCATTACCTGGCCATTTTACTTTAACAAAACGGGTGTTTATATCGATTTTTACTTTACAGAACGTGAAAATGCTGTACAATTTGTTAATTACTCGGAGCGGCCCAGGAGCGTACGTTCTCTCCTCTGTGCGTCTCATTGACAAAGGAACGACAGCAGGAGACACATCTGAAGCTTTTATTTAGCCCGCACCCGTTTCTCTCCGTTTGCCATCGTTCAGAAAGTAGCTTGTTGTTAGCAGCGAGCTAACGCAAAGCTAAGTGGCTAACAACAGCTAAAGTTTATCTTATATTATATTAGGCTCATTATATATTTCTTGAGGTGTAGATTTTTGACACGCTGCTTTCTACTAAAGTGTATTTGTTTTTGGAGGAGAGTAGAAAGTTTTTATTAAATGTCACTAACAAATTATGTTATATATTTTTTGGAATTTTTACATGTCATTGTTTTAATATCTACGTTTTTTTTACATTTCAATTAATAAGAAATGTAAGAAATAAGCTATGTAAAAAAATGTTTGGTCATAACTATACTGCAACTAAGTCGTTATCGTGAATTGAATCGTGACTTCAATCGTTACATCCCTAGTAAACTATGATCAGTGAGTAAAATGAAAGGTTTTATAGCATTTAGCTCTACTGGTATGCTGTGTACCCAGGCCACATGAATACGACATGAGCCCTGGGAAGACAGTATTTTGGTTAAATCTCCTGCTGCATGTAAACAAACTGAATGTTAAAGTTGGACTGTACGTTTGTCAGGGTCGAAGAGCTACTATATGAATTTCTTTCGGGCCAGCAGAAATGGTGGAGTTGCTCAGGTGATGTGAATTAGACCTCCTGATTTCTGGGAGGGATCTATAATTTCTCATAGATAACTTCAAAAGGGACCCTCTTGGTCATTTGCAGATGCCCCGGTTCATGTAAACGGCATATTTATTTTCAGTGCACAGAGGGCACACATGGAAAGTATCCAGATATTGTATGATGAGTGTAAGAGATGCGTTAGCCACATTTGCTTTTTATCTTCATATTTTTACAGAGAGCACAAAATAGTTTAATGTAGATGTTATTGATTAAAAATGAACCAAGCTACAATCTGTTACGGTTGTTAAACTAATCCTGCTTTTGTTAAAACCATCATTTTCTCGTCTATATAATGAACCAGTGCTGCTTTTTCACAAATAAATTAATACTTGATAATTATTATGAAATGTATAAAAATGTACATATTTCAGGCTATGATTAATAAATAATACTATGCCAGAAATTTAAGATTTTATTTAATGCTTACACTGTAAAAAATATCTGTAGATTTCATGGTAAAAATCTGTAAAATCTCAACAGTAAAAGACCGTAATTGATAGATTGGCAAAATACTGTTTTGGTTACAGTAATTAACTGTAATATTAAAAGTAAGGCAAAATAGTATTTTTTAGTTTTGTTTTTGTAATTTATACAGTATAGCACTGTTAAAATAATTGAGTCCTGTGTTTATTACAGTTTAACACCTTTTTAACCCATTTTACAGTAAATGTTGATTAAAACACAAGTCACAAATAGTAAAATATAAAGGTAATCTATTCTTTTGAAAGATAATAACTTTAAATTTTACAGTAAATGATTAAAACATAAGTCACAATTGTAAAATATACAGTTAATCTATTTTTTGAAAGATAACTTTAAATTTTACAGTAAATGTTGATTAAGTCACAAATTGTAAAATATACTGTTAATCTATTTTTTTTTTTAATATAATAACTTAACATTTTACAGTAAATAATAATAAAAACTCAAGTCAAAAACTGTAAAAACAACATTTGTGATAATATTATACTGTAAAATTAAATACAGGCCTCTTATAATTTTTACAGTAGAATTCTGGCAACCACAGCTGCCAATTTTTTACCGTAAAATTTACAGATTTTTTTTACAGTGTACAGTGCTTTCCGCTGTTCCTTAATTGGTCAGAATCGAATGTAATGCGTGGCTCCCTGGCTGACGTGAGCTAATGTACAGCTGTATGTTGGTTTTAACATTTACTCAACACGCAGTTTACATAAAATGCCCTTTAAATCTATAAGACTGGACATAATAAGTATGGGTAAACAGAAACACAAAATTTATATTATTGTGGTAAGAGTGGTAATAATGTCACTTTTACTCCATAGGAACTAAATGAAACTAGTTTGCATTCTATAAATTTGGATTCTCCCTGGAAAATATTGTTGATTTGAGGACAGTTTTTGTTATTGCTACTCAACATTATTCAACTAATGTGGTTATCTTCTAATAATAATGTTTTAATGTAATGTTTTTGTATTTTGTGGCATTGATTAATTGCATACAAAAAGTGGGATTATCAGTTTGCTGCATGAAACTGTCACAACATGAAAAGGAAGAATACTTAAGCTCAGTTAAAACTTTGCCTTTAGACTATTTGTTATTTAAAATACTAGAATGTACTCATCAAAATCACTGTCATCCATCATTTAGTGACAAAATATCTATCTCATTGGTTTTTGAACTTATTTAATTAAGCCACAAGTTTCCTTTAAGTTTCAGAATTGACAGTAAATATTGAATTTGCTAACCATGAATAGCTTATTTTAATGCTAGGATGAGTTCTTGTTATGCCATTTAACAAAGCAATGACTATAAATGATATTTCAACATAAGAACAAAGGAAAGAGTAAAATATTTTTTTCTCATATGTCATATAACTAGGTGTCAGGAGTGTGTGAACTGTACATAAGATCATTTGTTTCAATGTAAAGATAGAAATGCAAACTTATTTTAATACCTCCTGTCAGTTTTTTATGTACAGTATGAATAAAAGCTATTCTCTAGCACTGAAGCAGTAGTAGTATTTGTGTTTTGCTTGTTTTCTATAACATTTATAGAATATTTGATAAATGTACTTTCAATTAATCCAGGCTGATAAATAAATTCAGCAAAAATACTGATATGGAGGACGGAAAGGGCCCAAATGAAACTAATAAAAACATGATTGAATTCATTGAACGTGTCATTAATTAATAAAATGGAACTATTTCACTATTTAAATAGTTATTTCATGGTTTTGAGCTGCAATGCATCAGTGATTATTTTTATGTCACCTCACCATCAGCCAGTAGGCGGACTCTAACACCTGCACTGCAGCACAGGACCAGGAAATAATCATTTAAAATGTAAAATAATTATTTATACTTTTTTACATACATGCAATTTTTTTTCATTAATGGCACATTTAATTAATTATTTAATGATGTATTAATTTATTTCATTTGGGCACTTTTTGTCCTCCATAGATATAAAGTGTACGTACAGTTTAAGGAGTAGTGTTCTGATTACTTTTGAAATCTGAGTATAACATTCAGAAAGACTCTGGGTATTTGTAAACGCATTGGTCACATTCTGAAAGCAACTGAGCAATGTTATTACACCTGACATAAGCAACTAATCATGTTATTACACCTGACATAAGCAACTAATCATGTTATTACACCTGACATAAGCAACTAATCATGTTATTACACCTGACATAAGCAACTAATCATGTTATTACACCTGACATAAGCAACTAATCATGTTATTACACATGACATAAGCAACTAATCATGTTATTACACATGACATAAGCAACTAATCATGTTATTACACATGACATAAGCAACTAATCATGTTATTACACATGACATAAGCAACTAATCAAGAAAACTATGTCCAACTATCACCTCCCCGTGTCCTCCCCGTGTCCTCCCCATGTCCTCCCCATATTCTCCCTGTGTCCTCCCCTTGTCCTCCCCGTATTCTCCCTGTGTCCTCCTCGCGTCCTCCCCATGTCCTCCCCTTGTCCTCCCCGTATTCTCCCTGTGTCCTCCTCGTGTCCTCCCCATGTCCTCCCCTTGTCCTCCCTGTATTCTCCCCTTATCCTCCCCATATTCTCCTCGTATTCTCCCTGTGTCCTCCCCGTGTCCTCCCCATATTCTCCTCGTATTCTCCCTGTGTCCTCCCCTTGTCCTCCCCGTGTCCTCCCCTTATCCTCCTCGTATTCTCCCTGTGTCCTCCCCTTGTCCTCCCCGTATTCTCCCTGTGTCCTCCTCGTGTCTTCCCCGTGTCCTCCCCTTATTCTCCCTGTATCCTCCCCTTTTCCTCCCCATGTCCTCCCCGTATTCTCCCTGTGTCCTCCCCGTGTCCTTCGCATGTCCTTCCCATGTCCTCCCATTGTCCTCCCCATGTCCTCCCCGTATTCTCCCCTTGTCCTCCCCGTATTCTCCCCTTGTCCTCCCCATATCCTCCTCGTATTCTCCCCGTGTCCTCCCTGTATTCTCCCCGTGTCCTCCCCATATTCTCCCCTTGTCCTCCCCGTATTCTCCCCTTGTCCTCCCCATATTCTCCCCTTGTCCTCCCCGTATTCTCCCCTTGTCCTCCCCATATCCTCCTCGTATTCTCCCCGTGTCCTCCCTGTATTCTCCCCGTGTCCTCCCCATATTCTCCCCTTGTCCTCCCCATATTCTCCCCTTGTCCTCCCCATATTCTCCCCTTGTCCTCCCCGTATTCTCCCCTTGTCCTCCCCGTATTCTCCCCTTGTCCTCCCCGTATTCTCCCCTTGTCCTCCCCGTGTCCTCCCCGTGTCCCCCCCATGTCCTCCCCATGTCCTCCCCGTATTCTCCCCCTTGTCCTCCCTGTATTCTCCCCTTGTCCCCCCCATGTCCTCCCCGTGTCCTCCCCTTGTCCTCTCTGTATTCTCCCCTTGTCCTCCCCATGTCCTCCCCATATTCTCCCCTTGTCCTCCCCGTGTCCCCCCCATGTCCTCCCCGTGTCCTCCCCGTATTCTCCCCGTGTCCTCCCCGTGCCCCCCCCATGTCCTCCCCATGGTTATTTTTTAATTTTTTAATTTACTTTCTTTACTTTTTTCCAAGGATGTCCTGATGTCCAGGTTGACAGAAGGAGCTCACCACCACTGAGTGTGACAGAGGAAGGAAAGGACTCATGTAAAGCAATTTGAGAAGGGCTGCAACATTATTTCCATAATCGATTAATCTCTCAATTATATTTTGGATTTATTGATTAATAATTGTATATGTAAATGTGTGATTTTTTTATTTTTTTTTGATCGTGCATAAATACATCAAAAACACAATGTTAACATTTTCTATTAAGGGATCTGTGACTTTTACTGCTCTGGCTTGGTAATAAAACCTTTTCTCTCAGCACATGGCATGTTTCTAAGATTATCAATGCTCCAGTTAACGATTAAACAATTACTCAATTAGTTGACAATAACTTTAATAATTGATTTTAATGAAATAATCCATTTAGTTGTTGCAGCCCTACCTGAGAGACTTAGAAAGCACAATATAAATCAGATATATTATTATTTATATGAACAGACAGCAAGTGTTCAAGTCTTCTTATCGCCTAAAAAACCGAGTCCTACCTTGAGATGTTGAGAGAGTCCAAGTTCATTTCATGGACAAAGCCTTCCTGAGGGTCCGTGCTGTATAGAGGAGGGTTGTTTTTTGGAGTTCATGTGCAGTTGAAAGAAAAAGTAAGTGCAGTAAGTTAGAATTATTTGGATTTTTGCATGTTTTGGTCATAAAATGTGATCTGATCTTCATCTAAGTCACAACAATAGACAAACACAATATGCTTAAACTAATGCAGCAAAAATATGTAAAATAGGTACGAGCGACCTGGGAGTGGTCGTCCTGTAAAGATGACTGCAAGAGCACAGCGCAGAACGCTCAGTGAGGTGAAGAAGAATCCTAGAGTGTCAGGTAAAGACTTACATAAATCTCTGGCACAAGCTGAGATCTTTGTTCACAAATCTACAATGGGTCAAACACCACAGAGGAAGCCACTGCTGTACAAAAAAAAACATTGCTGCACGTCTGAAGTTTGCAAAAGAGCACCTGGATGTTTCACGCTTTGTTGCCTCAGGGCCTGGACAACTTGCTATCATCAACAGTAAAATTAATTCCAAAGTTTATCCAAACATTTTGCAGGAAAACCTAAGACCACAGAGGATGCAACAGGACACTGACTCAAAACATAGAAGCAAATCAACAACAGAATGGCTTCAACAGAAGAAAATACGTCTTCTGGAGTGGCCCAGTCAGAGTCCTGACCTCAATCCGACTGAGATGCTGTGGCCTGACCTCAGGAGAGCGATTCACACCAGACATCCCAAGAATATTGCTGAACTTTAACAGTTTTGTAAAGAGGAAGGGTCCAAAATTCCTCCTGAGCACTGTGCAGGTCTGACCTTCACTACAGAAAATGTTTGGCTGAGGTTACTGCTGCCAAAGGAGGTCAACCAGTTTTTAAATCCAAAGGTTCACATACTTTTTCAATCCTGCACTGTGAATGTTAAATATTAAATAAACACTTTTTTTTTTTTTTTTTGGCTGCATTAGTTTAATCAGACTGTGTTTGTCTATTGTTGTGACTTAGATGAAGATCAAATCACATTTTATGACCAAATCCAAAGTTTTTCCAAAGGGTGCATTTACTTTTTCTTTCAGCTGTATATGGATGTCAATATTTTGTTATTAATATTATTAAATAAAAAAAATGCAATTAAAATATTTTAATAATACATTAATAGCCTATATTTTTTCTATGAATCCTTTTAAACCAGCTGTCCCTGAATAAATGTTGATCATAAAGTTTAGAGGCTAGGTATCAATAGTCAGCAGTGGAAAGAATTTGACTGGAAATTAAAATTAGATTTTTACACACCCCTCTTGTCATTTCTAACTATGTTAAAGATTCTTCAGTGGCCCTATGCTGGAGGAAATGTGGAAAAATAGGTGACCATACACATATTCTGGGATTGTCCAATGATCTTAGTGTATTGCAAACATGTTAAAGAAGAAATTGAGAGAATTGTGAAAATGGAGGTCCCCTAGAATCCGCTGTTTTATCTTCTGGGTCTCATGTCCGTTAAGGACTTTAATGCTGATGAAAGATATATCTGCGTATACTTCTGTTGATTGGTAAGACAATTATTACTGTAAACTGGAAGAAGGTTACACCACCAAGTATCTGAATGGAAACAAAGGGTATAAGTATATATGATGGAACGAATGACTGCCTCCTTACAAATGAGCATGGACCTTTTCAGTCGACGGTGGCAGTGTGTAAAAGCATACCTTGATGTTTAATAATACAAGTACATGAGTTGAAATAGTTCCTTCAATGGGGGAAAATGCCCTTAAATGGGCACTAGAGGGTCCAGAGGTGAATCTGTTGTTCTTGTGATTTATTATTTTAATATTTAGTTATGTTTTTTTTTCTACATGTGTGTACATTTTGAAAAAATTGCAATGTATATTCTTGTATTTTGGATGTTTTTAATGTTTGTATACTGTTTGAGTACCTTTTTTTTTTTTTTGTCTACTTGTCTTTTGTCTTGATTCAGGGAATGTTTGCTTTTATATTGCAAAAATGTTAAATAAAAAAGTTCCAAATAAAGTGCAGAGGCTGAAGATATTTAAGTCTTTTTAAAAAATTCCTTGTAAAATACAAATACTTGCATAATAAATAAAAAGAAGAAGCTTATGCAGTGTGCTAACTATACGGGCTTGATTTAAAAATAATTATAATCACAATATATTGAGTAAATAATTAACTCACTGGCTACTTCTAGCTTACTCACCTCTAAGAAAAAAAAAAAAAAAAAAGCATTGTGTGTTTGTCGTCAGCTGCGGTCGCTTCCGTTTGCGGAGTGTACGCGGAACTCCCGCAGCAGCTGATGGAGCAGGAGGCTGTAGCGCAGGCAGGCGGCGGCAGGTTGGAGCAGCAAGGACACAGCCAATCCTCCACCGCAGAGAGGCGAGCCCACGGCAAGCATCATGCATCCGCAACGAGCCGCTCTGCCTTGAACAGCTACCCCTCTAAAACAAGTCAAGCCTCGGGTCATCTATTATGCTAATCTGTAATTTACAAGATAACAGCTCGAGCCGCACGTCCGCCGCTGTCCGTCTGTCTTTACGCGACCGCGGGAGAGGAGCAGCGCGCACCGTCCAGGCCGGATCGGGCAACCGTCTCCGGAATTAGCATTAGCAGCTAACCAGCTAATGTCAGCAGGTAAATTCACTCCGCTTCTGCCATATTTTCTTTACTGACGCATTTTGCACATCTGTTCCGCGTCTTTACACTTCATTACCTGAACGTTTAGCGCTGTCTCTCCCTGAAAAAAAAGTTTATTTTTTTATTTTTATTTTTTTTAAATCACAAATTGGGCAAGCTGCTGTTAGCCGCTAGGAAGCTAACAGGCTAATCCACCAGTGACGTAGGAACGCGTACAGCTAACAGAGAAGCGGAGGTGACAGCATCACCGAGCCGAATGTGAAGGATGAATAAAGGTTTTCGGCAAAAAATAAAACATCCTAGTTTTAAAATGACTAAGTAAACTGTTCATTTGTCAAAAGCACAGTTGCTGTCATCGCTGCTTGGGTTTTTAACATCCACCACTCACAAAACAGCATCAATTGATTATGGCATGACACATTACGCTCCTCGTACGCAAACGTTGAAATTCAATTCTGGAAGCTACTAAATAACCATTAACCTCACTCGTAGTGTAACCCATCAATGTTTAAATAAATTTTCCTTAATGCTGTTTTAAGAGGGAGACGAGGGAACGGATATTTAACCTTCAGTTTAGGTCGTGATGGTGTAGTAAGTGCAGGAGCGGAGCAGCTAATGCTAGGATCTAAACATAGGGCATACTAGTGATGTAGTTGTATAAACGTGTTTGTGAGATACAGCATTATCATTTATCATGTCATAAAAGCGTAGCAATAAAGGATACAAATAACATGTAGTATGGGCTCAGGATATTGGTTGCCCCACAGTTGCAGTTGTGTCATAAGCGTGACGTGTTGACAGAGGACAAATATGTTTTATTTCTGGTTTGGGTGTAAAATGACACACTAGTGCTCTATAAAACAGCTATTACCAGCTGTTATGTAAAATAAATTAATAATATGCTTTTTTTTCAGGATTTTTACAATAATTTTGGACAGGTTTGCATTAAGATTTCATGTTTTATAAGTTAAAATAATGTTAAACAAAATTTTTGGTATAGAGTTTGGGAACCTGTGTCATGAGACGACCGTTAAGTGATGGATCCACCACGTTTGGGCTCACAAACAGCAAAATATAATAGTAGCCTTAGTCACAGTGGAATAAAACGTAAACAAGTGAGCCCTGAAACGACTACTTTGTCACTCTTGGCGAATATTTATCACACACTAAAGCATCAGAATACTTTTGTGTGAATGCTAACTGTAGTAGTTTACGTTCTAACTTGCTCCATCGTTTTACCGTTGGAGTGGACATGTCTCTATTGAAGACGGCAGCCTCTCGGTTCACTCAATGGCGGTAAATACAAATTGTCAAATCTCTTCTCACTCTGGGCCTAAAATACTAAACACAGAATCCCAGAAGCATGACAAACATGGACAGTTGAGCTAACCGAATATTATTTCAAATATTAATATTAATAGGCACACTCAAATATGCATCTACGGTCGGTGCAGCTACAAGGTCTGTGGTCAGAGGTGATTGTGTGGTGCCCTACAGACGCACTGCTTTTGGTCAGTCTGTTCTATCTGTCAGGGGCTGTAATATCTGGAACAGTTTACCTATTAACATAAGAGAATGTCCTGCATACTGCTCTTTTAAACACCAACTAAAAATCTGGCTTAAAGTCAATCAAAGCTGTCCTCACTAGAGAAGATTCTGTGTGTGTGTGTGTGTGTGTGTGTGTGTGTGTGTGTGTGTGTGTGTGTGTGTGTGTGTGTGTGTGTGTGTGTGTGTGTGTGTGTGTGTGTGTGTGTGTGTGTGTGTGTGTGTGTGTGTGTGTGTGTGTGTGTGTGTGTGTGTGTGTGTGTGTGTGTGTGTGTGTGTGTGTGTGTGCGTGCGTGCGTGCGTGCGTGCGTGCGTATTCTGCATGTACCTGCCCATGCACTGCACTTTCTTCTGATTTTGTTGCGGTAACTTGTGCGGTTGAACTTGTATGATTTTAAAGTTTTTGTAAACTTTTCTACTATTGTAAAGCTAATGTCATTTTCATGTTGTATTGTGTTGTATGTTTTGTATGGTTTGTTGGCATCCTTACATCTTGCCCAGGGACTACAGTTGAAAATTAGCTTGTAGCTAACACTGGCACATTTACAGAAATGTTCATTAATGTGCATTGTCCCTGTTCAAATAAATAAATAAATAAATAAATATGTGACATACACACATTATACACCATGGTAAACTTTGGGGTCTAGTTGGTCAGTTTAGCCTTCCCGCTCTATGGCTCACCTGAAGCCACAAATCTTTTCTGTTGGTTTCTTTTGGTCTGTGAGCAAGTGATGAAAATTGCAACACTTGTTTTTTCTTTTATCATTGCATGTACACAGCCAGTTGTAGTAGCGCTTGGCCTGATACCACCAACTTCTCTCCTGTCACCCAGAAAGGGGTGTTAACATTCTGGTGACAAGGAAGTGATGTATGTCTGCCCTCATCTATGGAAAACATCTTCTTATGGGGAGCTGTTACTCTGACTTTAAAGAGAACGCTTTAATTAGGCGCCTGTCGTCCCCTGCTGGCAATGGTGGGGAATGGATAGAGCATAAAATGGCAGTTTGGCATGTTTATTATCATTAACATTATTATTATCTAACACATAGATAAATGAGCTGACTGCTTCTTAGTGGCGGCGGTTTAAGCATTAAAATGATGCGTCCTGGTTTCATGTGTCTACGCAGAGCAGTGAGACTGAGCGTTTTCAGTTCTTGAGAAGGGGACGGGCTCAGCATACAGGATTACTCAGATATGTGTGGCCAGGCTAGTAATAGAGGACCTTTGAGATTGAATATGCCTTATAGCCAGCGGGTAATGCCATAGAAAACATCCAGTAAGAACATGCTTTGGATTGGATTATACTTTGAGTTACACTGTCTAAATTTAGTTATTATGCGAATGCTAGTGATGGTGGCAGGCAAGCACGGCACTTCACATCCGAGCTTGTGAATCACCATTTCTGCTTGGTGCTTATGTAACCAGTGAGTGCTGCTTGCAAGCCACTCTACCAGATCTGTGTGTCGTGGTGCAGCCTAAGCCTGGATATGAAAATGTTACCTTACAGCTCTCTGTGTGTTTTTTTTTTTTGTTTTTTTTGTTTTGTTTTTGTCTTTTATGCAGCACTGAATACAAGCTAAGAGGTAATCATCTTTATTCGTTCAAAATTAATATGTTTGATGTTGGATGCATCTCTGAGCAGGTCGGCTGAGTCTGCCTGCATTCTCCTCTCCCTCATGAAATATCTCTTTTGGCCGAGCACCAGGAAGAATCGGCAGTGCCAGACCAGCATGTTAATTTGTTGTCTTGATGTTTTTGCAAGATAAAGAGGTTTGTTTTCTGTACGGTTCTTGCTTGGAGTAATTGATATGTTGGGCAAATCATTAGCTTTCCCTAAATAGCTCTTGTAATGAGAGTGGTTTCAGCTACTGCTAGTGTACAGTCAAGAAAAAACAAGCAAGAGTGAGGATTAAGTAAAAATGTATTATTCTGGCTAGCGCTGGGCGATATGGCAAAAAAATAAAATCTCGATACAGGATACCATGAGGGACACGGTCGAACGCCTTCTCCAAATCCACAAAGCACATGTGGACAGGTTGGGCGAACTCCCATGAACCCTCAAGCACCCTATGGAGGGTATAGAGCTGGTCCACTGTTCCACGACCGGGGCGAAAACCGCATTGTTCCTCCTGGATCCGAGGTTCGACTATCGGTCGAATTCTCCTCTCCAGTACCCTGGAATAGACTTTCCCGGGGAGGCTGAGAAGTGTGATCCCCCTATAGTTGGAACATACTCTCTGGTCCTCCTTCTTAAAAAGAGGAACCACCACCCCGGTCCGCCAGTCCAGAGGTACTGTCCCCGACCGCCACGTGATGTTGCAGAGACGTGTCAGCCACGACAGCCCCACAACATCCAGGGACTTGAGGTACTCAGGACGGATCTCATCCACCCCCGGTGCCTTGCCACCGAGGAGCTTTTTAACCACCTCAGTGACTTCAGCTTGGGTAATGAACGAGTCCTCCTCCGAGTCCCCAGCCTCTGCCTCCTCAACGGAAGGCGTGTCGGTGGGATTGAGGAGATCCTCGAAGTATTCCTTCCACCGCCCGACAACATCCCCAGTTGAGGTCAACAGCTCCCCACCTCCACTGTAAACAGTGTTGGTGAAAAACTGCTTCCCCCTCCTGAGGCGGTGGACGGTTTGACAGAATTTTTTCGAGGCCAACGGATAGTCCTCCTCCATGGCCTCCCCGAACTCCTCCCAGACCCGAATTTTTGCCTCCACAACTGCCCGGGCAGCGGCGCAAATTAATTAATTCACTTTATCACCCAGCTCTAATTCCAGCAGCGATAACTATGTGAGGTTTTTCTCTGCCCTCTCCACTCGCCTGCAGGTTCGTGTGTGACACAGTCGCTCTGTAGAGTCAGTGCCGCGGGGAGCACTGATAGCCTCCTTATCTCATCTCTCAAACCACATAAGGTGAACGTGTGGGTTTTTCTAAAGCTACCATGGTACACGCGCTGCAAGGACATTGTGACTCGTGCCTGACTCGGGTTTTTGTTAGAGCAGAGGCTAAATTATATTTCAATTTATTTTTATAATCAGAATTCGCTTGGACATTTATTTTTTTCAGATGTTATTAGCTTATGCTATACGGCTAATACCGCACACCGCGTTGTTAAGTCGGATATAATTACCGCAGAGGAAATTCTCTCAACGCGACAGCCCTAGTTTTCATGTTTATTATTTTATTTATGTAAACATTTACAGTGCAGGATTGAAAAAGTATGTGAACCTTTGGATTTAAAAACTGGTTGACCTCCTTTGGCAGCAGTAACCTCAGTCAAACATTTTCTGTAGTGAAGATCAGACCTGCACAGTGCACAGGAGGAATTTTGGACCATTCCTCTTTACAAAACTGTTTAAGTTCAGCAATATTCTTGGGATGTCTGGCGTGAGGTCATGCCACAGCAACTCAATTGGGATTGAGGTCAGGACTCTGACTGGGCCACTCCAGAAGACGTATTTTCTTCTGTTGAAGCCATTCTGTTGTTGATTTGCTTCTATGTTTTTAGTCAGTGTCCTGTTGCATCGCCCATCCCCTGTTGAGCTTCAGTTGGTGGACAGATGATCTTAAGTTTTCCTGCAAAATGTTTGATAAACTTGGGAATTCATTTTGGTTTTGATGATAGCCATCCTTCCGAGCCCTGAGGCAGCAAAGGAGCTCCAAACCATGATGCTAGTACAATCTCAGGCTGTTTTAACCACTCCACACAGTGATATGTTTCCACTTAAGTTTAAGGAAAGAGATGATGTCTGACTTTTACAGATTTACTTTTGCAGATTCTCTTTTTACTTTAGCTGTTACCATGTAGCATATTGCAAGTGTCTGCTATAACTGTCATAATCTAATCTAATTTTTAACGTGATGGCACTTAAAACTTTTTTTCTTAGAAAAAAATGTCAGACTCTGGACCATTAAATTAATACACTTAACGTGTCAACGTTAGATGTGATTACATAGCATTTCAGTTGACCTTTTATGTATGTCTAGACTTTGTCTTTTGTAAACTGTGGCCTTAAGTTAAAAGATTATACTTTATTCCACTTGTTAGCTAAAGGCAAATGCTACAAACTCATTTGGGACCTTTACTTAATATAATGTCTCAAATTCTTAAGGTGTGATGTACATTTGTTCAGATTAAGGCAAGAAACTAGTTGTTATGAAATGGAAGCAGGCCCTGTTGCGCATTGTTACAGTGGAATATCATTGAGAAACATCTGTTGAACTACAAGAAATCTACTCCCTACTTCTGCATTTGAAAAGCTTGTAAATTAATTTAAGGTTGTTATTTTAATGTTTTTTAGACTCCCCATTGATTGCTTAAATGAGAAACAGACTAAAATGCCTCACAGTTTAAATGCACCTGGTTTTATTTGTATTACTACCTACCAATAATTTCAGATCACATGATGAGCTTTGGCTTGTTGTAACTGCTGACACATGTTCTAAAATGTTTGTGCAGACAAAGGTGGTTTTCTTTCAGTGTGGTGTTGTAGAATTAAAATATGCCTGTGCTTAATACTAAATAGGGTAGTGATTATGCAGTAACTGACTGATGGATTCAATTTATATTGTGACCCACTTTTTACCGAGTGGTAGTCAATTTTCCAAATAAATTTTACTATGAGCTTTAAGACACAGATTCAGAAATTATCTGATCTGATTTAAAGCGATTCAGAGAAATCAGATTTGAATCGGCAGAGGTAAAAATGAATCCTGATGCAATTTTACAACAGTGTCTAGGCCTCACTATGACCCACATTGGTCCCCATCCCGCAAGTTGAGATGCATTGAAATTGAGTGTATTTTTCCATAGAATCTTTAGATGTGTGCTGTCAGAGGCAGAAAATTAGGTTACGAAAGCAGCATAGATTGATCTGTACAAAACTTATGTCATTTAAAATTCCTATATTTGGTATTTTTTATGCGTAGTCACACTTTCCGGTCCTAACAAGTGGCTGCTCTTAAATTAAGATGTTAATTAGTTGAAACTGCTCTCAAGTATGTGGGCTCGACCATTTTTAAATCAATACAATAAGTCTTATGAATGGGCAGCGCAAGAGTAACAGATGAAAATGTTAATGAATTTCACCAAAACTGATGTGCTGTCATTGTCTGTCAATTAGAGCCACCTGCTGGTTATTGTAGGCAACTGCGGGTGAGGGGTCTTTCAGGCCGCGCTGGAGGTAAGTGCACAAGAGCCTGGGCTTCTGAATCCTGTTGTTGACAATGTGATAAGCCTGTAACTTGCATATAAGCACTACTAGAATGTAGTTTATAAGGTACAACCGTTTCTGTGTCTAAATGACAACTTTATGGATTAGACTCACGTCTGTCAGCATGCTAAGCTAGCACTAGCTGGCGGGCTAGCTTATTACTGCTCAGTTGTGGTGCTTATACTACCGTATTTTCCGCACTATAAGGCGCACCTAAAAGCCTTTAATTTTCTCAAAAACCGACAGTGCGCCTTATAATCCGATGCGCCTTATATATGGATCAATGTTGGTTAATTATGTCTACCGTATTCAGGGGGCGTCGCCGCAGTGACAGCGGTAAAAAAAACGATAAAGGGGAATTCCAGTCCCAGCTGTTCATGTAGAAGAGTTGCGACACTGAGGGGACAGAAAACTGAGCGCTCCAACACTGTTCATGTAGCTTTGAACTGTGACAACTGGAGTTGGAAATACATTGTTTTCAACGAGGGAGTTGTAAGAACGCTGGTTTGTATTCTATTAATAAAGTTTGACTGACTGACTTATCTGACTGTTTTATTGACATTCCCTTTAGCGCAGCGCCATCTAGTGGATGCGCCTTATAATGCGGTGCGCCCTATGTATGAAAACATTTTTAAAATAGGCCATTCATTGAAGGTGCGCCTTATAATCCGATGCGCCTTATAGTGCGGAAAATACAGTAATTGTACTGTTTGCCTGTACAGACCTGAGCTTACAGTTGCCACACACATTAATGGCGGTTGTGTGTTTGTTTTTGTACCTGGTAGGCTCAAAATGTAAATGTTAAATGGTTTATTGTTATAACTGTTTTGCCGTATACTGTTAGTCACTGTTATATTATTTTACATATTTTTCCATAAATGTTAAAATTCTCTGTAAAAATGCAGCTAAACGTAATATACCACTACTATACCACATACGATCACATGTTAAAAGCAGAGAAAATGCTGGAAGCTGGAGACCCAAGCTTGCAGTTGCCACACACACATTAATGGAGGTTGTGTGTTTGTTTTTGTACCAGCCATTAAAGAGCCTGTGTGAGAGCAGTCCTGTACCGGAGACATCATTCCCATACACATCAGCTGTACTGTGACGCCGTTACACTGGTGCCGTTACGCCTGTTACACAAGTGATTGTAAAATTCAACGTTATGTTTGTGTTTCAGGGCGGAACGTCTCAGGAACAACACCAAGTAGCATATGTTCAGCTAGAAGTCACATATACTTATTTCAATTATTATATTTGTTATAACATGAAACATTTATGATGAAGAAACTGTTTTATGTAGGACAAAACAGTGTACGTTTAGTGGACACTGTTGTGACATAATCATGACGCATTCAGGTTGATATAGACCAACCGGACACAATGTTACAGTCACAGGTACAGGCAGATATTATCTAGACATAATCCAATCATGTTAGGATGATGACATTTGGTAACCAAGAGGCAGAATAGCCATTTACTTTAATTAGAGGTACACCAAACTGAGAACTCAATCTGGCCCTCACTAAGCTCATTTTGGTTTCCTTTTGGGCATAATTTGCGTTGCTCCAGGCTAAGCTTTTTGTTGATAATAGGGTCGCTAAGTCCATGCTTTACGGTGAACAAAGGACAATAAGGTTCTTACGACCTTCTGAGGGCATGACCTGAAGTAACCTGCTAAAAGCTGAATTGAGTCCCGCTTTGTTTTGTGTCTTGTGCCAGTGGTTCCCGGGAGTTTATGACAGGGGTGTGATGATGGCCTGGGTGGGGGCAGATGTTTTGTATAAAGGCCTACTCTGTCTGGTGCTTACATCACAAAGGACATGTGAATGACCAGTGGTGTTTGTGTTACACGTAGATTTGGCTGAGATAAATTTTGTGTATAAATAAAGGGCTGCACAGTATGTTGCTAATTTCTGGTTTTCACAATTTTAGAAGTGTTAGTATCCATATTTAGGGCTGCACAATATATCGTGAAAATTATTATCTGTAACATAAAAATCCCAATATATCGCAGGAACACTATGGTCTTCCATCTGACAGAGAATTACACTACCAAAATCATTTTCCTACCAGAGAAAATGTGTTGAGACTAAATAAAAATGTTTAAAATGTCCAGTTTTAGTGCTAATTTCCTTAATATAGTCACAATTTAGCTTAGTCTTTCATTTGACAGAGGTTAGTTCTATTTGTAGCCCCGGGTTTTGGTTTTGTGGTTTAACCTCTAGAACAGCTTTGCACATTTTACAGCCTTTTAAAAACATTATCTGACTAAAAGAGAGCGTTTTCAATAAGCAGAGTTCAGTTCTGTTGTGCTTTTTTGAACAGAAACTGAGAAAAAAGCTCTTTACTTCTTTAAACTTTTTGTATGATGCCATTTTACTACAATATATATTTCCACTGAGAAACAGTGGAAAGCGAGCTGTACACCTTTTTTTTTTTTTTCTTTTTCTTTTTTGAATAAATGAATGAGAACAGACTAAATGTGGCTTTTTGATTAGTTGGGGGTAAGTTGGAACTAGCCATTTGGAGCTCACAGAAAGGCTGTGCCAGAAAATGCATGATTACTCAAACATGAAAAAAAAAAAACACACCTCCATGTATGTTTTTGTTGAATGAACAATATTATAACATGGTAGAAAGCTCAAAAAGGTTGAATTTGCATAAAGTATCTCCTTTATTAATAATAATAATAATAATAATAATAATAATAATAATAAGGCTGTACGATATGGAGAAAACATGCAATATTCGATAACTATGTTGAAAATTGCGATAATATTATTGCGATATTTGAAAATAGAGCCTACTTTTCGAACATAGTAAGTTAAATACACTATATTTCACAAAAATGTAAGTTCCTGTATTTACAAGTCAAAACAGCGACAAAATCAAAACTTAACACAGACTAAACCAGGAATAAAACAAGGCTAAGCTGTGACTAAATTAATTAAATGACCACTAAAACTGGACTTTTTAAACATTTTTATTTAGTCACAACACATGTTCTTTTAAGGCTCTGGTGGAAAATGATTCTTCAGTGTAAATCTCTGTCAGATGGAAGACCACAGCGTTATTGCAATATATTTAGATTCTTGCGATACGAATATTACATTTGCTGATATTGCGATAACGATAATTTTGCGATATGTTGTGCAGCCCTAAATAATAAGTTATTGTTCATATACAGCACTTTTCTAGTACACCCAGTACGAAAGCTTTTTGGTCAGTACTACAAAGGTATCGTTGTTCGGTACCCAGCCCTACTCCTCAGCCAGCTGTAGCTATTTCTGTAGTTACAGCTGGCCTGGGGCAGACTGACGGAGACGTGGCTGCCATTCTGTGCCTACGGCCTCTCCTTCCACCAGCAGTCACACTAACGCATTCATAGGGGCAAGATGGGTGAAGAGTCTCACCCAAAGACATAACAGCAGATGGGTTTTATAGACAGACATACAGTAAAATAAATAGAAAAGATTACTATTAATATTGGTAAACAGATGCTCAAAGAAGTTACAGTCTGTTCAGGAAAAAAAAAATTGCAACTTTGCTATTGTCTTCCTTATTCTGCAGCATCTCTTTTCTGGTTGTCTCCTACTATACACCCCTAAAACATCCAAATTAATTTGCCACATGCAACATTTCAATGCATTTTGCTTTTTTTGTCAAGACTATGGCAGCCAATAACAGACTATGGAGGGTTGCGCCGATTTTTATGGGAACACTGTTGAAAGAAAAGTATTGTTTAGTGTATCCTTACATTGAATTCGTGAAAGACCAGAGCCACATTGACATTTATCTGTGTATGTGTCTCTTTCCTCCCAGGTGGAACCCAGCACAATCCATTCCAGAGCCATCTTCATAATGAGAATTGAACCGTGTTGGACCTCCAGGTGTGACTCTGAGCTGTGACAGACAGGTCGTTCTCAGTCCAAGATGGAGAAAAAGAAAATGTGCCCTCGCCTGCTCGACTACCTGGTGGTGGTCGGAGCAAGGTAAGAATCTTGACACTTGGAGCTAAATATAAAAACCTCAATTTGTGCTGTCTCCTAGTTCATTGGTTATAGGGAAGGTTGTAAGTTTAGTTTTATTTTTATGCAATTTGTCTGATCGTCTCCTGTGGCTTGGTCTTTTTCTGTAATTATTGGCTTTAAGAGCTTGTTAAATGGTTCCAATTAGCTGTGTAGAAGTCGTCCCTTTTTTTTTTGAATGATGAAGCAGCAGAGGAAAGAAGGCACATTGTTTCCAGCCTGTAGCTCAAGGGTAAACAGAAGATGTTTTTTTAGAAAAAGTCACTTGGGGTTTTACTTTTATTTCCATGCACATACTAGTTTCCACAAGTGATTTTATTGTTCTTAACCTCTTCATGGTCAGTTACGGAGCTTCTATGTTTGACTTTGTTGTTTTCATTTGACAAAAAGAGGTAGTAACACATGTGAGGCGTGAGCGTGTCAGCATAAAATACCTTGCAAATAAGCTTAATGTTTTAGGTGTTTTTCTACAGCACCTTTTCTGCAATGTTGCTTGTTTGTCCCGTGGTGTGAAGATCTTATAGGGACTGTATATTGTATGTTCCACCATAGGGATGTAACGATGCATCGTAAATTGGTGCAAAAGAAAGAAATTTTGAATTGGTGGGAAAAAAATGTCCATTTAAGCCAGCATGCAGGGCACCAAAGTATAATGGCACGTAATCACTTGTTTGGTGCTAGACATCATTACCTGGCCATTTTACTTAAGAGAAACATGAATTTATATAAGTTTTAGTTATCTGGGCTTGTAAAATCACTAACTCAGCATTCTGTAAATGTAAAAAGGCTGTACAAAAGCTTCATTACTTGGAGAGGCTCGGAAAAGCGCGTTCTCTCCTCTGTCTCAAAAAGACATAGGAGTGCGCACACAGCGCTGCCATTCACAAGGGAACACCAACGAGCCCAGGGCGGGCGGCAATAGAGAAACATCTGCAGGTATTATTTAGGCTGCACCTGTTTGCTCTGTTTACCATCGTTCAGAAAGTAGCTTGTTGTTAGCAGTGAGCTAAAGGAAAGCTAAGTGGTTAACAGCAGCCTAAAGTTTATCTGAAGCGTCAGCGGCCCCTCCCCCCGGGCGTTTCCATGGAGCTCAGTGTCTTTCCTCACAGATATTTTTATAAGTCTTGACTTGTATGAGGCCCATTGTATATTTCTTGAGATGTGGATTTGCAATAAACTACTTCTCTAAGGCCTTGCTTGCTACTATAGTGTATCTGTTTGTTTTGGAGGGGTGTTTTTGTTATTTTGACACGTCATTGTTTTAATATGCACTTTTTAAAGAAATGTAAAACAGTTTAAGTTTGAAAAGGAGACACAAATAAACTATGTAAAAAAACTTCTGACCACAATTATACTGCAACATAATCTGCTAATATCTGCTAAAATCTGCTGCTTTTTTACCAAATGCCAAGACATGTAAAAAGTGACACCAATGACCATGAAAAACATATACTGTAGAACAATATCTGAAATCATGACTACCAACTATGCTTGAAACTACCGTTTACTCTTTTTGTATTAGTTTCTGTAAACCTTTTTGAAAGTCTGCCTCTTCAGGAATTATTGATCCACACTTCGCTGTACTGACCCATACCATACTACACAGTGGAAACAAGGCTTTAAAGTGTCTTTTGTCCTAAATGAATACATCTGTCCATGTCTTCATTAGGCAGCCGAGCAGTGACAGTGTGGCCCAGACCCCTCAGCTGCTGCGGCGCTACCCTCTGGAGGACCACCAGGACTTCCCCCTCCCTCCAGACGTGGTGTTCTTCTGCCAACCCGAGGGCTGCCTGAGCATCCGCCAGCGGCGCGTCAGCCTACGAGACGACTCCTCGTTTGTCTTCACTCTCACAGACAAGGACTCAGGCATCACTCGCTATGGCATATGTGTCAACTTCTACCGCTCTTTCCAGCGCGGGCACCACCGTCCTCGACAAGACAAGAGCGGCCACACAGACACGACTTCACAGGGGGCAGAGACCGCCAGCGAGAGCTCGGACGGCAGCGGAACAGGCCCCAATTCGGCGTTGTCTCCCCCTAACGCTGATCTACCTGCCTCTGGGGAAGACAGGGATCAGCTAGGCAGCGACATGAACAGCAGCAAATCCCCACAGCACAAACGACGCAATGCCAAAATGGCCGCCCGGAACCGGAACAGCACCCTGACCTCCCTGTGCATCCTCAGTCACTACCCGTTCTTCTCTACCTTCAGGGAATGCCTGTATATCCTGAAGAGACTGGTGGACTGTTGCAGTCAGAGGCTAACGCAGCGTGCTGGCCTCCCCCGAGCCGCTCAGAGGTGAGTGTGATTATTGACTCTGCACATTGGCCATCTGCTGGCTTCACAGTTACTGGTGTCTGGTGTTCTGTTTGTCTTTTGTTGCTTAGCCGCAGAAATGAGATGTTATTGTGCTCTTTAGTGCCTTCAGTGTCTGTCATCCTGTTTAAAATCTGTGCATCTAGCAGACAAGACGAGAGCTGTGCAATTGCAGAATCAGCTTCACATTCATTCTAGGTTTCCTCATTGATTTCTAATTAGAACAGCAAGGTTCAGAAAATAGGTTTACATCTGTTTGACAAAATCAGATTGAAATTCCAATTTAATTACAAGGCTCACTTTTCTTAGATAAACTGTTACCAATTTTATGTTGATGAGAAATTGATGGTAAAGGTAAATCCGGGGTAGGAATTTTAAGAATTAGTATTTTGGATTCCGTATTCACAACTTGCAGGAAAGTAAGTGCTATGTTTTTGTGACGGATGAAAAGTTGGTTGTTGGCAGCGCAAGGAGAAGAGATTTTACCAGAAGTATAACAGTACTCAAAATAGTAATAAGGACTGTTCTTTCAAATTTTACTCAAGTAGAAAAAAGACAAAAGAAAAAGTTATTTGTGAGTGAAAATAAAGTATTTACAGTTAAAGTAGAAAGTAGTACATTTAAATTTACAGTAGTTAGTTAAAGTATGCTATAGAAGATGTACATAGGTGAATTACTTGAGTAAAAATATCTAATTACTTTCCACTTTTAGTCCTTGGGCATTGCTTTAAAGTTACAGATTTTTATACTGATTGCAGATCAATTTAGTTTGAGAAACCTGGCAAGCTGACAGCTTTTAGGAATTATCTCTTGATTGTAAAAGACTAACTGAATTACTATCCCCAAGGCATATAAAACCTTTCTTTCAACTCAGAATGACTTAATTTATCCCAGAAGGGCAATTCAGTTTACAGTCTACAAAAAGGACAGGCCAGAGCCAATCGCAGCAGCATTCAGCAGCGAAATGTCAGAGCCAACAGGTCAACGGGACGAGAGTGGCCCACCCACAGACGGCTATATATGGAGCAATAACAGCAGAACACAGAACAATAGTCACGACTGCAGGGAAGGAATAAGGAAGTCATCTGAGAGACTGCTGGGTCACACACTCAGGAGCCGGCGAGAAACAATCTGAGATTCAATTTGCATTTTATTTTCTCAGAGAATGATAATGCAGCACCATTTCCTCTTGTGTTTTTGTTTGTGTATCAAATCAACTTTGTTCTCTGTGTAGGAGTGTAACAACAATTCTACTGTAGGATTTTAGGTTTAGTATAAAATATACCTTTTTTATTGACAATATACTATACTAAATTTTATAAAATAATTATTATTGTCAAATCACTCCCTATGTTTACATGCAGAGCATACTCCCACTATGCTCATAGTCCGTCCTCAGTCATATAACTCTTCAGACCTCTGTCTCGTTCTATATGCAGAGCCGAGATCTGAATTACTGTGAATACTGCACTGTGGGGCAAGTGGTCTGGGGATTAACCAGTAGTGCTAAATACTAATAAAGGTGGCTAATTTATACAGTAATCATAGTTTACTACAAAATATAAACAGTAATACTTTGACTTTACTAAGTAAAACTTAAAGTTATAAAAATGCATTCCTCACTTGGTACATATGCTTCAATAAGCCCCATAAACATATATCAGAGTTGCTACAGTCTTTCACTTTTAAACACATTGGACCAAGACATTAAAACACAAGGTAGCCAGTGGCATAAAATAACTCTTCACTGGTCTAAAAATGCCTTTGAAACTGTCTTTAAACACTGGACTAATGTTGTATTTGTCTGTTTAGTACTGAGTGCTGCTGAATCAGAGTATGCTGTATACATGCTGCAGTAGTTTAACATGGATTGCATTATTCAGTTGCTGCCCTCTGAAAAAGGGAAACTCAGGGGATTGCGCTCCCAATCGGAGTTCCTGGTTAAGTTTAAAACTCCTGCTATAATCGGGCTAAGGCAATAATTCGTTTTTTATGACTTGCATGTAAGCGTAGTGACGGATTACTGCCACAACACCATAATCCTCCATGTAATGCACACTGACTGAGAGCCTTAAATCGATCCATTGTATATCCAGAGTCCTACTGTGGACCTGGTGTGAATGTGAGTGAGGACTACAGATGGAAATTAGCTCTGAGCTATAATCTGGTGTATTTACGGCACTAGCTGCTGTTCATTAATACATGCTGTCCCATATAAATAAATAAAAAAATAAAATAAAATAAAATAAATAAATAAATAAAATACCAGAATCAGGACCACCTTATTTACAATATATTCAGACGATGGACAAAATTGAAATCACGATTATCTAAACGATTATTGATTAACTTAACAAAACAATGTAAAATATATATTTTTGCACACAAAAAAGTGCAAAATATTAGATAAACAAAGTTCTCTTCTGTAACCAAATGGAGTGATATGAACACTGTTATGAACATAGAACTATAGCAATTATTCAACAAATAAAATAATTCCTTGTTTCAAGTATGTAGTCTAGTAAGTAGCCTATATTATTTAAATTAGAGTTACAGGCATTATTATTATTATTATTATTATTATTAACTTAAATAAAACTTGCTGGTCAACCTTCATAGCATAAAAATATTAGGTTTAGAGCAGCTGAACATGACTTTAAACATGAGTTAGTTCACCTTTTTGTTACAAACTAACGCGGTTCGTAACTGCATTTGAGGCATGTGTTACGCCCCTTTAACTGTACGTGTGCAAACACATACACACTGTTATCAGCTCTGTCTCATGGAAGCTCACAACACCAGCCCTGTTTGAGCTGGATGAGACGGCACACTTTTTCTGAGCCCAAGCCCGACTCCAGTGCTCTGAGGCTGGGCAGACTTGCCACTGAGACACCGCTGGGACCCTCGGTACACAGACGCGCACATGCCCAGTTAATCTCTTTAGTTTAACGCAGTTTTCAGCTGCTTTTGATTATGTTACAATGCGTGTTTAAGCCCACGACACCGGGAGGCATTGAACGGGTTGAGGGAGGCAGACACCAGCCCGGGGAAGACCAGTGCACCAAGGCAGAGACTAACGCAGTCCCATTTTATTGTTCTGCCTATAGCGACCGCTGGCTCTGCCCCACGGCCACACCACCCCAACACCATAACAACAAAAGCCAATTGTAAACAGTTGCAGGGCATGGTTTAGCCATGAATTCGAGAGTTAGATACACCCACAGCGCTCAGGTGTGCACTGGTAGCTGATAAAATCAAACACCACAGGTTAAACCATACATGCACAACTTGTCCACGCACAACCACAGCCAAAATGCTAAGTAAACATCAAACCACTGCACTCACCGTGTTATTAGACAACCATCCTTTCCTCTCCAGTAGGGGATAGTTTCCACAACCCCGGCATAACCATGCGTTTCTCCCGTTCTTTTTCTGCCATAATTTTGCTAACAACTTTCCACATGTAGCCTAGCTCGTAGCTAAGTTTTAAGAGGGGAGAGGCGGAGCATGAGCGCGCATTGAAAACACTTCAAAGTTAGTGTTATTAATCGTTTTTTCTCGATTACATAATTTTTGTAATCGTAGGGTGTAATAATCAAAACTGTCTACACTATCATCTTGCACTGCTAAGTATTTATTAACCATTTGGCTCTATACAACAACATAAAGCACGCAGAAAGAGCTAGAAGTAGCGCTGTCGCAGTGACCGCATTATTGTTATACCGCACTGTGATCAATCCAACCGCATGGGGGCACAAGCGACTGCGGTAACCGCAGTTTATTATTTTAGTGAGACACCAATGGGATGCACAGTTTAATTTTACTATAAACTATGAAGCATTTAATGTTTACGCACGTATACGCACTCAGAGACGCTGGGAGTGGAGAACAGAGGGTTAATGTTGAGAAAGTAGTTTTTTCAGGCGTTATTTTTAGCTTATGCTATAGCGCTTATACCGCACACCGCGGTGTTGAGTCGCATGTAATTACTGCAGGGAAATTCCCTCACCACGACAGCTCTAGCTAGAAGAAACAATGTCCCCACTGTTCTGAAGTTGTCTTTTCTCCCATCTTTTGCTTTTATAATCAACTGTTTATGGTATGTTTGTGGTAGAACATTTTGTCACCTTATCTGTGGCCAATGCTTCATATCTAGAGATGGGATTTATGGCTCTTTAACGGGAGCCGAAGCTTTGAGATCTATTCATTTCTAAGAGCTGTTCAAAGGACTGGCTCATTTGTGTATTTACATAATAATAACATAATACATAATCATAAAATTACCATGTTTGGACTAAATTCTCTAATGGTGACATCATAAACCTCTACATAGAGACCACCATTTAGGATTTATAATATAGCCAAAATGTGCAAATGTGTTCCATTTACATATGTTCATGCAAAAACAATGTCAGTAATAAAAACTAAGCAGGCAACAGTAAAATTTCATGCACACACACGGTTTACAACGAGAGACTTCAGAGTAATGTGCGTCTGAGCATGCGACCTGTGCTCCTCTCCCTTCTCTCCTCATCTCTTTCCGTATGACTCTCTCTCGGGCTTGTATTCTACGTTTTCTTATGAGTTTTTTTCATGGGAGGCAAACAAAGAAGCTTGTTCATTTTGATACGAGAGTAAAAAAAACTGAAGGAAAAAAGAACAGCTCCTGTGCCACCATGACTCGGCTCTTATCATTCACGTTAAAGAGCCGTTCAAAAGATTCGGATTGTTCATGAACGTCACATCTCTATTCATATCACATTCTACCATAATATCAACATACCATACACACAGTACCCATGCTCACATTGCTTTATTTCTTCAACACCAAGCACATGAGTAGGGGTGTAAATCTTTTTGCATCTCAAATTTTAGATCATATTCAGAAAGCCAGTTTAAATTTGTTGCATCTTTTCATTGATGCACCAAAATCATTAACTTTTAGTGATTTTAGTATAGCTGAAATTATTCATTCATATTATGTTGCACTCTAGTCTTTCTTTTTTAGGACTGGGAGGTATGCCATTTCTTACCGAATACCTCTTTATTTCTCTTACATGATATTAATATACTGTAAATCATGTTGAATAAAGGAATAAAGGTTTGGGTATAGCTAAAAGCCATGCCCTGGGACGCGTATTCTGTGGGATCTGTTCAAAAGTTTCTTTTATTCAGACAGGAGTGTTTGTTTACCTGCTTTACTAGTTTCGGGTACTTCCTGTAGCCTTCGTCAGAAGCGTCACGTGATGTCGCTGTGACGTGTTGTAGGCTGCTTATGTTTTGTCAGACAGTAGGGAAAGCTTGCGCCCCCTACTGTCTGACACCCTCTCCAGGACCGCATCCCAGGTGTGGGATAAGGTGTAGGCTCCCTCGTCCCGGTTCATAGTCCCTGGTGCCCGTTTCCTAATTTCCCTACTGTCTGACAAAACATAAGCAGCCTACAAGACACGTCACAGCGACATCACGTGACGCTTCTGACGAAGGCTACAGGAAGTACCCGAAACTAGTAAAGCAGGTAAACAAACACTCCTGTCTGACTAAAAGAAACTTTTGAACAGTAGTTGACTTAAGAAGACAGTATGAATTTCCACAAAAGAAAAAAGTACTCTGTGGGATCGTTTAAGTACACCTGGAGGAGCTTTTAACAGACTTGTGTTGAGCACAACAAAAGAAAGACGACAAATTAATGCCAGTTCAAGCAAAATATGAGTCTCTATACTTGTGTTAAAGTGTCCCAGATGTTACAAAATGTATTTAGTTTATCCCTGACACTGTCTTCACACTCACACTGTCAGCGCTGCAGCCCATCATGCTCCTTCTCACTGGCAGCTTGTTTCTCATGGGGTCAAAGACGTCTTTATATCTTGAACTAGAAATTATTTCGTGCTCTTTAACTTGATAGAAAGTGTATAAAAGTCAAAGTAAACCAGATTTGTTTTGTGGAAAACCCAGGCCTAACCCAGAAGTTACCTTGCAAACTCTTTAATCCAGCTTGGTAGTAGCCCACAGTTAAATAAAGTAAGGGGATGTAACAGTAATCTACACTTTATTTATATCTCTTTATCTTTTATGCTAACTTTGAATTCTTCACTATATATTTTATTTTTACTTTTATTATCTATCTATATTATATTGTGTTTGGATAGATGGTTTGCTAAGACAACATATTAAAGCTGTTTGCAATTTGACATCAATGCATTCATTATTCAGTCAGTGAACAAACAAAAACCCTTAAGGATTCAAACCTGAATAAATGTGTTAGCACTCCCTAAGAAAAAAGGCAAAATGCTCCACCATATTGTAAAGTAAGTATAAAACAACAACAAAAACACACACACATTATGTAATGCCATACAATAATAATAAAAAAAAAAAAAATAAAATAGATTGGTCATATCGCCCAGCCCCACTGTGTAGCAATTATAATCTAAACTGATGAGGAAAAAAGCAGAAATGAAGTTAGTGGGGTAAGGGGGGTTCAGTGTAACTTTACACAAACTTGGGTGCAACACCTATCTAGCTCTTTTAAAATCATGAACCAGAAAATTTGAAGTCATTTAAAGTCAGTAATGAAGTATTAAAAAGATTTTCCCCTTTTAAATCTGCTCCCAAATGCAAATTGAACCATAATCCATTGTGTTAGTTCATACTGCACAATCATTTCCCAGACTGAAAGCAGAAAATGTCAGCCGCGGCACATAATGATTTGATGACACGTCCTTTTGCTGTGACAGTTCTTGCAGTGTCCTTTTGGTTATGCACAGCCATGGATGACACAAAAGATTGCTATTTTGGAGCAATGAAGTGTTAATTAGGCTGTCAGTGTAGGATGGGTGCTTCTCACCCAGCTCTCTCCACACTCACTTTATATATAGCATCCACACTAGAGCCGCATTTCACTTACTACATTGTTACTGGTATGTTACTTTTGTACATTTAGACCTTTCAGTAATGACTCTAAAACCACTAATATACTTGGACTTACTGTTCATACCATTCTCATGCTGAAGTGATGTGACAACACTTCTGTCTTTAACCACATAGCTATTGATTCATATCTGACTCACAGGTCATGTCGCACTATGAAGGCGTTGTAAAGGCTTTAGGTGAAGTTCAAAGAATATGAAATCATTTCCAATATTTCTGCTGCTGTTAATAATAGCCTCCATTCAATAGTAAACTTCCTTCCATGAGAAATAGTCATAGTATTGGGGAAAGGGAATCATATTTATACAGCGCTTTACCTATGACACAAGTCACCCAAAGCACTTTACACAGAAGGGAAGGTGGGTTAAGTGTCTTGCCCAAGAACACAACGACAGTATGCATTGCCAGTTGCGGGGGCTTGAACCGCCAACCTTCGGGCTAGTGGGCAAGCGTCTCTACCAACTGAGCTACTGCTGCCCCAGTATTGGCATAATACAATCAAGGAAAAAAGAAACGTACCACTGCTTTTTTACCACATTTTTGTTTGGTTACTTATTTTTGATGGAAATATTCCATGTGCACATCAACCATAAACCCGTCCCTCATATTCAGACCCAATTAATCAATGCTTATGACAGTTTCAATAACAATAACATGACCAAACAATAATAATGCAGCAGTTGTGACATGTGGTCGACCAGATCTGGGATGGTCATTGGAGGATCCAGTGGAGTGGAAACGCTCAGCGAGGCGTACAACAGTAGAGTGATGGACTCCAAACTCCTGGCTACAGCCGTGTGCTCCTTCAGCTTGAAGCAGGCCAATGGCTGCCAATCTCTCTCTGGTTGCAGGAGTCGTGGCATTGTGAACAAATGTGCTTTTTTTTCCATTTTGGTGTCTTTTTATAGGGAATGGTTGTGCACAATTGAGGACAGGTCCAATTCATCTCTGAGTTTTACTCATGACCCAGACAGAGGTGATTAATACAAAAATACAGTTGTTATTGCTCATCAAAATCAATCAACCGGAACCAGGAAAACAGTCATTTCATTTTGACTCAGAATAGTACTAAACTCATTGTAGTCTGTAATTTTTTACTGGCTGTAATATTTTTTGACAAATTGAGAAAATGAAAGTGGTGCGTTTCTTTTTTTCCTTTAGTTTACAATCAAGTGAAGTGTTGATTTAAACTTGAACTACCAAAGGAGGTCATGTTTTCTATATGAAAGCAAACTTGTCTTATCACATTTTTCATTTTAAATGCCTTTGAATTAGAGGTTGACCGATATATTGGTTGGCCAGTATATCAGGCCTATTTTTGCATTTTTTAGACAATCCGCCATTGGCCAGTTTTTGAATTTTAGGCTGATCTTTGGTCAGGCACATGTGCAGGTGACCATGTCAGTAAAGGACCTCAACTGCGCAGCCACATCCATGCGCAGCTCCTGCAGCTGTGAGCATCAGCAGCGGTACAGCTCTGCAGGAAGAGTGAGAGGAGGCTACTCACAGGAGTGTGAGGAGGCTCACACACACACATGAAAACTTCTCACACATACATGAAATTCACTGTAACAGGAAGGCATTTCACTGAAACAGGAAGGCATTTCACTGAAACAGGAAGGCACTTCACTGAAACAGGAAGGCACTTCACACCAAAACCAAAAGTGTTGAGAGTTTGACTTATGAATTGGTGGTGAACTGTATCGAAGGCTTTGTAGAAGTCGACGAACAAAACAAGACTGTCCTCTTCAATGAGTTCATTATAATCAATTAAGTCCATTATTAGCCTCACATTATTAATTATGTTTCTACCTGCCATGAATCCAGATTGTTCCTCATCAATTATTTCTTCTAAACCATCTTTTAATCTTTTTGCAAAAATTGAAGCAAATATTTTAGCATCATTATTAAGTAAAGTTATTGGCCTCCAGTTTTCTATACTCAATTTGTCTTTGTTTGGTTTGGGAATTAATTGTATTAGCCCTTGTTGTAAGGAGCGTGGTAGTTTGCCTCTGCTAATTGATTCTTCAAAAACATAAAAAAAACTCTCAACACTTTTGGTTTTGGCGAAAGATTTATAAACGCAATCAAAACACTCTATAAAGGATGCAACAGCTCGGTGAAGTTATTCCATGGAACAACACCTAGATTTGGTATAGGTCGCGGAATAAAACAAGGCTGTCAGTCGAATTTGAGGACTTGAAATTATATACTTCAAATTTTTTAAAGGCAACACTGAACTGAACTTTTTTAACACTGAAAAAATACAGTGAAAACTAGATACTGAAATTTTAGTTACTAAAATTCAGACTCTTATTTTAGTGTTAAAAATTCAATGGTAGAAATTAAAAGGCATTTAAAATCCAAAACGTGATGAGTTTGCTTCCATATTTCTACGCCATTGGTTTGGTTGATGGTCTGTTTAGCAAAATAACTTAAAATCAGTCAGATACTGATAACATTTTCTGTAAACGTCAGTACTGGCCCAAGGAAAAAATAATTGGGACCACTGTCAGATAGGGATGCCTCAAAGATACAAACTCCTCGAGGGGTCAAAATACAAAACAATGGATTTTGTTTTTGGTGATGCAGTTGTTGTTTTTTTCTTCTGTTTTCTACCACTGTGAGGTCATTTGATAGAGCATTTTCTACCTTAATAATAAGATTTCCTGCATGTCATTACCATTGCGCTATGTGGCCAGTGCTGCTAGTTTAGAAATGCTTGTGTGTACAGAGTAGATGGTAAGCTCAAAGTATGGAACAAGGTCACAGTCTGCATGATCATTTTAGGCGAGCATCTCTCACAGGTGATTTTTGCCCCTGTGCCTTCATGAATATGTAAAATGTAGTGTTTTCTGCAGAATGCCCCAAATCCAAGCTGAAGAAAATGCAAATGAGTTCTTTCAGCAGACGTTATCTGATTTATCAAGGGCATCAAAGAAAATATATCTGGAGGCATTATTCACAGACAGAAGACTGATGTTGTTGCAAAAATGATGGCATTTTAAACAGGTTTTAAGGATAAAACAAGCGGCATGTAACAATGCTTGTAATTTGTTAACAAAAATATGGATTCAAAAGAGTTAAGGTTTTAATCAGGCAAAGATGAAAATGAATCGTGATGCAGTTTCAAGCGTCTAGGCTGCTACTAGGTATGATCGATAACATTTGTTTGGCGGAAAACATTGATTTTCATTTCAGTTCCAATCAAGATTTAGGGCCAGATTTATCAAAGGTTAGCTGCACGCTAACTGAATAAGATGCGCTAAAATTGGAGCAAACCCAGACGCAGTTGAGATTTGCGTGTCTTACAGGAGCAGAGCGAAGGCAATGCAGATTTTGCTCCTATGACCTAATGAATCTGTAAACTGAGGCGTTCTTCCCAGAGTGCGCAAAATGGAAGGCGGAGAAAATGCAAATTCATTCATTTACCGCCTGCAATATTATTTATCAAGGCCCACCATGACTTTGCGTGTGAAAATAGCGTATAAATGTAGCACGTTGGAGAAGGACGTGCTAATCTTTTGCACAGATGGCTGCTGTGATTCGTGTGAGACGAAGGAGAAGAAATGAACAAATACGTAGGGTTAGAGAGTTTGCCACGCGTGCAGATCTATTTGCCATGACGGATGAAAAAATTATTCACCAGCACTTTCAGCTCTTCTTGGTTAAATTTTTGCTTCCGTTTGTGTTCCACTTCCGCACCTTCCATGATGCAAAACAATACATGCAATGATGCCGTTTAAATAGCTCCGCCCCATCTGTTTGCACTGTCACCGCCACGCAGTTTGTCTTAGTAATTCACGCGCAACACACACATTAATAGCGGCCGCATATTTTCTCACTGCACTCGCAGTTTAGCACCCATCTTAGTAAATATGGCCCTTAGTGTAGTAGTGTGTTGTTTATTTAATATAATTGTATAATATTTTCTGTTTATAAGATAATGGAGACAATTTCAAGGAACACAAATGATGTTTAAATAAAAAATGTCAAAATTAGACTGCAGCTCCTTCTGGTAATAAAAATTAAAAAAATTGTAAACTGTGAATTTATTACTTTAAAAGGGCTATATATTACACTTTTATATATTTTTGTCACCTCTAGAATTAAATTGCACATTTTACAACCTTTAAAACATTTTCTGACAAACAAAAAAAAGAATGTTTTCTCACTTTACTGGTGTTATTCAGAAACGTGAAGAGACCAGCACAGGTCGCGCTCTTTTGAACAGAAACTGTGAAAAAAAAAAGCTCTTTAAAACTTTTTGTATGGTGCCATTTTACTACAAAATGAAAAATAGCTGTGAGGAATCTGAGGAAATTGAGCTGTGCACAGTTTTATTTTATAAATGAATGAGATGTAGAGGGCTTGCTGATAGGAGTAGGAGGAGGTATAGAGGGGGGTGGGGGTAAATAGAAATGAGCTGTTTGGAGCTTACAGAAAGGCAGCGCCAGAGAATGCAAGATGCAGATGTTTGAATGAAAGAAAACACAACTCCAGGTATGTTTTTGATGAAGGAATAAGATTATAACATAGTAGCAGAAGTTGATTTTGCATGATAAGTGCATCAATTCATTTCTATAAAACGAGAGCACTTAAAAAAACAAACTAAACAAAAAATAATAAAGAAATAGAAGAAATCCTTAAAAAGTTTCCTGCTGCAGTAGTGTTTGCAGAACACCGGTGATTACCTGCGTTACTTTAATTTACCTGTAGAAAGAAACTGCACAGTCAAAAGTTTTTCATTGTAATTTACATTCATTCATTGTCTGTATTTAGTTTCAGTCCTTTTGTAGTTCTCCGCTAATAATGAACTGTTTTACTTTTGTCATTTTTTTTACCCGAAATTCCACCTGTAAAATTTTAAGTGATCCTTTAAAAAAAATTGCATCCAGACATTCCATTACTGACCTTTCCTAAAATTATATCAAAATATGTGTTATGTTGAGTTGTGTTATTTTGTTCACACAGCTTCACAGATAAAGCAATGCCTGCGAAAACATAACCACCATGTCAGAGATCATTATAAAGTTAGTTTTGCTGTTGGTCGATTGCCACCATAAACTTAATTTGCAACTCTGCAGCGTATTTGATGTGGTATTGTCTTTTAATCTTCAAGACGAGCAGTCCGTATCATACACAAGGTTGGATGCTTAGAGCACACAAATCAACTTTTTATTCAGTCAAAATTATTAAAAATTCATGACCTTGTTAAATATCAGCACAAATTGTATATAAAGCATTTAACTATCTATTACCAAGCAACATACAAAAGTTTTTACAGTTAGAGAGAGGTCTGAGAGGATATGGAAATGTTACATTACCAGCGGTGCGTTGTTGTGTCTGTGTGGAGTTAAACTGCGGAATAGACCGGGGCTCGAACACAAGCAATGCCAAAATATTCACAGGTTCTTTACAAAAATGACTTAATGGTCATGTTATTTTACATTCATGACTCTGGTCTTACCATTGTTCATATGTGCTTATTGTTCCTTAGATAATGCCTTTTTTTTTATATATAACAATTGTTAGTTTCCTGTCGTAAAACATTTTGTGTGTATATATGCAGACTTATTTATAGTACATATATAGTATATTCAAAAGAATATAGCTTATTAATTATTAAATACCTTAACTTTTGAATTATATGCTAACAAATTACCCTAAATTATTTTGATGTAATAGCTAAATATTATTTCTAACAGCCTATAGAAGAATAGTATATATCTTTATTTAGTTATTTATGTATTATATGATAAATCTTGGGTTTGGTGCCCATAGGGAAGGTGCTGTCTAAGGATACAGCTGTCTTTGTGTTATGTATTTTGGACAGATGGCAGTGGGATTAAATAAGTTTTACTTCTTCCCACTCTTTTTTGAGCAGATTGCTTCTGTATGGTTTATTATGATAACTCATTGTTTTGCTAAAATGAATGTTATGAATATTATTACACAATTTATTATTTTAATGTTGTTTTTTGTTGTTTTTTCCCCTCTGCTTTGTGTTTTGTTGTTAATTGCACACCATGAACTATTCACTAGCTCGAAATAAATAAAATGATACCAAATACAATACAAGACTTTAATAACTAAATGAACACAGATGTTCTAGGGTCCCATTCGGACACAACCAGAGCTTTACCCTGACGTGGGGGTTAGACAGTGACAGAGAGGAGGAGAGGAGGATAATGGCTGGGAGCACATGGCAGCGCTGACAGATTGAGGTCTGTGGCTGCCCTCCGGTAGCATCTGCAGCTGGTGGGAGGGCTCCAGAAGACTAATGATTTAGCTTCACACTGAGCAAACACTCAGAGAGCCTTTAATGGCACCACAATGTGTCGAGTGGAGGGCTTCACATCAATATTTCAACAATCACTTCCGGAATCTGTTGAACGTCTCATTTTCTCACATCAGATATTTAACAGCAGGAGGTGGTTATTCCAGGACAAAATGAGTAAATAATATAAGTTTACTATTGAACTCAGTTACTTAACATGCATACATTCAGTATATCTGCTTAGTCAGTTTATCTTCTTTGTCTATACTAACTAACTATAATTGGTGTGCCATCTATTCTATGGGGCTTTGGCATTTGAATCCTATTGACTTGGTTTGTCATGTACCGCTGCGAAGGCGTACTGCTCTGAAGAAAATTCATTTCCAATATTTCTACTGTTAATAATAGCTTCCATTCAATAGTAAATTCCCCCTCCATGAGAACTGCAGCATCATTAACCTTGCAACCATTAAACAAAATTGCTGTGGTGATTAGTTTTTTGCAATATAAATATTTTTGACATCAATCACAATTAAAAACTGCATTTAATCTAATTAATTTATTATCACCTCACCTTATATGTTGTAAAGTCTGTAAAGATTTTGACAAGATTTTGTATGGTTTTAATGCAAGGCAAGAAACTGGGGCTCATCTACCATTATTAGTACATCTACTTTTTCTGTAGACTACGGTGGCCCAGAAGTGCAAAACAAGCGAACAAAGGCCCGAAACAAATAAAAAAATGTCATAAAACAAATTAACAAAAGTCCAAAACAAATAACAAACAAAAAAAATTTTTTTTAAAACAAATTAAAAAAACAAAACAAATTAAAAAATGTCATAAAACAAATAAAAAAAAGTTCAAAACAAATAACAAACAAAAATTTTTTTTTAAAACAAATTAAAAAAACAAAACAAATTAAAAAATGTCATAAAACAAATTAACAAAAGTCCAAAACAAATAACAAACAAAAATTTTTTTTATTAAAACAAATTAAAAAAACAAACCAAATTAAAAAATGTCATAAAACAAATTTAAAAAAGTCCAAAAAAAAAAAGAAGTTTAAAACAAATTAAAAAAACAAAACAAATTAAAAAAATATCATAAAACAAATACTGGGCCACTGTAGTAGAAACTTTGAATTACAAAAATAAATTTAAGTTTGCATTACTTTGAATGTTTAAAATTAATTGAATATGTAGACATGAATGAACAAAATTTGTATTTGGTCCAATGCCATGGGAAGATGTTGCGTTTTAGCCTGGTTGTAGAAATAATTTGTGACGGAACCGTTGCTTTTGCAAGATGAGGCATAAGAAGTATGCCTGCTCCCAGACATTCATCAAAAAAGAAAGGCGTACAGCTCTGTTTCCACTAATTCCTCACCGTTTTTTATTTTGTAGTAAAATGGTATCATACAAAAAGTTTAAGGAAGAAAAAAGCATTTTTTTCTTTGTTTCTGTTCAACGGTAACAGAGCGGCACTTTGCTGGTCTCTTCACCCGTTTCTTTATTGCATTAATAAAGTATTTGGAATGGAATTGGAATTAATTATGAACATATGAGGTAAATATTGGATATATGTGGTGAATAGGTGTATACTGCGCGATATAATTTACATCATGGATTGAAGATGTGGATGATGCATAGTGTGTACGTGGATATACAGAGATTTATACATGGAATAATGTAGGAATACATACATGCTGTTCATGCAGGAATACGACATGTATAGTTGTTGTTTTGTTTTGTTATGTTTTTTTTTTGGGGGGGGTAAATTAGTTTAGTTTTGTTTCTTTTGTGTGTAAAGATTGTTTGTGTTGAAATTGCAAGTTATTATTGTGGTCATTATTTTCATTCTAATATTTTTAACAACAAAAAAAGCAATTTTGAAAGATAAATTAATAAGTAATCTGAAAAGTAAGGCAATAAAGTAATAAAAAAATAAATAAATAAATAAAAAGGAATGGAATTGGAATAGCTTTCTTTTAGTCATGTTTTTAAAAGTTGTAAAAGGTGCAGTGCTGTTCTAGAGGTAACCAAGATGGGTTTAAAAAAGCATAATGTAGCCGCTTGCTGTTCTTACAGATAAACCTGAACTATAACAATAATAAAAACAAAGAAAATAGAATTTACCTTAGCTGTAAGTTATTTTAAAAGTGGATTTAAATGGGCGATGCATTAGAAATTGTGTATGGACCCTGGTATGTTACAGTATGTGTCGGGCTTTAATGATATTTTGTGGTCATGTTACTGATCTCGTTACGGTCTGCTCCTCAGAGACACCATGTGGAGGGTGTTCACTGGTGCACTGTCCATGGAGGAGAAGGGCAGTCAACTGCTGGCCGACCTGCGGGACATCGAGTCCTGGATCTACCGCCTGCTGCGCTCCCCGGTGCCGGTGGCGGGACAGAGGCGCGTGGACGTGGAGGTCCTGCCCCACGAACTCAAACGGCCCCTCACGTTCGCCCTGCCGGACAATTCCCGCTTCTCCATGGTGGACTTCCCCCTGCACCTGCCTCTGGAGCTGCTGGGGGTGGACGCCTGCCTTCAAGTCCTCAGCTGTGTCTTACTAGAGCACAAGGTGAGGAGGTCTGATTGTTGACATTTAGGATTTTCAAGTTTTTATTTAAGCGGAACATATTTGTTTCTTGTGACAGTTGCATTTACTCATTTGTCTAGCTTTTAGCAGTATTTGTTGGCAGTTTTAAAAGGCATTTATCAATATTGTATGCAGAGAAGCAGGTGAATTAGGAAACAGTAGGCAGAGAATTTACACCATTCACTGCTGTGAATGGTACGTGAAGGCATTAATTAGTCTTGGCACATAAATATGTTTTTCCAGACTAATGAGATTCAATCTAAATGAAGAATGATGATCTAAATGAGGTAAATTGCTATTCTGCATAAACAGCTAACAGTATTTATCTATGATACAGTGTATAGAGCTACGGAGGACCGTGAGCGCCACGCGAAAAGGAATAATGCTTTTATTAAAAGAGTTTTTAAAAGAGCCTTTAATAAATGGATTACTAAATGCTTTTATTAAGAGTTTTTAAAAGTTTATTTAATAAAGAGATTACTAAATACTTTTATTAAAAGAGTTTTTAAAAGAGCCTTTAATAAATGGATTACTAAATGCTATTATTAAGAGTTTTTAAAAGTTTATTTAATAAAGAGATTACTAAATACTTTTATTAAAAGAGTGTTTAAAAGAGCATTTAATAAACGGATTACTAAATGGTTTTAATAAAAGAAGGATTAATAGCGTTATTCATTAATCATTCATACATTTAGAAATCGGTTTCCTAAATGGATTAATGAATAACGCTATTAGTCCTTCTTTTATTAAAACCATTTAGTAATCCATTTATTAAATCCTCTTTTAAAAAGTCATTTAATAAAACCATTTAGTAATTCGTTTATTAAAGGCTCTTTTAAAAACTCTTAATAAAAGCATTATTCCTTTTCGCGTGGCGCTCACGGTCCTCCATATAGAGCCATTTATTGTTTGTAAACAGAATGGTGCCATAAGCTAAGTTACCGGCTGTACTTTCGGTTATATATACAAATATCACAAATTATGAATTAAGATATTTTGGCAACTGACATCCATTTTGTTCATGCAAGTGCACATAACTTGTCCTCAACTCAGTTTACCTGCTCATACCTCATCATTATTAACTATATTATATTAAAAAAGAAAATGTAGTACACCATACTAGAATAGAGCTTTTTCACACTTTTCAACTGATTGCGGCTGCCAGTGGTGTAAAATAGCTGAGCCCAAAAATAAAAAAGTTCTTGCTCTGACAACTGCCTGCCCCTCGACTACAGTTCATACTGCACAGATGCAGAGACAAAAGATACAGTTTGTTACATAACATGACTTAAAATATTTACACAGATAAGCATGTTTTCATTTACAAAACATCACTGTGGATCTCACTGCGAGTCAGAATCGACAATAAGTATATAAACTACAGGTCTTTGCTACATTATAATTCTTTGGGACATTTTCAGTCTAACAGACAAATACTCTGTTCATCTGCTGTCATCAGTTGTGGATAGCATTTAAGCTTTCTCCTTTACTTTACTGGATAATCGTGAGTAAATTCTTCATGAACTTGTAGCATTTGTCCGGCTGTTGGTATTGTTTTTGCCTCTGTAACTGTCACTACGTCTACAAACGTGAAATTTAGTAAGCTTGTTTAAAACACTCGCTTCATTTCACTTTCGACAAGCGCCAATTGGGAATTGGATAAAGCAACAGGTTACCCTTTTGTTTTTTGTGAAAAAGGTCTATTGGGTGGCATCCATTTTTTCAAATCACTAAACCGAAATTATATCACCACCTGTCCACTTAATTGAGGGTAAAATAGCTTTTAAATTTGAGTTAAATGAAGGGATATCTATTGTTTGGGCAAAAAGGAGGTGTAGAAAATACAAAACTGTTTCAGATGCGCACATTTATAAAGGCACAACACATAATCACTTAATTTTAAACTGGTCACCACCCACCACAACAGTTTATCCTCCAACACATCTGCGTCTCTCTGTTCTGCGCCCCTCTTTATTTACCCTTCCAAAACACTGTGGATGTGTAAAACTGTGGAGCAAAGCACTGTAGGCGTTTTTACACGTGTGATCAAATAAATATCAGATCAAATGTTAAAAATTAACAACGTACAAAAGTAACACTAGAAGGCTTTCCTAAGATTTTATGGACTACTTATTTATTCAGCTTTAGGGCAACTGATTTAAATAACGTAGAGGATAATGAAAACGACGACGTTGCTGTTAATTTGAAAAGGTAAAGCTTAAACTACACAAATATCTTCCCTAATCTCCTTTACATTTACATGAGTATTACCACAGATTTCAGGCATTTAATATAAACATACCACAGGAGATTAAAACCACAGTATTGGAAGTGATATCGTCAGGATTTTTGCGTACCCTGTATAGAGTAATATCGTAATCGCATCCAACACCACACCGTAGCTCTGACTGAATGTGACTGAACTTGTTTGCCTGTGCTGGTGTAGTGTTCCACCGTTGCTCGTAGACAGTGATACTCTGCTCATTTGCACCAAACCTTGGATATAACTGAAGATTTGATACCACACCAATCGACCAAGACACAACTGCACAAAAGCAAATAGGCAATGCCCCTAAATTATGCAAGTTTATTTTCCTGTGTTTAATTTTGCCTTGCAGACCTTCGAAATGCCTTCTATAAGCCTGAACTTACCCAAGGCACTAAACAATTCACACGGACTTCTCCTTTATAAATAATAAAGCTACAGCCTTTCGTCTGAGTTCGTTTTGCAGCTGCAGCACAGTTCTCAAGCAGATTCAAAAGAAAACCAACCTTGTATTTTGCTTTTTTGAAATACATTTATTACATTCATTTAATTCAGTCTGAAAGTAGAGCTTTTGTCTTCTACCAAAAAATGTACTGCCACTAAATTCTGCTTAGAGCTAGAAGGTTTCTTGTCATTTTACTTTATCCTAGGTGTACTGTATGAAACTGTTGTACCATTTGCCTTATGATTATTGTCATTAATGATTTGTGTTTTGTATCTATCAGGTCATTCTTCAGTCCAGAGACTACAATGCTCTGTCCATGAGTGTCATGGCCTTTGTTGCCATGATCTACCCTCTGGAGTATATGTTTCCTGTCATTCCTTTGTTACCGACATGCATGGCTTCTGCTGAACAGGTACTGTTAACGCAGTATTTTTGATATATTTTGTGACACAATACAGTATTATTATGTTGCACTTAAAAAGACTGAATTAGAACTGTTCTTGAACTGTAGACCTGGCACCATTTGTTTATTAAACATGTATGAAGGTAAGTTATTCAACCCCCTCACCTCAAAAGACATAATGATGAACAAAAATGAAAGTTCAAATGAAAAATGGGACTCTTGTAATACAGAACCATGGGCAGTGTTACTCAGCCCTTAGCTATTTTAACTTCTGACAAACATTTGGGGTAATTTCTAACAACCTTCTGACACCTCTCGACTGGAGTCTTTGCCCATTCTTCACCTGCAGAAGCCTCTATCTCAGTGATGTTTGATGGCCTCTGTGCTGCCACTGCCTTCTTTAAATCCCACCAAAGATTTTCAATGGGATTTAAATCTGGAAACTGTGAAGGCCAGGATCTTTTTATCTTCTTAAAAAATCTTGAAATGATAAATCCTTCAAATTTATGGGGGGTTGAATATTTCTGATTGCAACTGCAAACCATGGCATAACCAAGTATTATACAGGTCCCCTATTCCGGTAAATTGACCTTTCTGAGCTTTTAACAATGTTATAATGTTGTTTGCATCTCAAAAACATTTCTGGAATAGTATTTTGTTTCATTCACTCATAATTTCAGCACTTAAATTGCCGCCACTTCGAAGCAGTGAACTCATCATTATCTATCTGTTAGCATCATGTTGCTAATAGCGGTGCTCATTAGACATTTTATGCTCTGTCCATTCCCTATTGTTAGTAAGACAAACGTTCTCTGCAAAGTGCCAAAGTACCAGCTCCCTGAAAGAAAACATTTTCCATATACACATTATATTAAATTATAAAAGGCGAAATACTAATGCAAAGGTGTCCAAAATTATTTCATAGCGCCTGAAAAAAAAGCATAATATGGGATCTTTAAACTAAGGTGACTACAAATATGACTTCAAAACCCTATGTATTTTTACATCCTGCATTCTGAACTGGTGTGCTACTGTCATTGTAGCTATATCTAGCTGTAATACTGGAACATTTAGGACATAAACCTAAAGGCACAAGGCACACCTATTATCATGAAGTAGCAACATTAGCTTTGATTGAAAACAGCAGGCGGTGGAACTATCATGAAAGCTAAAGCATTGCAATCTAAAAGAGGTTTCTCTGTCGGTAGCATGAGGGTAGCATGATGAGCCTCTTTCTGGTTGTTCAGGCCACAGACAAAGGGAAATCTCACTGGCTGGGCTAAATTGTGAATGCTCACAAGTAGTCTTACTGTTCTGAGTCTGTTACCGTGGAAACAGGGCTTTTAGTAAGATTAATTTTTTATTTTATGACTAAATTATTTTGTGTACCTAGAAACTCACCTATTCTAGACACAGTGTGACATTACAATATTGCTCGGGTCCCAGTAGCTCAGTGGAAAGTGTGATAAAAGAATATCACCAAGAATGAAAGAAAAAGATGTACAAGACTGCGGTGAGATTAGTGTTTATGGTTTAGAGACTTAGGCAAGGAGAGAGAGGAAGCCAGGCTGGAGAGAGATGAGGATGGAAAGCATTAAGAAATGAGTAAATCAGAGAGACGTCTCATGTTCAGTGTGTTGGAGGGACACTGACTATGTTTACATGCAGACCATACTCTGACTATGCTAATTCTCTGTTTACAGTCAGATTTCTTTAAGGAAATGGTCAATTACCAGCTGCGCTAAAACTTTGTGGTGCTAAATGCTAATAAACATAGCTAATTTACACTGTTATCATATTTTTACCTATGCATATAAACTGTAACACGTTCACTTTACTAAATAAAACTTAAAATCGAAGCTATGGCTATAGCTATTTTATTAATGGGGAACTCAGTAACTTTTTAAACTTTTAACTCTGTGTAATGGATAATTGAGTTGTTGTGGGGTAAATGAAGCGTCCTGCGTCTCCCCCTGGTGTCTCTGGTGACATTTGCAAGTATGAGTGGCACCAACCCCGATGTTACGAAAGTCTCGGGTCTTGAGAGAAAGCGACACATTGCGGTTAGCAAAACAACAAGCTAGCGATGGCTTTATTTCTTGATTTTTGTTGTGGCAGAAAAAAACTTTGTACAGATACGAGGAGGGAAAAACAAAAGTAAACCTGAGGGAGGGACCAAAATAGGAGTTGAATGGACTTGTATTTATGATAGTGCTTTTCTCCCAAATGTAGGGGGAGCTCTATAGAGGAAAATGAGGCAAAACAGCAAAGAAATGAGCAGAGTTTCTGAGTTCTGCTTTAAAACAAGGAAACACATGATGCTGAGGGACCTGTAATGTTGGTCTAAATTGCTTCTCTAACAGCACCAATGATGTTCTGTCTAATGTTCTGTCTATTTAGTACTGAGTGCTGTTGAATGCCTCTCCTAGCTTAATCGGAGTAAGGTGTACATGCAGTACATGCAGCAGTAGTCTGACAATGAACCACATTATCCAGTTGCTTCACTCCAATTACGTTGACAGTTTAAAACTCCTATTGTTATAATCGGAGTAAGGCAATAATTCAGTTTTCTTAACCTGCATGTGTCCTGCCTAAACGTAAGACCTCATTTGCACAAACAGCCTTCTCTTATAATGCAATAAAGGAATGGAATAATCTTGCAACTGAACTGAAACAACAAACAAACTATGCAATGTTCACTGTAGAACTTAAAAAATGGCTATGGAAGAGTCAGACCTGCCTACACTGAACTATTTAAGTCCAACACAGCACCTTCTTGTTTCTCCTTCTGTGTAATATATAAATGTAGATTGTGGACTTTAACCAATGTAATTCCTTCTCCACAGGAATACTTATTGTTATTTGTAGTTGTTAAATTGAGCTTGGTAATGCGCCTTTTATAAGACGAATGTTCCTGTAAATAATGTTGAGATGAGGTTAGGTCTGTGTGTGAAAGAGTTTTGGGGAGACAGTGAGTCTATGAACTACTGCTTTTACTGTGATTGTTTGAGTGTAATTGCATTGTATTTTTATTCACGTAAATCAGGGACTGCAGATGGAAACTAGCTATTTAGCTATAATCTGGTGCGGAACATCTCTGTTTTTATGAGCTTAATGTCTCTGTACATTGTCCCTTCAAATAAAGGCTAAACTAAACTAAATGTAGTGAGTGATGGGTAGAAGGATGCTAAGGTTAGAGCTGCCAGGCAGGAGGCATAGAGGAAGACCAAAGAGGAGATTGACAGCAGGTAAGATTGACACTTTTCTCTACAGATATATTTCTGACATGGCACTGACATGAAATTGTCACCAATAACAGCAACAACCAAACTTATCCTTACATACAAAGAAACCAAAACAATTACATTCTGAAATTCAGCTGTGTGTGACAAAATGGAAAGCCACAGTGAAAAAAGTATTGAGCACGTGAAGAAAGGAGGCACCGTCTGAAATCTATCAGTGGTTAGAAAGCAATCCTGTGTCTTGTCTGACCTATAAAAAGGTGTCTGGCTAAAAGCACAAAGCTCTCTCAAGACCTTTGCTTTATTCCTATTGTTCCAACTAACTAACTAACCTTCTTGTGTTTGTAAACAGAACGCTTACCTTCCAAAGACTGGCACCGAAGTTAAAAAAGATTATGCATTTTTAGTGAAGGAATTAGCGCTAGCCACCAGGAATAATCAAGACAGGTTTGGCAATTGACAACATCTCGACCACATGTGAGTAATATCAGAGCCTGCTTTAATAGCATTAGTGAGTGTGTCAACGTTGAGCTGTTTAAAGCAACATTATATAGAACGTTAATCTTGGTACCAGCCTCCGTGCACAACTTTTCTAAACACATCATTCCTGAAAAGGTCTATAGGTTGCAGAAGGATTACTAAACTTCTGAATGTTCCAGTGAACTCTGTCGTGGTCATGATTTGGAAGTGTAAAAAAACATTATTCCACCATAAACCAGCCATGTCAGAAATGTATTTGTTGAGTGAAATGACCATATGAAGTTAGTTGATGTGAGAGAGAAGAGGTCACAGCTGAAGGCCAAAAAAGATAAACAATATTTTAGTGGCTTAAAAATGTGTGTTTTCCCTCCTCACAGCTCCTCCTTGCCCCCACTCCATATATCATCGGCGTACCAGCCAGCTTCTTTCTCTACAAATCGGATTTCAAAATGCCCGATGACGTGTGGCTAGTGGATCTTGACAGCAGCAGGGTCAGTAAACTTTATACTAAATATTTATAATAATCTCTCTTTTGTGGGACTGAATAAAGTTTGAATTTTCTAATATGATATTTTTTTGGGGGGTTGCAGGTCATAGCCCCCACCAATGCAGAAATATTGCCTCCTCTTCCAGAGCCTGAAGCTTGTGAACTCAAGAAACACTTGAAGCAGGTATTGAATATTACTCTATTTGAGTTTAGTACTACTTTTTCTATGGCAACGCTTGACCTGACTATGGCAAAGTAATCAAGAAGCATATGTTTTTGAGCTCCAAATAGTTTTGCTAAATATTTTTTATGTATCAATAACACCTTTCTTTCAGTGTTTTGAAGAGTAAGGGCTTCCACGTCAGCAGTTGTATGTATTGTAGATGCGGTGTGAGAACATTGAATGAGTTGCGTGGTGCACTAACATGTTTTTTCCTGTTTTTGTTTTTTTGCATGCTTTAGCTCTTGGAGGTAATCTAGAACTCTACTTCCTAAGCCAAACCTATAGTCATATTGGTAGAAACTAACGATAACCTGGTCATTTAACCCCCACAACTTGGCTCTGATTCATAGGCATGACATTGTCAGACTGTGCTTCTGTGCAGCTTGGAACTCTGTGTTTCTCAAACATTTTACACCAAATACCACCTCAGAAACTATTTGGCTTTCCAAGTAGCATCTTTAATGTCTAAGCTTAAATCCTGACTAACCCAGGTCTACACCACGGGAGGAAATTGGTATTAACCCAGAATCATGCATTACTATTGGACAAAACAGGGACTAAAGTGGTTCACTCGCACTGAACCAAAATTAAACCAGGACTAAACCAGGACTAAACCAGGACTAAACCAGGATTAAACCAGGACTAAACCAGGACTAAACCAGGACTAAACCAGGAGTAAACCAGGACTAAACCAGGACCAAACCAGGAGTAAACCAGGAGTAAACCAGGAGTAAACCAGGAGTAAACCAGGACTAAACCAGGACTAAACCAGGACTAAACCAGGACTAAACCAGGATTAAACCAGGAGTAAACCAGGAGTAAACCAGGAGTAAACCAGGATTAAACCAGGACTAAACCAGGACTAAACCAGGACTAAACCAGGACTAAACCAGGATTAAACCAGGATTAAATCAGGATTAAACCAGGACTAAACCAGGACTAAACCAGGACTAAACCAGGACTAAACCAGGAGTAAACCAGGACCAAACCAGGACTAAACCAGGACCAAACCAGGACCAAACCAGGACCAAACCAGGACTAAACCAGGAGTAAACCAGGAGTAAACCAGGACTAAACCAGGACTAAACCAGGATTAAACCAGGACTAAACCAGGAGTAAACCAGGACTAAACCAGGACTAAACCAGGACTAAACCAGGAGTAAACCAGGAGTAAACCAGGACTAAACCAGGAGTAAACCAGGACCAAACCAGGACCAAACCAGGACCAAACCAGGACTAAACCAGGAGTAAACCAGGACTAAACCAAGACTAAACCAAGACTAAACCAGGAGTAAACCAGGACCAAACCAGGACTAAACCAGGACTAAACCAGGACTAAACCAGGACTAAACCAGGAGTAAACCAGGAGTAAACCAGGAGTAAACCAGGAGTAAACCAGGAGTAAACCAGGACCAAACCAGGAGTAAACCAGGACCAAACCAGGAGTAAACCAGGACCAAACCAGGACCAAACCAGGACTAAACCAGGACTAAACCAGGACTAAAAAGTACCTAAACCCAGACTAAGCAGTAGCCTAAAGTTCAATTGTAATCCCCCAGAACAGGATTAAAACAGGCTCTAAATTAAACAAAATCAGGACTTGAACTGCAAAATACTCCTGAAAACCACCAGAAGCAATCTGCGAACCTCCAGTGCTACTTGTACCACAGTTGACCCACAGTTATATAATGTAAGATTTATTTTCCTATTGAAGACAGAATGTTTAGAACTCTAATCTATCAATAGATTAAGGATTTTGTTAACAAATGTAGATCATTTTCACCGCATTGGTCCCATGTAGGGCTGTAACTAATGATTATTTTGATAATCAATTATTCTGTCAATAATTGTTTTGATTGATTAGATAGTGAATCGTGTGAAAATTCTACCAAAAATCACTTAATTTTTACGAAATTTGAACCAGCGGAAGCTATAACTATGTCACGTGAGAATGTTTGGATAGAGCATATATGCACACAAATATATTTTTAATCAAAAACACAAAATGTACATAGTTATTAACTGTTTTTGTTGCTTTACTGCTCCGTCTCGGGAATAAACCCCACTCTCTAAGCACATGGCATATGTCAGATTTGAAACAAAAGACCTCAGTTAACGATTAAACGATTACTAAATGAATTGACGATTATTTCAGTAATCAATTAGTTGTTGCAGCCCTAGGCCCATGTTCCATTTTTGCCTCTACATGCTCATAAGTAGCTTACCAGTAGATTTGTTGGAGTGTGTTATGCTTCGGCCAATCCCTTTTGAGAACACACAGCATGTTATGTTTAAACTGTACCCATTGTTTACCGAGCTGCTGTCATAAACGCTGTGACTAAAGAAGCCTTGAATCGGAGCCAGTTGGTAGTCGTGTGGTATTAGCAGCTCCCTCTCTGTTTGTGTGACTGAGTGGACTGTGCGTTGGAGTGTGCAAAGCCTCGGTTTAGCAGTTGTGCATTTGATAAACAAACTCACAATATTGATACTGAGCAAAGATGGGTGAGCTGACTGTGAGAGATGAGATGTTGGTAAACCGTGATGCCAGAACACATTGCTGTACAAGGTAGAGCAACAGAATGTAGTAAAGAGGACTGCTTAACGGGGAAATGTGTAGTCCCTAAGGCAGCTTATTGCAGAACAGGTCTACACCTCACTGCGTCTTTTTTAAGCCTGTAAACCGCTACAGTAGAGACCGACATGCACAGATCCTATAGAAATGACATATGTTTATACAGACTAAGGCTGTATGTTCAGGTGTGTTTTCACAATGGAATAGAAACAGTAAACATAGAACTGGCAGCTCCTTTCACTCAGGCTTCTGACGATGTAAATGTGTACAGATAAAATCAGCTAACTAGAAACTGTTATTTAGACCAGTGTAACGTTTTGGTTACATAATGCACCTTTAAAGGGGACCTATTATGCTAATTCAACTTTTCTGAGCTTTTTACCATGTTATAATTCTGTTTCTTTCTCAAAAACACACATGTGAGTAATTCTTTATGCTGAGGCACTGCCCTGCTCAGGAGCTGAAAACGCTCGGTTTCATGGCTCTACGCTGACAAGTGAAACCCTGCTTTCTCCAGGAAGCCCTCCTGCACTGTTTCTAAAGCACATACACTGTCACCGGATTCGGCTCTGATCATTTCAGCACTTAAAGCGTAGCCTCTGTGAAGCAGTCAGCTCATTTATCTGTCTGTTAACTTCATGTTGCTAATAGCTGTGCTAATTATCCATTATATCATGCTCTGTCTTTACTCTGCCGTTCAGTACAAGTATTTGGAGATTCTTCTCTCATGTCTGAACTCAAATCCTCCTAACTTTATTCATGTGTGAACTGAAAAGGAGAAGATCAATAGGCAGTAGTGGCTATAAACCACTGTGATTGCAATGGGTTCAGAGCTGACGGCATTAAGTGGGCGGGGCCAACAGGGCCTTAAAACAACAGGCACCTAATCCAAGCTTTTTTTTTGCAAAATTATAGGAACAGTTCCCCAAAAGAAGATGTTTTTAGTACATATTTATTATTTTATGTTATAAAATGTGAGAAACTGATGAAAATGTGTCCAAATGTATTTGAAAAAGTGTAAACGAGGCATAATATGTCCCCTTTAAGTTTATCAGTCCTTGTAAACTAAACCACATGCTGCTCTGAAAATATTGTTACAAGATCTGCTTTTTTCATCACCATTCATTTGTAACCACTGCTGTGAAACAGATGGTTACAATCAATGGTCATTTATGTCTTAGCAGCTGTATGACTTGTTATGTAGAACTATGGAAGGAAACTGCTTTCTGTGTTTGTCTGTCCACTGTCCTACTATCCTCCCAGTTTTTTCATTTCACCATGTTCTTGTCTTTGCATATGTTTTCTTTTCTCCTCTACCTCAGTACTTTTGTCAATTGGAAGTGTTAACAATAGTTTTGCGTTGGAAGGGAAATGTCTTAAAAAGGAGTAAGTAAAAAAGAGTGAAGAAAACCCCTAACAGGGATAAGCAGAGGATTCATGTATTGAGTAAAAGATTATTATGCTACTGGGTAAATGTGTAGAAGTGTGATATATTAATTACTTATGTATCAACCTTCATTGTACTTTTAGACACTTATATAGGCACAGTTGTAAATCGTTTCCTGGACATTTCTGGAAGACAGTGAGAAAAGTCTATGTTTAGCTTTGAAATCTTCTTAAAAATACATCTTGCTGATGCCAGTTGAGTTAAATACATTTCTTTAAGCAGTGCAGACAAAAGGGAAGTACTGTAAAAGGAGACAAAGAAAGTGAAGTGTAGGGTTCATGGTCATGCCCCCCTGTCATGTGCTGTTCCACTGTGAGCCTCATGTGACTCTCCACACATCTCTCTCCTTAGTGTCTGCTTAGGCTGACCGTCATCACCCAAAAGCAGATCTTCTCCTCCGAAAATAAGGTTACTCATGTTTGCCTCATGTGGAATGCAAATGAGCCCTGCACGGATATTTCCTTCCTCACATTAATCTGCCTGTCAATATTTGTCTCCTCTCTCAAGACTTGAATAACGTGTGAGAATGTCGCAGAGCGGTTTAAGGACACACTGCTTAGCTCCGGCTTGAGCATGACTGAATGTGCGTGCATCTTTTTTGGCAGCAATGAGTGTTCTTGTAACCAATTATGATCAGATAAAGCTAATCACTTGGAACTTAACAGTCATCCAGGCCAACTAAATGTTCCATTCTGCTAAGCTTAACATTGACTCTTGAGTCTGCAGCAACTCCTTTTCAAGCAAACCATGCATTCTGACCAACTCTTCCTGCTCCTCCTCCAAAGTCGCACGCCCACCTCAGGCATCAACATTCACAAATTTCACAGTGTACCTCTGTGTAATGGCAATAATACACGCTTCCACTGGGGCAGTACGAGCTGGGGTCACTGTGTGTGTGTTTTCATTGCCAAGTGGTCTAAAGTGTTTCTAGTAAGAACGCTATACTGTGCCAATGCTGGTGATGCTTTGGCCACAACTCCACTTTTCTAAAGGTAGTGTTAAACTATAGGAAAGATTATCTTTGCTTGAGAATGAATGAATCAAATTAAGTACTTCTTGTTCATATGAAAAACATTTTGAGAGAAAACATAGAAAACAATTTACAGTTACAGTCAGAATCAATAAAAAAAAAAAAGAAAATACATGTATTTTTTAAACACAAGCCATACCTGTTTTGCAGTTTTAATATACAGAAAGCTGGGAGTGCACATGCTACACGCAAGGGTTACTTGAAAATAATTACCGCCTTAAATAGCGTTTTTTATGTCATATATTACAGGGTTTCCACGGGGCATTAAAAAGCATTAAGTCATTAAACAGATTTTGCAAAAATTAAGGCTTTAAATAGCATTAAAAAGCATTGAATTTGATTCTAACAGGCATTAAAAATGTAAAAGAGTTTTGAAGGAAAATAATTGACATTATTAGTTTTATTTGTTTATATAAGTTAGGCTATACATAAATAATAATTTAACATTTTTGTAGCCTACACTAGATGGTGGAACGAGTTTGCTTCCAGCGGGACCACATTACCCAGATGTTATTGGTGCTTTAAGAACTGTATTTTACAATATTTGCACATACATTTTGACAAACGTAAGCTGCAGCAATTGTATGTTTGTGACATTAAAAACTTTTCCTGATACCTGCAGGAACCCTGTATTAACAATTTTAGTTGCACTTGTGTGAAGGCCATGATTATGTTGGATTGAAAGACAAAGCAGCCTCTTCAAACGTTACTGAACCAAACCATGCTGTACTGACCCCACTGGTACTGCACCGCTCCAGTGGAAACTAAACTTAAAGACATTCCTGCAGAAACCCTCTAGAACAGTTTTTACTGAAGCTATGTCCATACTAGTGTATTTTAAAGTGCTGCATTATAAACAATTTCAACAAAAACAGCAAGTTAATATAGAAGTTAGTGTGAATTGGTGACTCGTGAGCGTGTATGCAAGCTGATGTGTTAAGAAACATGCCCTTACATGAGCCCTGTTATACAGTGCTTCCTGTGAGTTACATGCACTGTGCTTTTAAAGAAGTAATGCTTTTGCCGTTTAATAGCATGCCCTAGACCCAACAGTGAGTGATTTTAATTAGAGTGCAATACATTCATATATTGCCAAATAGATTTATTCTTTCTCTAAACTTTGCACTGCACACTGTGTGAAGAGTTTATGCTTTTGCCAGCTCTCAGAGCAAGAGTAATAATGACCACAGTGACTCTGCAGTTGCTAAAGAGCTTTATAATGACCACAGAAAGGAAGTTGTTATCTTGTGTAACTAAGTTTTGTAAAAGGAAGGAAAATGACACTTGAACAGTCCAGCATCTGTTCAGTGTGTTGTGCAGTTGTGTATATATATTATTCTAAATAGCCATGCACTTTAATTGAACAAAGCCCCATTTGGCATTTTCTTAAGACAAGATGGCAATGATCCATTTAAAATTTCTTGACCAAAAAAAAAAAAGCAAAAATTAGCCATGACACACAGCACTAGTATGGACTTAGCTTGAGTTTTAATTGAATGTATTATAGGGATATAATGCCTGAATGTTGATGCCAGTGGTGGGAGTGTCCCATTCTAGTCCTGTCCTTTGCCAGCTTCTCTACTGGTTATGAAACTTCATAGGTGTGTAATTGTTGTTCTTCTCATTTATTTTAGGCCTTGGCCAGTATGAGTCTTAACACCCAGCCCATTCTAAACCTGGAGAAGTTTCAGGAAGGACAGGAGCTGCCCTTACTCCCACCTGGACGAGATAAAGCCTCGCCGTCCTCCACGGAGTTCAACCCGCTCATTTACGGCAACGATGTGGATTCTGTCGATGTAGCCACCAGGCATGTCTTCACTATTCACCAATTTATGTCATTCTTCAGGAGCTCACAGTATTTTTTATCTTTACAGGGTTGCAATGGTGCGCTTTTTCAACTCGCCAAACGTTCTTCAGGGGTTTCAAATGCACACTCGCACCTTGCGCCTGTTCCCGCGGCCTGTCGTGGCTTTCCAGTGCACATCTTTCCTTGCTTCTCGGCCGCGGCGCTCTAGCTTTGCAGATAAACTGTCTCACACCCAGGCAGTGGAGTTCTATGGAGAATGGGCCCTCAACCCAACAAACCTGGCCTTTCAGAGGATTCACAACAGTAAGGCCATTCCCATATTGTTTATAAGTATGTAGAATAAAAATAATGGGTTTATTCTTCTCTTTTAGATGTGTTTGACCCGTCTTTAATTGGAGACAAGCCCAAGTGGTACGCGCACCAGTTACAGCCAGTCCTCTACAGAGTGTATGATGGCAGCTCGCAGCTGGTTGAGGCCATGGCCAGTCCTTTGGAAGATGAGGGAAACGAGTCTGATCCCACTGACAGGTGGGGTATTTCTCTTAACCACACTACAACACCGTGCCAATAGAATTCATCTGGTGATACCAGCGTCCTCACAGTCTGTTCAATACCAATTTATATCAAGGCTGGTATCAATGATACTGATTCTGATTTCTGCCCTTACAGTCCTAACCATTGTTTTTTATTATCTGTATTAAGGGACTTTTTTATTTTAAAATGTTATATGCATACATGTGACATACTGTGGCCAGTTTATGCCACTGGAACAGAACAATTTCAGATAGGTATTGATACCAGAAGTAAATCTGCTGGTATTGAAAGTATCAATTCACACATCACTAATCTACTTAAATAAACAAGAAAGTCCTGTTACCAAATGAAATAAATCAACCATCAGTCAGTCTGATATTTATTAAAGTATTTAAAATACTTTTATTTTGTGACCGTATTTGACAGACCGAGTGCTTTGGAGTGTAGTGCTGCCCTCTACAGTCCTTGAAGAATTCTTTACCATTTTTGGCCCACATCTGATTGTGAAAGCAGTGCAGCACTGTAGCACAGTGATTATGCAAGACGTCACAAAATATCAATATAGGTATAGGAGTATCAATACTCAGCAGTGTGTTTCAAAATCTTATGATATATCACAAAACCATATTTTGTAACTTACTGTACCTGCTGTAACTACTTCTCCAGCATAACATTAAAAAATGAGTAGGGTGAAGATGTCAGAATGGCTTTATAAAAATCTGTTAAAAATAATTGCCATTATGAGAAATACACTATCTTTGCTGCTGCGCATCGAAAATAATAATTTAGTCTTTAGCCCACATCTAAACTCTTGAAATAAGATCTGCTGAATCAAGTCACTGTTCTTTAGTTTTGTTTGTACAGTCGTAAAGTGCTCAGTAACATGACTGTGCTCTGGCTGCAGCGGCAGTGACAGTGACGCATATGACGGCTCCAGCTCGTCATATTCTTCCCTTGGAGACCTCGTGAGTGAAATGATCCAAGGAGACATCCAGGGAGACACAACAAGTACGTTTTACTCTCCCACGCCTACCTTTAATATTTTCACGTACAGCAAATAGAAATATTCAGGTTTCAAAGGTTTTTTTTTCTGTGTGACCTATACTCAATGCAGTGTGGTTCCATTATAAATTTTTGTGTTTTTTTCTATTATTTATGAAAAAAATATGAATCTTATCTCTTCTAGTTTATAGCCCTGGGTTATTAATTGTTCAGAAGAGGTTTTTTGCTAGGGTCAAAGAATTTTCAGTGCTTGTAAATGATGCAACTCTAAATAAAAAACAAACAAACCAATGGAGACATGCCACATTACGCACTATTAAGATAAGACTTTTTTAATCCTGCTGTGGGGAATGTAATAGTTACAACATCTTACCACAGTAATAGTATTTGTGCATGCAGTAAAGAAAAACACTTACAGTATATTTTAAAATATAAACCCTAGTTGGATAAGAAATAGAAAAAAATACTTTGTACAGTTTAATACAACAAGTATCGAACAATAACTCATAGAAGTTGAGGAATGCAGAAAGTCCATCTAAAGTAACATTGTCACATTTTTGCTTCTCTAGATTTGGACCCACCTACGCACGCAGCGTTGGGCGATCCCAGCGAAGTCGAGTTCCAGGACTTCCATGACTTCAGGGAAGCTCAGAACTCAGATGGTCCCACGGGTGCGGATGGCCCCAGCGAACCCTCTGACGGACAGCCTCTCCGCTCCAGCTCCAGCACCACCGCGAGCTCCAGTCCCAGCACCGTCATCCAGGGAGTCAACCACGTGGGTCACTTTTAGGCTTAATCATTAATCATTTAGGAGAGTAAAGCATCACAGGTTTTTGTATCCTTATAGTTTAAAATATGCTCTTGTTTTGGTTTGTTGGTTGGTTTCTTAAGCTGGATATACACTGTAGCTCAGAGACAGGGGCTAGGATCACAGAGAGAGCCACCTTCTTAGTAACAACAGTGCCTTTTCCAGCCACAAACTTATCCAATTTCCATTTTCTCTTTTGATTTATTTTCTTTTTCCTGGATATAAATAGTTTCCAAATCACTGGGCACTACAGCGACGTAAAAATACTGCGTTCTGGGACCTGAAATTTGTTCCAGCTGACTTTAGTCACACTCCACGCAAAATAAAATAAAAAATCTCACCGTATACCTGGTTTTAGTGTGTTTGCCAGGAACTCAAAAAACAAGGAAATTATCACGATTGATGAAATGTTCTCCAAAAGGCAGTAATGAACCAAAAAAGAAATTATTAGTGTTTGGTATGGATCCTGAACACCATCAAAATTCGGGGATTTTAAAAAAAAGTTTCTGGATGTTTGTGAGATAGGGCCAACAATATTAACTCCAGCCACAAGGGTTCACTAAAGAAAAGATGATTAGTTTTAGTCAATTCTTTACCATTGTGAGATATAAGGGCTAGATATTTCCTAGTTCAGTTCCAGGTCTGGGCACTATTTCCTTACCATTGTGAGATAGCTACATTGCCTTGGCAGAGGTGTGCTTTCTCTACGTAGAGTAATGGTTGTGATAGTACTTCAAAATGGATCTTCACAAAGCCAATACGTATGAAACAGGATTTGAGACCCATCTTACTAAAGCCCTATTTGCACGAGATTAGTTTTACCCAGGGACCTTCAGTAATTTGTAATAAGCGCTGATGTCGTCTGTGATTTTTATCCCGTGTGAATCATCCATGTCTGTAAAAATGTCTGTAAAAATTCCCTCGAAAAATGACCGACCATATTTCGGCCAACTCAGAGGTCCTCTGATAATACTAGTCCCGTGTTAATCCCCATGTCTGTGATTCAGGCTGATTTTGTCGGCAGATCGTTTCCTAAAGTTTGTAACAGTGATCCAAAATGTCTTTAACGCTCCATTTTCTGTATTTAAACTATCTTAATAATAAGACGTCTCTTTTGGTCTTACTCTGAAATGATTACTTTTTTTCTCAGAGTAAAAAAAAAAAAAAAAAAAAACATGACCTGGAAGCACACCTCCCGTTGTCATGGCAACGTTAGACTAAGTTTTTGGAGCAACATGGGGCTGTTTTGGAAAGTTAGGACGCTTTCAGTTCTAAAGTTAGATCCAGAGATGAATTGCAGTGAATGGATTAATAAAGAGCGCCACCTGCTGTTTAAGAAGAGAGAAATCTCCACAGATAATGGATGACCTGCGTCGTAGCGTGAGGTAAAGTTTGTTTTTTGTCAGGACAGGAAATCAACATAAAAGATAGTAGTTTAGGATTAAGTAGAGCTAGAAACATAAACGAAATCTGGGATTTTTATTATAAATCTGTGTAATTTTCCATACGTCATATCTGGGAAGTTTGTGAAATCGAGGAAATTACAGACATCGTTTATCCTGTGCAAATGCCCGACTAAAAACACTGACGTCAGGGGGTAATTACGAATTACAGAGATCCAGGGGTAATGCTTATCTCGTGCGAATAGGGCTTAAGACAGTAAATGAGCCTGGCTATCCATGTAAAATTATTCCTGATTATTTAGATATTGTAACAACTTTTCTGTTCATTTATCAGGAGCCCGGGGAACCCCCTGAAATGGAGGCGTCGGCCAGTGCAGCGTTACAGAACCCCGTCCCGGGACTGGCCAGCCAACCCTTCCTTAGACCCCCAGCTGACAGCGGCATGGTGGACCAAACCAATAAAAAGCCAGAGTATGACAACCCATACTTTGAGCCTCAGTACGGTTTCCCCACTGAGGATGACCCTGAAGCGGACGAGCAAGTGGAGTCCTACACCCCTCGATTCAACCAGAACCTCAATGGCAACAAGTGTGTTCGACTTGTTCATCACTTGAATGACTGTGTAATCATCATTCAAAGGGCTTTCTGACCCACCATGAAATGTTGTCTTCTCAACCCGAGCATGTCAATTCACTCTACTCATTCCATGGTGGTTTTTGAATCAAGGTGGTTGTGGTTGGAGGAGTGTTGTGTGGATGTGAGCTTTCCTTTTTAAATTTTATGGAGTATGCCTGCTATAAAATGTGCTGTTGTCCTTTACTTGATATTAGGGCGGCCCGTCCTTTGCGTCCCAGCAGCCTAAGACTCCCGGGAGAGTCTGATGGAGAAGGTGACTCCCGCAACAGTTCCCCAAACTCTACTATTTCCAACAGCAGCAATGATGGATTTGGGGGTCTCATGTCGTTTGCAAGTAAGACTATTTAATATTCCTTAATGGCTATTAATTGTGAAGCGAAAAACTGGAGGCACGCCAAAGAAGGCTTATGTAAAAGTGTGTAGCTAGATACTAGAAAAACAAATGTGTTGGATAAATGTTTTGATGAAAAGTGTGCTGAAATATTGACTAAAGTTGCTTATACCGTTTTACTAGGGCTGTGTCATTTCATTGGCTATTAGAAGAGTTTGCTAACATTTAAACCTAATTTAGAAAAGCTAAATATTTATATACTTTTATTTTCATTAGTTTATTGTTATTACATTTAGTATGAAAATGGGGGTGATAGTGGCACCGGAGGTTAAGGGGGGTGCCTTTTGATCGGAGGGAAGGTGGTTTGTTTCCCGCTCGAAACCTCAGCCCTGTTGTCTGCTGCAGTCATAGTACGTGACTGGTTGCATCAGAAAGGGCACCTGGTGTAAAAAGTTGTTGTAAGGGAGAAAAAAAAAGTAAAGTTTGTATAAATACATAGGACAGTGCTTTCCAATTGTTGGAATGCTTTCATAATTGATCATTGTATGACTTTTTACTCATTGTCTGTATTAATTTACTACAACCTTTCAACAGGCATTTTAAAATATCTTTTATTTTTTCATGTAATTAAAACAATATTTAGGTTTCAAATGCAACCACTTCTTGAAACTTAGACTGCAAATAAATTACTACTAAATATAAGACTGGGCAATATGTCAAATATATATCCACACGCTGTACAAAGCCTTGTTAAAAGATATTAAGCTCCAGAATACATAGCCAAGTAGTATACATAAACATACTTAAGTAGTAAGTTAGCACTGTCCACCGCACTACACTGTTTGTAACATTGTTTGTTTTTGCCAAACTGCTGCCACCTGCTAAATAAATGTGTGACAGAAGAAACAAGCCTCATTTTTTTAGTGTCTGCAGAGTCTACACAGTCAGTATTTAAGCTGCTCTGGGCACTAGCAGTAGCAGCAGCCACAAAACAGGAAACGTCATTTGGATAAAAAAGTGTGGCGCTTGGAGGATGCTAATTTCTGCTAAATTTGATTTTACAATATGAATATTTTTGACATTATCCAAAATTTAAAACCTGAATTAATCAAATTCATTTTATTTATCACCCAACCCTAAGTAAATATAAAACCTCACTGTGAACCTTGAGTCTTCTTTACCCACTATTTGAAAGTCATTGCGCTTAATTGCTGCAGTTTTGTGATTGTACAGCACCTTTGTGGTTATTTTGTATTGTAAAAAATATATTAACTGCTTTCCCCTTCCTTTTTTAGGCAATCTGTACAAGAACCACGGCACCAGTTTTAGTCTTTCCAATCTGGCTCTTCCCAATAAGGCTGCGAGGGAGAAAGCCACACCTTTTCCAAGCCTTAAAGGTACAACACACATCCTCGCCTCACTAACTACACTTTTGTCTCTAGTGATATTATCAGACCCTCTAGAAAATCTCATAACCTGAGTAGTGTCAGGTTTTAAAATGTACTTTTTCATTCACTCATTTCATCACGTTTTGGTATTGTTTGCAGCAGTATTGTTAAGTAATTATTATTTACCTCAGAATAATTAGATTCAGTTATTTGATCTATTGAAATTTATTTTAATAATCACTAATAATTTTGCTTTGATTGTCACAAAACATATTTTCTCCCATTCTCTGCCTTTTTCTCTGAATTATTTTGTTTGTAAGAATACTTTAATTTTGATATTGAGGAGGAAGTGGAGCAAGCAGGTTTGTAGAGCTGTTTTCTAAAGCACGGTTGTAATGCCTCTGGATTGCCAGTCGGAAATGGCACTATTTAATGCAGCAAATGGAGGACTTATTTGAGTTTTTCTCTCAAGAATTTTAAAGGAAAAATCCACTTAATCATGCTTGTGTCATTGTTTTATTCAATAGTTCCTACATGGGGTAAGGTGGTCTGTAATGTTTGTGTTTAGAATATAACGTTTGCAAAAAAGCCTTACATTTAAAGGGGCTATATTATGCAAAATCAACTTTTTCCATAAGCCTCCGCCTCTTCGACAAAACCCCGCCCACTCCAGGAAGCACCGACCAATCAACAAGCCCTCTACATCCAGTCCACTCTCATTCATTTATAAAACATAAAAAAGGTAAACAGATCTGTTTCCAGTGATTTTCTAAAATGCATTAAAAATGTCTAAAAGTCATTGAATTGATTTTGCAAAAATTAAGGCCTTAAAGGGCATTAAAAAGCTTTAAATTTGATTCCCAAAAAAAAATTGTTTTGAAGTAAAATTGCTGCCATTATTAGTTTTATTTGTGAATATAAATATGTATATATGAATAATGTACCATTTTTGTAGCCTACACAAGCATGATAGGCGGCCAGAATGAGTTAACTTTCAGTGGGACCAAATTACCCAAACATTAGATGTTTGAATTTCAACATTATCGGTGCTTATGAACTGTATTTTACGATGCTTGCAAGTAAATTTTGACAATTTCAGCTGCCGTAATTGTAAGTTTGTGGCAATAAAAATGTTAAAAATGGCATTAAAAAGCATTAAATTAGACTTGCTGATAGGTTACCTGCAGGAACCCTGAGATGGCATCATACAAAAGATTTAAGGAAGTAAAAAGCTTTTTTTGTCCAGTTCTTTTAAAAAACGAACACAGCAGCTTCTGGTTTCTTCACCTGTTTCTTTATGGCAGCCATTCCTCAAGTCAAGACTGTTGTGGCCCCCTTAAATTTCCGAAAATCCCTCGCGGACCCCCAACAATAAAACTTCCCTCTATTCAAAAGATTCTGTTTTTCGCCATATGTTTTTTTATAAAAACATTATTGACTAAAAGTTGTTTTAAAGTAATATTTTACACAAGTATACAACTGTAATTCATTTCAAATGTTTATTTACTTAATATTTTTAGATGCTTAATATTTTCATTGACTTTTTATATTTTTGGATGTTTTATTTGTTTTTATGAACCAAAACCATGTTTCTGAAATAATAATAATTTTAAAAAAAGAATAAATTCAAAGTGAAATATAGGGACCCCGGACCCTGCTTTATGGCATCAGGAAAGTACCTATTTTAAGTTTTTAAAGGTTGTAAAATGTGCAGTGCTGTTCTAGAGGTGACCCAGGTTCATTTAAAAATATGATTAAAAGCATACTATAGCTCCTTTAAAATATAAAACTTAAATTTATTGATAATTTCCTTGAGGCTGGATTTTGACTTTAAGTGAGAGAAAACGTGTAGCATGGAATCTCTCCATGTGGAATAGCTGCCATTGAACCTGTGCTCCTTTGATTCTGATGTGTCTTGTCTCTGTCACCCAGATGTCCCCGACAGCCCGGGTATGTTCATGTCTGCTGTGGTAGTTAGTTTCAGGCCTGCTGCTAGCGAACAGGCAACTTTACCCTCCAAGTGACCTTTTATACCCTTTAACTTTGAACTCTGAACCTGTAGCACTCAAATAGAAAGTAGTGCTTAACCATCCATGTATCTACTGTTCCTCCTCTGGTCCTCTGCCGTTCTGCGCTTTCTGGTGGGAGTCTCTTGGCCGCATTATGATTCACACATTGTTGACAAAAACAATACTGTGACATAACAGACTGTGTTCGTGTGGGGTTTACACATCCTTACTGCTACAAGGATGCTCACTTTGTCTTAGTATGTGTTCAAGTGAAGTTCTACCTTCTTGTGTGTGCCTTTCTTTAGCCCTTTACAGACATACTGGACCAGTGATAATCAAGCTTTTCACTTCAAGTACCACTTCAGAAAATATTTGGATTTCCAAGTACCAGTGGTAATGGACTAAAATGAGCCTAAACCAGTACTAAACTGGGATTAAACCAGGTCTAAATTATGGCTAAATCAGGGCTAATCCAGGACTAGTCCAGTATTTATTCAGAACTAAACTGAGAATAAGGACAAAACCACGTCTAAACCAGGACTAATCCAGGTCTAAACCAGGACTAATCCAGGTCTAAACCGGGACCAAACCGGAAACTAAACCAAGATTATATTAGGACTAAATCAGGACAAAACTAGATCTAAACCAGGACTAATCCAGTACATATTCAGAACTAAACCAAGAATAAATCAGGACAAAACCATGTCTATACTAGGATTAATCCAGGTCTAAACCAGGACCAAACCAGAAACTTAAACCAAGACTATATTAGGACTAAATCTGGACAAAAACAGGTCTAAACCAGGACTAAACCAGGTCTAATCCATGTCGAATCCAGGTCTAAACCAGGTCTTAACCAGGACTAATTCAGTACTTATTCAGAACTTAACCAAGAATAAATCTAGAAAAAAAATCTGGTCTAAACCAGGACTAATCCAGGTCTAAACCAGGACCAAACCAGAAACTTAAACCAAGACTATATTAGGACTAAATCTTTACAAAACCAGGTCTAAACCAGGACTAATTCAGTACTTATTCAGAACTAAACCAAGAATAAATCAGGACAAAACCATGTCTATACTAGGAATAATCTGGGTCTAAACCAGGTCTAAACCAACACTAGCCCCATTTAAACTAAAACAGGAAACTGGCCCTAAATCAGGACTTGGGATGCCCACCAGTGGGTGCCTGTACCACAGTTTGAGAACCACTGTTGTAGACTGTGTGAGGAGAAGTGTCCCCTGGTTATTTCCTGACATTTGAGCTCACATACATTAATGAAGTGGGGAGGAGAATCTCAGAGTGGTTTTAGCGAGCAGCTGGGGGTGGGCACAGCGGGATGTGACGCCTAATTAGTGTGGGTTGTCAAAACACACAGCCAGCAGATAAATGTGCCACACTCTTTTGCCTTGAGCTCTGAAATAGTCACTACATTTATTCAAACATATGAGTGACTAAACAGAGACAATTCAAGCCATAAATGATTGAAGGAAATGCTAACAACCATTATGCTGTACAGTAGAATAAAGGTACAGTATCGTTTGAGAGTTAGGGCAAAATAAACATAAAATTCAGCATCTGTTTCCTAAAATATACAAGCCTATAACTTGTGTTTAGTTTACAAAAATGCCACTTTTTTATTATGGTTCATGACTTTGAATTTAATAAAGAGCTGCTTTTTCTAAAACGTATTATGTAATGTCAAGCCAGTGGTTTATTGATAATCATTTCAATTCAGATTTTATTTCTTTAACACATTTAAAGGAACAGTCCACTGTTCTTCCAGACTAAACTATGTTCTGCCCTGATCTTAGACGAGTTGATGCGTACCTCTCTGGTCTTTGTGCGTGCCCTGGGTGACCTTTGTGGGCCTGGGGAGTGGCGCTAATTTGTTAGCATTTAGCTTATCCCTATGGGTCCAAAGGTGGCTCAAGTTAGAAGCAACCAAGCTCTTCCACGTTTTCCCGATTTAAATACGATTACGTGAGTAGTTTCATGACCCAAGTACAGGGACACAAAAATGAAAAGTGATATCTTCACTCCTAAAAAATTCTCTCCAGTGATTGGTTCTGTTGACGGAAGTGAGAGGGGGAGGGGGAGAGAATTTTTTAGGAGTGAAGATATCACTGCACCGACGCTGAAGTGCCCCTAAAGTGTTATTACACCTTACATTATAGCACCTGTTTTTATCCGCTTAGAAAATCGCCATTTTTCATTTTTGTGTCCCTGTACTTGGGTCATGTAACTACTCACGTAACTGTATTTAAATCCGGAAAACGTGGAAGAGCTTGGTTGCTTCTAACTTGAGCTGCGTCTGGACCAATAGGGATAAGCTAAATGCTAACAAATTAGCGTCACTCCCCAGGCAAAGGGCACCCAGGGCACGCACAAAGACCAGAGAGGTACACATCAACTCGTCTAAGATCAGGGCAGAACATCGTTTAATCTGGAAAAACAGTGGACTGTTCCTTTAAAATAACCCCAGTTGACCAAAGTACTGCACAGAAATAAAATCAAATTAAAAATAGTACAGATACTAGTAGTGTCAATAAATATGACCTATGACAGCATAACACATAACATACTACAATAAAAATAGTTGCACAATAAAAGAAAAATGAGCAATATATACATTTGTTAAGACTACCAATTAATCCATTAAAGAAAATGAACTGAATGTGCATCCCTAGAGCGTCAACATTCAGGTGCTAGATAGTGTATGTCTGTAAAGGGCTTTTGCTTGCAGTATGCCTTTGTTGGATAGATTTGCCTATTTTGTATGATTTCTTGCAGAACTGGAAAAACTTGCCAGTCCAGCTTTGTCCATTACAGTTGAGCAATATTACAAATCTGTCAGTATGTTTAAACACATGACATTAACCTTGCTCTTCAACAATAAGCGCCATCATCTTTTCATGTTGTGTATTTTTTTTGTTTTTGTTTCTGTCTGCCTTATATTATTTTTGTTATCATATTGAGTGTGCATGTTATGGGTCGATGTTGGGACTGGTGGTGTCCGGGCCGTGTCCCTCTCTTTGTCCTCCCTGTCGCGGCACTAATTCTGGGTTCTGTGTGCAGTCTTTGGGCTAAATTCTCTAATGGAGATTATAACAGAGGCCGGCCAGGGGAGCGGAGAAGGTGGGTTCTGCCCTTTTGTTCCAGTGAGCTGCATGCTTCTCCAGCCCAGTCAACTACATCTCCCAGCATCCTCTGTTGTCCTCATTCCAGTCATAGTGTTTGTCACTGGGGGTTCTTGTGGAGCATTGTTTTTACCACTCCACCATTCATAGTGATTGTCTGCCCTGACTAACAACTTCAACATTTTTTTTTTTTTGTCAGCTAATCTCCTCGTGACCACTAGAATTGTGTGTCAAAGTTATCACAGCTAAAAAACAAACAAAAAGCAGCAGGGAAACTTGAATAGACAGAGCAAGACTTTATAGATTGTGCTTGTGTCCTGCCCATCCCACGCCCGCAGCAAATGAATGGTTTTCAGCGCCTCACACAATAAACTCTGATGACAAAAAGATTATGTAACTAGAAGCTGGCTATTACTGAACAAATGTTTCGAACATCAATCCCCAATATCATTTTTGTCTTAAGTATTATGATTATACATCTTGTTACAGTTGCTTGCATAATGAATTTGAGAAAGCAAAGTATAAAAAAACTCTTCTTCTCCTCTTTTTGCAACAATACGATGCGATTTGATTAGAATTGCTTTTAATACGATTCAACGATATTGGCTAATTTGGAAGGATACAATTCAGCACCTTCATATTGATCATGGATACTGCAACTTTTTGCCAAAAATCATAAAAGTTTGCTCTCAAATGTAGCATCACGGCCAGAGTTGATGATGTCCAGTAAACATAAAGCAAAGAAAAGTTGAATATAACATTTTATTTAATTAAAAACACAAGAAATACATTCAAAATGCTGTAACTAGCAAATTTCTAATATCGCTAGTGCCAGTATTATCTTTTTTTTTCTATGTATATCGATATGCACCTCCTAGAAAATACAATTCGATACAAGGTAATGTGTATCAATATAGTTTTATCATAAAAAAAATCGATATAGTTACTGTATCGTTACTCCCCTAGAAGTTTCACGTGTTTTGATTTATATTCATGGGTAACTGGGTAGAAGTGCATGTGACATTTTAATACAGAGGGTAAAATACTGAACACGTTAAACAAATACATTCAGAAATTAAGTTATGTTTAATAAAATGAAATGACACTTGAGGAAAAAATATTGAACACATGAAGAAAGACTGCAAAGGTGTCACACAGGAAACATTTCATGATGGGTAAAAACTTAAGTTCTCTCAAGAGCTTTTCTTTGCTTTAACTGCTGTTAGCACTTTTGGGGCATAATCTGGAAGTGAAATGAATGAAAGAACATCATTCCACCATAAACCAGCTTTCCAAGAATACATTTGTTAGTGTTAGTTGTGATGTGTTCATTCAGTACTAATTTTACCTGCTGTATTAAAAGCAAGGTCGCTCGGTGAGCCACAGATGGGTCTAGAGTTTATTAAAATGTCATCTTGCTTTTTTCAATTACCGCAGATAATGAGAAAGCACATTATGAAAGGTTTATTTTGTAAAAGGTAGAAGGTGAAGGGTGAAGGTCATCATATTAGGTTTTCTAAGTTTGTTTCTTGCAGGGAAAATATAAAGACTGTTAACTATTTTGAATGTCAATTGAATTTGTGTTTGTATTTCTTTACACTCCTCAGCTACATTATTAGGTGCACCTTCAACTCTTACCTAATCAACAAGTCCTCGAGTGCCGCTGCACGAGCGCAGTGGGCTTTCTGTGGGCTTTCTGTGGGCTTTCTGTGGGCTTTCTGTGGGACGTCCCGAGCGGACCGAGCGTGCTTCGATCTGGGAGTCACTGCTCAGCGGCATCGTCCCAAACAGACATAAAACAGCTTAAATGTAACTACAAATGTCTCGTTATAAGTGGAGCAAGGAGAGAGCTGTTAGTGTTAACAAAGCAGCCATATTTAAAGAACTACTGTGGTCCTGACTCTGACCCATCACTGTCAATGACTGCAGCCACAATATAAATATGAACCATGGCTACTGCAGCCTAATAACCTACTACAATTTATAGAAAATGGAAACAGGTAAACTGTAATTCAACTTTACCTTTGAGGAATCATTTATCATCATCTGAAGTAATTTTGGATCACATATACAAACTAATGACTGTATTATTTAGCATTGTGTTGAATAAAAGATCATCATGTAGCTACATAGCTTTGGACTACAGAGGTATCAGAGTGGTGGAGCATAAACCACTGTTTGAAAAAATTAACAAGTATGCTACATATATAGTAATAGCCTAATAATATTCTATACAAAATATAGTTTGAATAATATGGTGACGGTAAAAGGGGGCAGTTAGAGCCCATGTATTATCTCAAACATACAATGAAAAGTGGTCATTTTTGTCACCGTGGTATCGAAATCGGTATCGAGAGATTTTTTTTAGTATCGAAATCGAGTTGAAATTTTAGTATTGTGACAACACTACATGGTTGTTGGTGCCAGACAGTCTGGTCTGAGTATTTCACACACAACCATCTCTCTCTCTCTTTAGGAGAAAATGTCTTGTTGATGCCAGAGGTTAGAGGTAAATGTCCAGACTGGTTAGAGATGAAAGGCTAAAGTCATTAAACACCTTGTTGCTTCCAGAGTCTACAGTAGAGCTCTCTGAACACTCAACACATTTATTCTTGAAGCAGATTGGTTTCAGCAGGACACCACACCAGGGCCGCTCCTTTCAGCCAAGAACAGGAAGCTGTGGCCACAGTTTTATCAAACTAAGATAATATAGGGTTGGAAGATGCTGCCTGGGCTGATGTGTCTCAATTTTTTGCAGTGAGATGCAAATGTTAGGGTCAGAAATTGCTGTAAACAACATTAAGGCATCCTGACCGTCCTTCACACTTCACTTTTTCTTTCATATTTTGGTGCTCAGTTTAAACTTTAGCAAGTTTGTCTTACACCTCTTCATATCTAAATACAAATACCTGCCATGTGGTGGATTTTAATTTTGGGCAAACACTTGAACTATTTGAGTAGTGATTAAGGATTAGTAAGCACTTAATTGATTAGCATTGGTTCAACATTAACACCATTGAGTTATAAACATTGTTATTAATGATTAATTCTTGAGTAATACACGTCAATCAATGCTTAATTATAAAAATCCTTGTCAATGCAGAATCTATAAACAGTGTAACTAAGTATTTTTTTATTAAATTTAACAGTTTGTTACACTGAATTACATTGTGTTACATTGTAGTTACATTAAGTGTTGTGAAAAATAACGTGTTACCATTGACTATTTACTTTTTTATTAGATAAAAAGTTATTGTTTAATTCTTGAGTAATAAACTAATCAAGGCTAAACTATAAACATCAGTGTCAATGCAGTATCTTTAAATGGGTCAATAAAATATTGTTAATTACATAGTTACTAATGCTTTATTATTATTTAGTGATGGTGGTAGGTTATTATAGTTAGTTTTTTTATTGTCAGACTCAAGGTCCATAAGAATCATCACAAAAACGTACCCAACACATACAAAAAAAAGGAAGAAAAAAAAAATATAAAAGACACTTATCCCAGTGTTTCCACAGAGGACTGGTAACACACTGCACTAAAACTAGGATTCACCAGCATCAGGATAAGGCTGTTCTCAGAGTTATTCAGGCGACAGATAAATCTGTGTCAGATTTCTTATTAGCTTCCTGAAAGGTTCTGACCTGAGCGTTACAAAACAACAGCACTGCCGGACCTGGGCTTCTTCAGCAGAATCCTTAAGGCATCATTGTAGGCAACTTTAAGTTTCTTCTTATATTTACACCACAGTGGAGCAGTTTACCGAGGTGTACAGTAAGTTATAAAGAGGTGGATTTTGACATTGTCTGAACACCTGTGAAATTTCCCAGCCAGAATATTAGCTTGGGCACACAGCATACGACACTGCCTATATATCATCATCATCACAGATACACAAACTGTTAACAATTTTTTTTTTTTTTGAAGCTGTAGAGCAGGTGTAACTAGTAATGTGGGCAGTGTAGCAAATATTTGTTGTAGGAGTATAAACCCTAAAGTGTGGCTAATTTGACATACACTCATAACTTCTTTTATTTCCTGCATGTCATCTCTGATGTTCACCTCTGCAGTGTGAACTCGGCTAAAGTGTGATGTCCTTACCAAAGGCACTGTTGTGAATGCGTGTGGCCGTGTGAATGTGCGGCAGAGCCTCTGTGGGTGTGTCCTTCACTGCTCGTGTTTAATAATAGACTACAGCTCTGGTATTGTCCATGCACTGCAGCAGATGCAGCAGTGTGTCACTTTCTCCTCCACTCTGACGTATGAGCTTTAGAACGGTAGTTGCACCTTTCCTCTCCTGGTTTGTGGTGACTTTTGTTTGTACACTTCACTCCTAACAAATGCTATTGTACATAGTGAGCGGTAGGGCTGCACAATATGTCACAAATTTATCACGATATGGATGTCGCAAGATACTAAATATCTGACATCTTTCATTTGACAGAAATTCATACAGGAGCATTTAAACAGAGACTGTGTTGGGAACATCATTTTTAAAAGTCCTGGTTTAGCCCAAATTTTAGATGTGGTCCAGTCCTGGTTTGGTTCTGGTTTATTCCTGGTTTAGACCTGATCAAATTTTGGTAAAGTCTGGATTTTATTCTAATCTAGTCCTGGTTTAGTGTTTGTTTAATCCAATTTTAGTCCTGGGTAATCCTGGTTTGCTCCTAGTTTAGTCTTGGTCTAGACCTGGTTCAGTCCTGGTCTAGTCCTAGTTCAGTCCTGGTTTAGTCCTGGTTTAGTCCTGGGTTAGTGATTGTTTTGATTTACCCTATTATTACCAGAGCACTGTATCTCTTCCCCAAAAAATAGTGACTTGACTTGAACTTTTCCAAATATGGCTGCTCATATCAATAATATTTAACACAGGTATCGCATATCGCTTATTTTTCTAATATTGTGCAGCCCTAGTGAGCAGTAGTCCTCTCTAGTAAACGTTAAGGTGCTTGCTCAAACCTCATCGTGGGCGCTCTTGTTTCAGGTGCTCGTGCGCCCCGGGCTCTGGTGGACCAGAAATCTTCTGTAATCAAGCACAGTCCAACAGTGAAGAGAGAATCACCGTCTCCTCAGGGTCGAGTTAACAACAACAGGTAATCTGTAGTTTACTGTCGAAATGCATTTTTAGAAGGAACAGGGGACACAAAAAACTGGCTTTGCATTTTAGGAACCTTATTTATTTAGCAAAGAATAATGAAAAATAGATCTGTGAAATTGTTAGTTCATACACTCAAGGAAAAAAGAAACGCACCACTTTCATTTTCTCAATTTGTCAAAAAATATTACAGCCAGTGAAAAATTACAGACTACAATGAGTTTAGTAATATTCTGAGTCAAAAATGAAATGACTGTTTTCCTGGTTCCGGTTGATTGATTTTGATGAGCAATAACAACTGCATTTTTGTATTAATCACCTCTGTCTGGGTCATGAGTAAAACTCAGAGATGAATTGGACCTGTCCTCAATTGTGCACAACCATTCCCCATAAAAAGACACCAAAATGGAAAAAAACAGCACATTTGTTCACAATGCCACGACTCCTGCAACCAGAGAGAGATTGGCAGCCATTGGCCTGCTTCAAGCTGAAGGAGCACACGGCTGTAGCCAGGAGTTTGGAGTCCATCACTCTACTGTTGTACGCCTCGCTGAGCGTTTCCACACCACTGGATCCTCCAATGACCGTCCCAGATCTGGTCGACCACATGTCACAACTGCTGCATTATTATTGTTTGGTCATGTTATTGTTATTGAAACTGTCATAAGCATTGATTAATTGGGTCTGAATATCAGGGACGGGTATATGGTTGATGTGCACATGGAATATTTCCATCAGAAATAAGTAACCAAACAAAAATGTGGTAAAAAAGCAGTGGTGCGTTTCTTTTTTCATTGAGTGTATCTTTGTCATTAAGGATTTTAACTGATTGTGCCTGCAAGCCTTGTACAGTGACATCCATGAATCAAAAAACAAATTCACCTCAGCATCCCCCCTTGGTTGACACACCTCATATATGATTTCCTCACAAACCGACAGCAAACTATACGAGTCGGAGCATCAGTCACAGTTCCACACATCAGTCATCAACAATGGAGCGCCACAGGGCTGCGTGTTGAGTCCTTTTTTTTTTTCTTTTCTTCAACACCTTACACACAGATGACTGAACCAGCCTCTCACCTACCGTAATGTTCATCAAATGTGGAGAATACACCTTACAGAAAAGCATTCACTCCAGCAATATCACAACTCAGTCCTGCAGTTAAACCAGTAGTGCAAACAAAATCATCTTCAGCTGAATTTTAATCATACAAAAGGGATTGTTTTTGGTAGGGATGCGCCGATACCAATGTCCTCGTACTCATATTCATAAAAGTGGCCCGATACCACTTTACAGCGCTGTCACGTGACATTCCCCTCTCAGCTGAGGAGTGAGAGACGTGTGGAAGGATTTCAAAGTGAACTGTATAAAGATAAAAGCAAAGCTGAGTCTCTGTTCTGCTCAATCCGACATCCCAAATCATACATGAGTCCTAAAACTTAAGCAGTTGTCCTTTTGTCACCCTTTTGTTGTCCTAGTTGTCCCAAAAATGATACCAGCATGAAGTCTGAGGCAGTTGTTGTCTGATAAAAGTACCATTGCTAATTGTGTAAGCTGTTGTATGTCTGTATGCGAATCTCTGCTGGTTATGCGCAGATGCTCAACCTGTCTTTAAAATGATTTCAGCACCTGAAGAGAGGAGAATCTAATCTTTAAAATGAGGTATAACATGTCCATATTGAGCAAAGTTTAGCCATGGTTAGCTGTGTTCAAACCTCTCTGTTGTAAAAATAACTTAGCATCACAGAGCGGGGATAGACGGCAAAAAGACGACACGGTATGGGATGAATGAGATACAGCAGTGTAACTGTATAAACTATAAAGTAACCCCTATATAAGTAACTCATATTGGTACTCAGTATCGGCGAGTACTCAAATGGAAGTACTCATACTCGTATCGGTTTGAAAAAAAGTGGTTTTGGTGTTTTTGGGACACACACACACACCAACATCCAACCATTATCAGCAACACCTTAATAGAAACACTGGATCATTTTAAATACCGTGGACTGACAATAGACAATAAATTCAGTTTTGAACAACACACACAGGGGATTCCATAGAAACCAAAGATTATCAATCACAAAGTAAATGTTTCATCAGATCTCATCCTTCTGCTCTATAGATTTATTGTTCAACCAGTTCTCTACATGCTTTCACAATATTCTCACAAAAACAACCAACATTGCCTCAAAAATTATAGTCTTTTAAACTCCCAATCTCACTCGGTTAAATACTAAAACCATCACACGCATTGCAAACACCATAATACAAGCTAACATCCACCCACCACACCAGTATTTTACATTACTCCTCTTTGGGAACATTTTGATACAACAAAGCACGGTTTAAAACCTCTTACCTACAGCCATTTCTGCACTAAATCAGTTGAAATCCAGTTGTTCTATTGTCAAGTTTGCTATAACATACGTTTGTCAGTGTTTGCAATTAATATGTTTGTCAATGTTGCATCTATGTATGTAAGGTGCACGGGTAGCTTCAACTAGTTGCTTTAAATAGCTTTGGCTTTTCCAATACACAGGGCCACAGAGCACAAATAAGAATATGAATGAGCATTTTCTAAATACGATACATAATTCATATGTATGTGTACTCCAGTGAGAACCAGCAGTTCCTGAAGGAGGTTGTGCAGAGCGTACTGGAAGGACAGGGAGTGGGATGGCTCAACATGAAGAAAGTGCGCCGCCTGCTGGAGAATGAGCAGCTCCGAGTCTTTGTGCTGAGTAAACTGAACCGAGCTGTCCAATCAGAGGAGGACGCCAGACAGGACATCATACGAGATGTGGTGAGAGCCTAACGCAGTATGTAAATATGTGGCTTGCAAAAGATTTAAAACACACAAGCAATCTACAGCCAAAGATAATAGTACCCAAGCTTTCTGGAGTAGTACTTTGGGAGTCTAAGAAGGTTTGCTTAGTTAGAAGCTGTGGCTTAGTCCAGGTTTAGTTCTAATTTAGTCTTTAAAATTCAATACAGTTACAACATGATCACATGGCTGGTGCTTCAAAGTATTTTTTTTTAGATAATGATGAATTTTAAATACTATATTTGTGTGTCCTCTGCTTGTATCTACTGTTTATCAGACGAGCACTAGACAGCAGAGTTCTTGAATTTACAGCATTAACCTCTAAATTTGCACTTCGCTTCCACAAACGTTCGGTGCTGAGGCGGAGCATGTGTAGCGGCGGTGCCCTTTATGAGCCACACACTACAACTTCGTTATTTTACCAAACCAACCAAACATTTTGCTAACAATGTTTTGAGCTATTATTTAAGCAAGTCTTTGGATTTAAAATAAGTTTATGGTGGTGTCAGTGATCCGCGATTCATCAGTGCAATTATTTTATGGGCTGATACTTGGTGTGAAAATGATCAGAATGTAATAGATTTGTGTTTTGTTTGTATTAGGAGGTGAACAGAAAGGTGTACAAGGGCATGCTGGACATTTTAAAGTGCACCGTTTCCAGCCTGGAGCACTCGTACACCAACGCAGGCCTGGGAGGGATGGCCAGTGTTTTCAGCTTGTTGGAAATAGCACGCACACACTATCAGACCAAAGGTACTCTTTCTTACATGCAGTTCTATTGTGATGATGGTATATGTGCAGTAGGTGTATTTGTTTATATTGTCAACACTTGTGCATAATTTAACAGCAGTGGGTCTCTGCTACTAACACTAACCCCTTTACTTCTTTGCTGTGTCTGACCTCTCCATCTTTTCTCTGTTTTGTAATGCTGATGAACTCTGTGTCTGGCTTCCTAACTCTGGTAACTCGCTAGACCCAGAAAAACGCAAGCGAAGCCCCACAGAAAGTTCTAGCAGCCCGGGGAGTAAAGAGAGTCCGTCTGGTCGTATGGAGGCAGCCAGACCCCAGGCCCTTCTGAATGTCCCCCACCTCCAGCTGCCGCACCACACCACGGGCAAAGGGGCCCGACACTTTGACACGCGGAGTCTGAACGAGGAGAACTTTATTGCCTCGATTGGTGTGTACACCGCTCCAGCCTGGTTGCATGTGCACTGTGAGATCCCTACCCCAACCCCAAAAGCTTGTCAGAATCAGTCCGTCCCAGACCCCTGCTCTAGACTTTGTCAGTTGTCCATACTAATTCTTACAGGCGTGAGAATATTCCACACTCTTCACTTTAGTTTGTAACATGTGCAGTGTTTCCCACAGACCTGCTGCAGTACGTCTGTTTGTTGATGTATTTAAGTCATGTATGAGGAATAAAATCTGCAGTTTGAGCTGTTAGCAACATGTGAGTGATTTAAATGAATGTAAATATGTATGTAGTGGGATCTATATACAGTACAGGATTACTGTAGAAACAGCTGCTGTCTCATGGTCAGGTCAGCTTTATTTATATAGCACGTTTACAACAACCACAGGCGCCCAAAGTGCTTTACACGAAAATACAACAGTATAATAGACAAGAAACAAACAGCAATAATAAACAGAACATTTGTTGCAAAAATAGGCAGCTCGGCTCCTACTCATTGAAAGCCTCATGTAACATGTACCATTAAAGTGTGGCTTTTAGGGCTACATTCAGTTCAAAGTTAGGGTCTGTTGTAAAGAAAGTAGCAAGTCTGCTAATATTTGGCTGTGGTTGCTTTCTTTTAGCTGAGTATTCTTACTACATGCCATGTATACTTTGACACTGTAGCTACATAGAAGCAAAAGCAGTTGTAGTTATCTGTGAAGTTGAGATGAAACTTGTGTAACAGACACGCATATTAATGTAATTTGGCGTCACAGTTATAGTATGGGGTAGGGCTGCACAATTAATCCAAATTGCAATTTCAGTTGTCGCAATTAGCAAATCGCAAAGGCTGCAGTTATTTATGTAATTGAATGTCCTCTCCAGAGAACAAAATGGCCCTTCTCCACAGGATATGTATGAACTGTTGGTACTACAGGATGCTAGAGGAGTGAATGAATAATGCCCCAAATTGTAAAGCGACTTTGAGCGCCTAAAAAAGCACTTTAGAGGCTTTATTGTTATTATTTATTTATCCATTTATCCATGTATTAGCTGTGTAGTGAATATTTTAGTGTTCTCTCAAGTGCTCCATCACATCCTTAAAATGTATACTCTGAAGCGTACATAGATTTTTAAAAATGTACTGCAAATCTAATCACGACCACAATAGCTGTCAGATAAATCGCAATTAGATATATTTTCTAAATTGTTCAGCCTTAGTATGTGGAACACTGCATGTATAATGAAAAGCAAAGTTTATTATGGTCATGAAGTATGTGGAATATTCCCCTGTCGCTGCTTGGACAGTGTACTTGTCTTTCCCACCCTCTAACATCATGTCCCTGTTTGCCCCTGTGGAGTTGTGTCGTCAGCCCTGTAGCATTGTGACTGCATGTCTTTGTTTTTGAACTCTTAAATCTGCAGTAGTGGACGAGGGAAGCCTAAGGTATGTGCGCCGATGATCTACTCGGTGCTGTGTGCCTTTACTGCAGGTTTCTGCCAGGCGTGCTCTAGTACAATGGCAGCTCCCTTTGCTCTGAGCATGGAGGGTGGACGCTTCACTCCCCAGTAAACAGTCCCAGTACAGACACAAATATCTATTGTGAGTGGTTTGGTTGTAAATTCAGCCAAATAAAATCAGAGAACCATTTTACTCTTTGCCACCCGCCCTAAGATCTACTCTGGGTCTGTATACGGGGGACACTCCGAGTAAGCCACCCTGACCACCTCCACCCCGCACCCCTCTCTTCCCTTTAGAGATTGCACCTTCAATTCTACAGAATGCTGTGAGACTTGCATCCTAGCTTCTGCAACTGCTCCATTTCACTCGCTGGCTAGTCGGCCTTTCAAACCCATCCCATGCTGTTTTCTGAACAATCACCTCTTCTGCGCCTTAGCTCTGGAGAGCCGCACGTATGTATTCTTTTCACACTGTGTGGCTCTGCAGGGCTTTGGTCCACAGCGTGGCGCTGGGTTGTAATGTTACCTTAGTAGCTGTCAGTCACAGCTGATCCTTGTTACCGAGATTTTTGTTTCATTGTTTTTATCCAAATTGAATCCCAGCTACATGCAAACATTACAAAACCTCCCTCCTCAGTAACAACAGTTTCTCAATGCTTAGTTTGTTTATGTTTGGTTTTAATGCTCACCTACCATACATGCCTTTTCAACCAGCTCTCTGACTCTCTCTCTGTCTTTCTCTCCTTGCTTGCAATGCATCTTGGGTAGAATTGTGGAGCAAGCACCAGGATAAGCAAAAAGCTATGGAAAAACCACAGAGTAAGAGACTTTTCACACACCAAGAAAGTAAAAATTTGGGGTGTACCTCTTTTGATCTCTTCCCACCCCGTTTTTTACTTCAACATTGACAATGTTGATATTTCTACACAAAATGATTGGACATTTTGGAAAAAAGTAGAAAAACCTCATGTACATTTCGAAAACAAGGTATCTATATATTTCCAGCAGCTAATAATCATTGACACTTTTGACTAAACACTGTCTCTCCACTGGCCAAAAAAACTGCATTAATACAGAGTGTGGTAAGTGTCAGAATCTCACTAAAGAACAAACGTGTTTTGTATCCACTTAAAGCTGGTTAGATTATGTAGTCCTTTACTCTTCCACTATATGCAACAAACCCAGTACATATTGTTTATTTTTAATGGTTTAACACAATGTTTGGGTAACTTGCTCGCTAAGGCTTCGTCTTTACTTTATTTTTTTTTAACTTCCTAAGATGAACCAAAGTGAAAACTGCTGCCCTGTCTTACTGACTCAATCTTTTCCAGTTTCAAGTGGCTTGCTGTAAACGGTGTTACACTATCATGCTCTTCTGGAAGTTGTTTGCATAATACTTGAAAAAACCAAGGTGTCTGAATTCTTAAATAATAACACTTGAAACCGAAAATGTCCCTGAAGTGCTCCTCTGAGTTTGTGTGCATGCCTAACTGCCTGTGTCCGTCCTGTGTTCTCTGGTGTAACCTGGGCCACATTTGCAGCATTGACTGAGATTTACTGTCACGCTCCTGCTCAGTTTCCTTTTTTCATTTGTAACTCCTTCTATTTTATGGCACTTATTGCACTTTCTGCTTGCCCCTCTGTCACTTCTATGTCTGGTTTTGAAGTTGTTTATGTATTCGTGAACCTATCCAATCCAGAATATGACACTCTTTTAGCGTATTTCTATTGGTGAAGTGGCGTAGTTTTGATATTCTTGATGTAGTGTTCCAGCAGTTATGCTCGTAAGATTGTTGTAGCAGTGCTGCAGTGCTGTGTTGGCTTGGAGTGAGGCGACTCCAGAAGGTAAGCTGCTGTAAAGAAGTCACCTGACAGTTGCTGATAAAGGCGTCTGCTCCTTAGGGTCTGAAGGAGGGAAGCAGCAGCGCCCCCTGGTGGCAGACGCAGAGGAGAAGAAGTCTCAGATGAGTTCTGACAGTGGTCTCAGTGTCATGTCTGGATCTCAGGTTTGTCAACTGTTTTCTTGTGGAACATACGTTTTAACAAAATTGTCACCAAAACAAAAATGCTCTGCTAAAATCCAGGGTTCCTGTGGGGCATTAAAAGTTATTAAAGTGATTTTGTTCAAATTAAAGCCTTAAATGGCATTAAAAAGCATGAAATTTGATTCCACTTATAGTCCAACCCCAGCCCTGTACACTTTAGTGTTGTGCATTAACTTGTTTAATCCTAAAATTTTCTTAGACATAAAAATATTAAATTCATATGTTATCAGTGCTCTAATGAAACAATCACACGATCAAAACAATCGTTTTTTTTTAAAACAATTTTAATGAAAAAGTGGGTGAAAACCTGAGTTTTATGCTTGGCAACAATTGATGCCAGAGGGATAACATGTGGTCAATGTGAAAATGAACACTTTTAAGGTATTTAGTCAGCTTTTACTTAATAGAATGCAACATAACAATATATTACAGTCTTGTTCTAAAAAGGTGTAAAATTATTACTTTAAGCAATAAAAGTTATAAAGTGTAAAGTGCTGTAACAACAATACATAATTTTAAGCACTATCGGAGTCTTGTATTGACTTTTATAAATTAAAGCATTTTAGTTCCACATGTTCAGATTATAAATATTATTTTTATTTTCAGTTTGTAATGTCACCAAATAAGTCCTGGACCTCCTTCTGTGAGTGTCTGTATTGAAGCTGCAGATGGAGGATTTGAGGATATGTGAAGATTTTGAATTTTTGTGATAATTATTGAAAACATCCCTGGCATTTATTTCCATGATAAACTGTGGTGACTGTATTTTTTGTACACAGCTGTAGCCTGTAAACCTGAGAAGATGTGCAGGTGAAGAGTTTAGTGCTGATGAAAGCTCAGTTTGTACCTGTTCTACACAGCGTCAATAGGAACGTCTGACACTTTAAATATATGCTGATCATTTTTTATTGCAAAGGCTTGAAATTAAATATGCACAGTACAAGCATGGAGCACGAGGTCAACATCGTTCTGGGCACACAAAGTTCCCAGCGCTGTTCACCAGTCTTGTTTACATTTATGAAGCTTTGAGGGAAAGAATTTTAATCGAAGCTTTTTACAAATCGGATTCAAATACCTTGATGAGTCGTTGTAGCCCTAAACAGGACTAAACCAGGGCTAAACCAGGGCTAAACCAGGGCTAAACCAGGGCTAAACCAGGACTAAACCAGGACTAAATCAGGGCTAAACCAGGGCTAAACCAGGGCTAAACCAGGACTAAACCAGGACTAAACCAGGGCTAAACCAGGGCTAAACCAGGACTAAACCAGGACTAAACCAGGACTAAATCAGGGCTAAACCAGGACTAAATCAGGGCTAAACCAGGGCTAAACCAGGGCTAAACCAGGGCTAAACCAGGACTAAACCAGGACTAAACCAGGACTAAATCAGGACTAAACCAGGGCTAAACCAGGGCTAAACCAGGACTAAACCAGGACTAAACCAGGGCTAAACCAGGGCTAAACCAGGACTAAACCAGGACTAAACCAGGACTAAATCAGGGCTAAACCAGGACTAAACCAGGACTTAACCAGGACTAAACCAGGACTAAACCAGGACTAAACCAGGACTTAACCAGGACTTAACCAGGACTAAACCAGGACTAAACCAGGACTTAACCAGGACTTAACCAGGACTAAACCAGGACTAAACCAGGACTTAACCAGGACTTAACCAGTACCACCAGAAGAAGCCTGCTGGAGCTGTACCTGTGCCACTGTTTGAGAACCACTGAACAAAAAATATTCTTGGCACAATTCACAGCTTCCTCCATTTTGTTTGACTGTGTATGGCTGTGTCCGAACGTCACCCCTAGCCCCTAACCCTTCAATCACTACACAGTCCAGTCCTATACAGCGGACTATATCATTTTGTGAATGATTCGGACACTCACACACTATTTCTCCCTCACCGTTGATCATGTGACTCTGACGTCTGTGTAAAAAAAAGTTCGGCGAACCTCCGCTGATAATGTTCTTCTATGAAAAAGCCCGACCACACTCACTTGATGTTTTAGTATTTATAGATAAATAATAGTCATTTGTGTGATATTTAACACAAATTATTGCTATAATGAATAAAACAAAGTGGATTATTGCAGCTCTGTGCCTTACGTGGGGAGGCTGAACGCTGGGTAAGCTAACGTTAGCAATTTTACACTGCAACGGTTTATTTAAGAGCTTTTTATTTCTGATTACGACGTGACAGAAGTAAAAAAGGTGTTTCTGACTGGTTTCATTCAGACGTGTTGTGTACAGTTTAAAAACCTGTCGCAGTCCCGCTGTTCTCCTCCGAAACGCGCAAAGCATTCTGGTCTACACTGACCTCTAGTGACCATCGCTCTCCACTACTTTTCAAAATGCATTATGGGAAATATTGAGTGCGCTATTTTTTATCCACTAAACATTCAGACACCACTACAAAATGGCGTGACCACTACAGAGTGCACTACAGAAGGATTAGGGAGGACGTTGGGACACAGCCTTTGACTCGAGTCTCTTTACTGTTTTCCAGAAGAGTGACAGTGAGTCTGTGACCAGCTCAGAGCCTCCAATCCTGACCAGAAGCACAAGCCAGGACTCCGAGGCCAGCACAGTGGTAGGGCACAGCCAACTCGGAGATCACATTTATTATCTCCCATCTGCATGCACTGAGTAGTATTGAGAGGTTATCTTTTAAGGCAGTGGTTCCCAAAGGGGGGTCCGCGAAAGTACTGCAAGCGGGCCCCCAGTGGCTGTCCATATTTCAATTCAATTTAAATTTAAATTCATTATTATTATTTATTTTAGACATATGCTTTTGGTCCATAACAACAAATAAAACATAGAAAAATTTAAAAAGACAATTAGCCAAGTTGACCAAAGTGCTGCACAAGCCATGATACGCTAATATAAAATAATACAATAGTTAAGTAGTATAATAAAATAATATAAAAGCATAAGAAGACAGTAATTAATAATACAATAGAATAAAAGACCATAGGTGCCTAAAACCAAGTTAAAATGTAAGGTGCTTGCTTAATCAGTGTTGAACGCCAATGAGAAGAGGTAGGTTTTTAACAAACCTTTAAAGTGCTCAAGTGTCAGTGCAGATCTAATGTGTCAATTAGTCAATGAAAATATTAAATATCTAAAAACATTAAGTAGATAAAAATTAATTACAGTTAAAAATTACTTAAAAACTAATTTGAGTGTTTTTGTAATGTTTCTATGAGAATATATGGAAAAAAACATGACATATTTTTTTGAATAGAAGGTCTATAGTTGGAGGTCTGTGTGGGATTTTTGAAAATTTAAGGGGCCACGACGTCTTGACTTTGGGAATGGCTGCTTTAAGGCAAGACACTACAGGGAAAACTATTTTATTTTATTTATTTTTTTCAGTTTGGAGATGTTGAGCTACTTTTCTTTCTTAACCTGTAGCTCACACTGAAATAAAGAAAATGTCCAATCTACACATTAAGATTATTTTAGTTTATTTCATTATTTGTTTTTTATCTGAAATGTTAATTTCAAAGACTGTTTTTCCAAAATATGTGTTTTTTTCACACTTGAGTTAGATATCTCCACTTTTGTAGCCTACAACCTACAAGCAGCAAAGTTTCCAGTCATTTACTTTTTTTCAAAGGAACTTGTTGATATGTAATTTATTGCACATTTTACTCCTAAACACAAGGCGAAGGTGAATTTTTTAAAGTATGTTAGCAGTATTACGTAGTTTACTTAAAGACAAAATAAGATATCTGTCATTCCCTTTGTAAAATCTCTTTTATCTAACATGCTAACAAAAAAAAAACTAAAAACGAAGAAGCAGAAGAAAACAAAATAAGAATTTGCTGAAACATAGGCAGAGCATAATTCTTTAACAGATGTCTTATTAGGAATGAATGGGGCATAAAATACATGGCACAATAAAAACAAAACAGATTTACCAAAAGTAATCGCGATAATCTCCCAAAATTTAGACACATTTTAAAGTTTGAATGACAAAAATCTGTCAATAAAGGCAGATGGGGCAGAAAACCATAACTGGGCAGATGTCTCAATAGAAATGAAGAATAACGCCCGAAATGGCACAAAGCACATAAAAGGTGGTATTACTGATCATATTAGAAGAAGCAGAAGGATTGGCAGAAAAATGTTAATTGGCAGTTAATTAAAGATAAAAAGATGGCATAAAATACCACAAAAATGATCAGGCAGAATTACTTGTCGTACTACAAGAAGCAGAAGGAGCAGAAAGACAGGCAAAAGAAAAGTTTTACATTTATTTATAGTTAAAAATATATATATATATATATATCTATTCACCTGTAGTGTCTTGCCTTAAAACCATTCTGACACTTTTGATTTTAAAATATGAACGTGTCTCTGTAGATCAGTAACAGCTCTGGGGAGACTCTGGGAGCTGACAGCGATCTCAGCAGCACAGCAGGAGACGGCCTCGGCAGAACTGCTGCTCATTTAACCCAATCCAGAGGGACGCTCTCCGACAGCGAGATCGAGACCAACCCTGCCACCAGCTCTGTGTTTGTGAGTTCACATTTCACTCACTGACCTTTAACCGTCAACGCCAACCATCACTTAAAGATTCACTACTACTACTGATTTTTGTCTCCTCGTATTTGAGGAAAACTAATTATTTAGACAATAGCAGCACCACAGAAGTCATCTGTGCTTTATGAAGTGGATTTTTTTTAACTAATCACAGTCAGAACAAAGGGGGATGGTCCCATTCAGATCAGTGATGTTATTAACGTATTTTCCGGACTATAAGTCACACTTTTTTTCATAGTCTGGCTAGAGGTGCGACGTATACTCAGGTGTGACTTATATATTAAAATATTTCAGGTGTTGGTTAGAGGGCGCTCTAGGCTTGTGTACCAGCATCTGCTGCACCTGTACCACTGACAATTTAAAATGTAAACATTACCACTAACAACTTAGGCTAAAAAGACAACTGAGAAAGAGCGGAATAATTGGAAACTACCTCCGGAGTTGGCGGAGTTGTTCAGAAGCGAAACCGAGGATGAAGAATTTAAAGGATTTAGCAAATAGGAGTGAGATCGAGTTTGGTGAACTTGTTATATTATGTTCTTTATGCTATAGTTATGTGAATAACTGTTAATATATTACGTTAACATACGAGACACCTATTCAGTTCGTTGTTTATGCTTCATGTAGCTGAATAACCATCAATCGATGGTGGTCAGATGGTCAGATGGCGGCGCGTACACACGCAGCGGCTCAGTGCTCTCCCCTTCGGTGTTTTGTTTGGCTGTTTTTGTATGTGACATTACTCATCTGGAGCAAATTCTGCTGGGCAGACAACAGCTACAGCCGGCACGAGCTCCTAAAGATAGGATTACGGAGCGGATAAGCGGTTACAGCCGACTTTTTCCGCTCCCACGACATCCCGGTGGACAAGGCCAGGACCCCGGGCTCTCCGTGGATTACCATCCCCGCAGGGAGGAGGTGAAGGCGCAAGGTGAACCCTTCGCTGGCAGAGGAACTAAATTTCTTCTTTGCCCACTTTGAGGTGGAGCCACCGGAGGCAGCTGCACCACAGTCACCAGCACTCAGCAGCCCCTCCCTCACTGTGGAGGAGCAGGAGGTGAGGCGCAGCCCCTCCCTCACTGTGGAGGAGCAGGAGGTGAGACGCAGCCCCTCCCTCACTGTGGAGGAGCAGGAGGTGAGGCGCAGCCCCTCCCTCACTGTGGAGGAGCAGGAGGTGAGGCGCAGCCCCTCCCTCACTGTGGAGGAGCAGGAGGTGAGGCGCAGCCCCTCCCTCACTGTGGAGGAGCAGGAGGTGAGGCACACGCTGAGGGCTGTGAATCCAAGGAAGGCAGCTGGACCAGATGGCATTGCTGGACGGGTGCTGGACCAGCTGGCGGGGGTCTTCACCAAGATCTTTAACCAGTCCTTACTCCAGTCTACTGTCCCACCCTGCCTGAAGTCCTCAACCATTATCCCTCTGCCCAAAAAGTCCACAATCAGCAGCTTAAATCACTACAGACCAGTCGCACTCACCCCGGTCATCATGAAGTGCTTTGTTAAACTGGTACACAGTCACATTATTTCCTGCCTCCCACCTACATTGGACAGTCATTAGTTTGCGTACAGGGCAAACAGATCCACAGAGGACGCTCCACACTGCTCTGTCCCACCTGGAGCAGTCAGGGAGCTACGCGAGGCTGCTCTTTGTAGACTTCAGCTCCGCTTTTAACACTATCCTCCCCCACAGACTGATGTCCAAACTAGAGGCCCTTGGACTCTCCAGTTCCATCTGCCTCTGGATCTTGGACTTCCTGACAGGCCGCTTTCAGAGGGTTAGAGTAGGCGCCCACATGCCCACAGCCCTCAGCCTCAACACCGGCTTTTTACAGGAGGAAAAAAACAGACATTCAGCCCCTGTGCATCGGCGGGGACTGTGTGGAGAGGGTGGCTGCCTTCAAGTTTCTGGGTGTTACCATACAGGACCTGACCTGGAGCGCTAACACCACTGCTCTGGTGAAGAAGGCCCAGCAGAGAATGTACTTTCAGACTCTTAAAGAAGAACAACCTGGGCGAGAAACTGCTGTGTCCTTCTACCGCTGCTCCATTGAGAGCATTTTGACTGTGTCTGTGCCTGGTTTTCCAGCTGCACAGCTCCAGAGGTCACCACCACAGCCCACTGAAGTAATGGTGGTGGCATGTCCAATTGGAGAGATACCAATTCCAGCAGTGGCTCCAACTGCTTACACCACAAAACAGCAGTGTAAATTAAATAATATAGGAATTTATAAGAAGGAAAACTTCAAAAACTTGGGTAATGGGCTTTTAAGGATGTCATTAGTTTTTATTAGGCTTAGTTTGTTGTCAGTGTGCATTTCTGTGGTGCCTTATTTATTTTAGTTTTCTCTATATTGATATATGTTTGTATTTTTCCACAGGGGAAGACTCACACACTGAAGCCAGGTGCCAGAGATCATTTGGCTGCGATGGGAAAGGGCCCTCCTCAGCCCCTGGAGGACATCAGTATGAGAATTTACCTGTGTGAGGGGCTGCTGGGTATGTTCTCATCATCGTTCAGTTTGTGTTTCCCATTAACACAGAAGCAGGAATGTTGATGAGGGCTATGTTTTATGCAGAAAGGAAGTGTTTTTATACAATAAGCCTGTGTAATAATTGTGTTCTGTGTATGCCTTTGTAGCCAAAACAGAACTGTGCTCCTGATACTGTCTGTTGGAGATTTATTGGTGACTGCTTTGTATTTGTCCTGGGTTTCTGTGCTGTGCTCTCCTCGTTACTAAACCACTCGCCTCTTCACCTAACCCTCTCGCTCTTGTGCCTCTCGTGTCTCCACTGCTCCTCCGGGAATCTGCTTCAGGCCGCGATAAGAGCTCCGTTTGGGATCAACTCGAGGATGCTGCCATGGAAACCTTTTCTCTAAGTAGGGCTAATCTCTTTGCCCTTTTCCTGCGTGTGTGAGTCAGTGTTGAGGCTGTGATGTGGTGCTATGTGGGCTGCTTTACAGTCAGTGGCCTGTGTCATAATATTTCTCATTGTTCCTTTTTTAACCTTGCTCTTTGCCCTTTTCCATTAACCTGAAAAGACTAACATTTCAAGAGCCTTTATATATATTATACAGGTCGTAATTTGAGATAGATTTGAATTAGATAAGACCCCAGATGGTGCAGTACACAAGGAAACACAAAGAAAACATCACAGGGCCAAAGCTGACAATATTGCATTTAAATATAAAAATATAGCATGCATAGAGTACATGTTGGCACTGACAACAACAGACATGTCTTTTTCATAGAGATAGGTAGTTTATTATTTGGTAGACAAACAATACAATGTGTTTATATTTTATTTAAAGTTCCCTTGTTATGCTAAGCTTTTTGCTATGTTATAATGTTTTTGCACATCAAAAACATGCCTGGAGTAGTATTTTGTTTTAATACACACATGAGTAATCTGGTGATGCTCTTCTCAAGAGCTGAAAACGCTCGGGTCTCGCAGCTCTATGTAGATTTGTGAAACTAGGAACCGGACTCCTGTGCGTTTCTAAAACTCGTACGACGGTCTCTTTCTGTTCATTTCAGAGCTTAAACTGTCGTTTTAGGCTGCTGTGTGTCTGTGTGAGGCTGGTGTGAGGCTGGTGTGTGTCTGTGTGAGGCTGCTGTGTGTCTGTGTGAGGCTGGTGTGAGGCTGGTGTGTGTCTGTGTGAGGCTGGTGTGTGTCTGTGTGACGCTGGTGTGTGTCTGTGTGAGGCCGGTGTGTGTCTGTGTGAGGCTGGTGTGTGTCTGTGTGACGCTGGTGTGTGTCTGTGTGACGCTGGTGTGTGTCTGTGTGAGGCTGGTGTGAGGCTGGTGTGTGTCTGTGTGAGGCTGGTGTGTGTCTGTGTGACGCTGGTGTGTGTCTGTGTGAGGCCGGTGTGTGTCTGTGTGAGGCTGGTGTGTGTCTGTGTGACGCTGGTGTGTGTCTGTGTGACGCTGGTGTGTGTCTGTGTGAGGCCGGTGTGTGTCTGTGACGCTGGTGTGTGTCTGTGTGAGGCTGGTGTGTGTCTGTGAGGCTGGTGTGTGTCTGTGTGAGGCTGGTGTGTGTCTGTGTGAGGCTGGTGTGTGTCTGTGTGACGCTGGTGTGTGTCTGTGTGAGGCTGGTGTGTGTCTGTGAGGCTGGTGTGTGTCTGTGTGAGGTTGGTGTGTTTCTGTGTGAGGCCGGTGTGTGTCTGTGTGAGGCCGGTGTGTGTCTGTGTGAGGCCGGTGTGTCTCTGTGTGAGGCTGGTGTGTGTCTGTGTGAGGCTGGTGTGTGTCTGTGTGAGGCCGGTGTGTGTCTGTGTGAGGCCGGTGTGTGTCTGTGTGAGGCCGGTGTGTGTCTGTGTGAGGCTGGTGTGTGTCTGTGTGAGGCTGGTGTGTGTCTGTGTGAGACTGGTGTGTGTCTGTGTGAGGCAGGTGTGTGTCTGTGTGACGCTGGTGTGTGTCTGTGTGACGCTGGTGTGTGTCTGTGTGACGCTGGTGTGTGTCTGTGTGACGCTGGTGTGTGTCTGTGTGACGCTGGTGTGTGTCTGTGTGAGGCTGGTGTGTGTCTGTGTGAGGCTGGTGTGTGTCTGTGTGACGCTGGTGTGTGTCTGTGTGAGGCTAGTGAGTGTCTGTGTGAGGCTGGTGTGTGTCTGTGTGGTGCTGGTGTTTGACGCTGGTGTGTGTCTGTGTGACGCTGGTGTGTGTCTGTGTGACGCTGGTGTGTGTCTGTGTGAGGCTAGTGAGTGTCTGTGTGAGGCTGGTGTGTGTCTGTGTGGTGCTGGTGTTTGACGCTGGTGTGTGTCTGTGTGACGCTGGTGTGTGTCTGTGTGAGACTGGTGTGTGTCTGTGTGAGGCAGGTGTGTGTCTGTGTGACGCTGGTGTGTGTCTGTGTGACGCTGGTGTGTGTCTGTGTGAGGCTAGTGAGTGTCTGTGTGAGGCTGGTGTGTGTCTGTGTGAGGTTGGTGTGTGTCTGTGTGAGACTGGTGTGTGTCTGTGTGAGGTTGGTGTGTGTCTGTGTGAGGCCGGTGTGTGTCTGTGTGAGGTTGGTGTATGTCTGTGTGAGACTGGTGTGTGTCTGTATGAGGCTGGTGTGTGTCTGTGTGGTGCTGGTGTGTGTCTGTGTGAGGCCGGTGTGTGTCTGTGTGAGGCTGGTGTGTGTCTGTGAGAGGCTGGAGCTAAATCTGTATTGGCTTCAGTAAACAGGAGACTACTTCAGGTTCACCTTCAGTTTTCTGTGCATTAAACTCACTTCTCTGCTCCACTTTAACACATTTTAACCTCTGAACATATAACCACGAGTTCAACTCCTGTTTAAACCAAACTAAATTAAAAGTGAAATCTTTAAATTCATGAAGCAAGAGCTGTACTTTTCCAAACCAGAACAGCTAATACACAGTAGCTTTAATTTTTGAAAAAGTCAGCACAACATTAGTTCATCCTTTCTTGGAATACAGCTGTTTATCACAAGGACAAGTACGCGTTTGATTAAAAATAACATTTTCTTTTTTATTTGTTTTTTGGTTTGTTGTGTTTGCCGAGTTAGGATTCTCTCTCGTCCAATCAGCTCGCAGCAGTCCCACCTTTAACTCTTTCAGGCCGCTTAAACCGTAAACCCTGTCCCAAAAGAGTCCAAATTTAGAACAGTTTGGAATGCTTTTTGGAAACACATGGGAACGCTTTTAGGAAGTGGAAACACCCCAAAACCCTAAAATAACGCCTAAAATGATTATCAAGAAGACATTCCCCATACATATACATTATTTTAGTTATAAAACATGAAATATTAATACAAAGGCATCCAAAAGCCTGAAAAAAGCATAATTTGTGACCTTTAATAAACTTTTATGCAGATCATTGTGTTTTCTGTATGCGACACACTTTGAGAGCTGAACTCCATGTATGGCATCATGTTTAGGTAAAGAGCGGTCCACGCTGTGGGACCAGATGCAGTTCTGGGAGGACGCCTACCTGGATGCAGTCATGCTGGAGCGCGAAGGCATGGGCATGGACCAGGGACCTCAGGAGATGATTGAGAGGTACACAGTGGAACAAAAGATTTTTTAAACATTGCACAAAGACAAAAAACAAATGGAGTCACTTTTTTAAGAGCTAGAAATGTCCTTTCAATCTTTCAATCCAAAAAATCTCCCTTAGTCTTAAAAACTTTGAAATGGAAAGGATTTATGAGTAGGGCTGGGTACCATTCAGATTATTTTGATACCAGTATTTAAATGATACCTGGTTTTCGATACCAGTACCTGAGTGATACTTTTTCTGATGCCTATGGTGAGCTAATTCATCTTCTACAATCATGAATAACAGACCAACTTTTGGATCAAAATTCTTATCTGTAACCTAACCAGTAGTTTGTATGATTTATTCTAGGGCTGCACGATATGGAGAAAACATGTGATATTCGATAACTATGTTGAAAATTGCGATAACGATATTATTGCGATATTTGAAAATAGAGCCTACTTTTTGAACATAGTAAGTTAAATTCACTACATTTCACAAAAATGTAAGTTCCTGTATTTACAAGTCAACACAGCGACAAAATCTAAACTTAACACAGACTAAACCAGGAATAAAACAAGGCTAAGCTGTGACTAAATTAATTAAATTACCACTAAAACTGCACTTTTTAAACATTTTTATTTAGTCACAACACATGTTCTTTTAAGGCTCTGGTGGAAAATGATTCTTCAGTGTAAATCTCTGTCAGATGGAAGACCACAGCGTTATTGTGATATATTTAGATTCTTGCAATGCGGATATTGCGTTTGCTGATATTGCGATAACGATAATTTTGCGATATATTGTGCAGCCCTAATTTATTCTTTGTTATTTATTTGATTCATACATGCAAAGAAACATTAAATGTCCCACTAGGTATTGAAACTTTTGACTACTATTGAATAAATCTTTTTTATACCAGTAGTATTGTAACTTTTCTTTTGCTACCACAAAAGTATTGTTTAACAGTTGCCATCCTGACTTATGTATGACACAGACAAAGAGATGGACTAAATGAAGTGATATTATTATGCAATATTTGCCAAAATGGTCAACCAAAAGCTTTTCACAATTCTAAACAAAAAGAGGGTCTACACTGAGTAACACAATTATATCCTAAACTAAGAAATCAAAAGCACCAATGTCAAAGTTAAACGAGTTACAAAGTCACACTACAAACACAAGCCCAGAGCAAAGCACCATACTGGTCACACAAAATCCTGTAACTATTAGCATGCGGCTCTGTAATGTAGTGCGAGTGTAATTGAATACAATAAAGTTGACAATAAATAACCTTGCAATGGAGTCAGTGCCACCTTCTTTGTATATGTTTGCAGTTTTTGTCTTAAAGATCTCTAGGGGTTCGCCTAAATTGTTTTTATTGTGTATACGCTACAAAATGTGAATGAATGACCTGTTTGTTCTGTCAAATTTGTAAATGGTTGATGTCAGGATTTGTGTGCTCTGTGTTCACTCAGATACTTGTCTCTGGGAGAACATGACCGGAAGCGTCTGGAGGATGACGAGGACAGGCTTTTGGCCACTCTGCTGCACAACATGATAGCATACATGCTCATGTTGAAAGTACGTCTGCCTGCTGCATTGTTTGTCTCTTCCTGTATCTCCATACATACTCTCTTTACTTTCTTCTTCTTTTTTTTTTTTTTTTTTTGTAGGTGAACAAAAATGACATCAGGAAGAAAGTAAGGCGCTTAATGGGGAAGTCCCACATTGGCCTTACATACAGCCAAGAGATCAACGAGATACTGGACAAACTCACCCAAATGGTAGATATCAACATTTTTGTAACATTTTGATCATCTTTGTAGATATTTCTGTACCGTATTTTCCGGAGTATAAGTCGCACAAGCCAAAAAATGCATAATGAAGAAGAAAAAAACGTATATAAGTCTAATTTTTTGGGGGAAATTTATTTTACAAAATCCGACACCAAGAACAGACATTTCATCTTGAAAGGCAAGTTATAGTAATAATAGAATAGAGAACAACAGCTGAATAGGTGTGTGGTTTGCTAACGTAACACATTGGTGGTTATTCAGCTACATGAAGCATAAACAACGAACTGAACAGGTGTCTCGTATGTTAACGTAATATATTAACAGTTATTCACATAACTATAGCATAAAGAACATAATATAACAAGTTCACCAAACTCACCATCTCACTCCTAATCACTAAATCCTTTAAATTCTTCATCCTCGGTGTCGCTTCTGAACAACTCCGCCAACTCCGGAGGTAGACGAAGCGCCGCTTCCTCCTCTGCGTGGCTGTCGTCAGACTCGGCATCAGTTCCATTTCCAATTATTCCGCTCTTTCTCAGTTGTCTTTATAGCCTAAGTTGTTAGTGGTAATGTTTACATTTTAAATTGTCAGTGGTACAGGTGCAGCAGATGCTGGTACACAAGCCTAGAGCGCCCTCTAACCAACACCTGAAATATTTTAATATATAAGTCACACCTGAGTATACATCACACCTCTATCCAGACTATGGAAAAAAGTGCGACTTATAGTCTGGAAAATATGGTAATTGTTGTTTTTGTGTGCTTTTGTAGAACGGTCGTGAGCTGTCCATCAGGCCGTGTGGGAGCCGACATATCAAAAAGCAAACATTTGTGGTACACGCTGGCACGGACAACAAAGGAGATATCTTTTTCATGGAGGTAGGCTACTCCTTACAATTAAGCTGTTGAATACTGAAAGACTGCCTTGTCCTGAAGAAACTGGATCACAGTAGTTTTAATTTTTAGGAAGAAAAATCGTAATAATCAACCAAAAGTTTAAAGACCCCCTGTTGTTGAAGACCCTTGTTTTAGGAGATTCCTTAGCGACATGTAAGGGGCGCTGTGGCTCTGTGCAGTGAGCATTTACAGTGAGGCGATTGCTGACTAACTCTAAGGTTGGCGGCTTGAACCCTGCTCCCCCCATTTCATACTGCCGTTATGTCCTTGGGCAAGACACTTCACACACCATCAGTGGCGGAAAGGTTTGGATGATTCCAAAGACCCAAACAAACATTGCATACATTTTTAACATTATATTAACACAAGTCAAGGTAGTGATGTAATAAAGGCAATTGTTAAAATGCAGGGTTAGTACTGGCGCTGCTCAATATATCGCAAAATTATCGTTATCGCAATATCAGCAAACGCAATATCCGTATCGCAAGAATCTAAATATATCGCAATAACGCTGTGGTCTTCCATCTGACAGAGATTTACACTGAAGAATCATTTTCCACCAGAGCCTTAAAAGAACATGTGTTGTGACTAAAGAAAAATGTTTAAAAAGTCCAGTTTTAGTGGTAAATTAATTAATTTAGTCACAGCTTAGCCTTGTTTTATTCCTGGTTTAGTCTGTGTTAAGTTTTGATTTTGTCGCTGTTTTGACTTGAAAATACAGGAACTTTACGTTTTTGTGAAATGTAGTGAATTTAACTTACTATGTTCGAAAAGTAGGCTCTATTTTCAAATATCGCAATAATATCGTTATCGCAATTTTCAACATAGTTATCGAATATTGCATGTTTTCGCCATATCGTGCAGCCCTAGTTAGTACAGCATTATACTGCACAGAAAGCTGGGACTAAACAGGAAACAGGAAGTCTGCCATAGTGTTAGCATTAGCTTTACCTTTAGCCTCTCACCGCTGCACTCCAAGATTTACTCTCCCCCCTTTTATTAAATACTGGTAACGCAGTAATGTTTTAAATTTCTGCTACAAATACATTTTATATCCCATATTAACGCTACATTAGGACTAGTTTAATTGGAATATGCTTTAAAATGTAAATATTCCAGTTCCAGTAGCACTTATTTGGAGTATAAGCTTGTTCTGACTGTGGAACTTGATTGGAGTATGATGTCCCACGCAAACGCACAGACTGATAACATTTTCTGCTCTCGTCCCTCTTGTTTAGGTTTGTGATGACTGCATTGTTCTGCGCAGTAACATTGGCACAGTGTACGAGCGCTGGTGGTACGAGAAGCTCATCAACATGACCTACTGCCCCAAGACCAAGGTCCTGTGTCTGTGGAGGCGCAACGGCCAAGAGACGCAGCTCAACAAGTTTTACACTAAAAAGGTCCGGATCTGGTTTTAAAAAAACACCCGGTGGTTATTGATTAGCGTCATCATTGATGAAGTGGTGTTTTCTGTCTGTAGTGTCGTGAGCTCTACTACTGTGTTAAAGACAGTATGGAGAGAGCAGCAGCCAGACAGCAGAGCATCAAACCAGGTCTGTAGCACTCCTCCCACCTTTATACAGTCTTCCTACAGTCATGGAAAACCTGGAAAAAATGCAATATCCAGGTCCTTGGAATTTTATATTTTGGTGTAAATTTGTGGAAATCTGAACAGTCTGAGTAACATTTGGCCACTACTGATTAAACTAGCGCCTGCCAGAAAAGTGTTGAGTAGAAACGCTGTCTTCTGGCCATGTTCTCACTGCAGGAAAAGTGATATTTATCTATTTTTTTGTCAGAATATTTGAACAAAATATTTTTTTTGCTGCTATATGATTAATTAATATAGTATAATTATCTTTTAATCGCTGGTGTAGGCTATAAGTCAGTAGGATTTGTGAAAAAATATATTTCTGGAGAAAGAAGCCCCATTTTTTTCTTTTTTTTTCAAATTTTTAATTTTAACAAGTGAAATTGCAGTAAAAGTATGTGTCTAATGTACCCCATTGGGCAATTCTCTCCAATGACTGGTTCTGTTGACGGACGTGAGAGGGGGAGGGGGAGAGAATTTTTTAGGAGTGAAGATGCCGAAGTGCTACTAAAGTGTTATTACGCCTTACATCTGTGGTCCTCAACCTTTTTCAGCTCGTAATCTACTTTTAAAGTCATCAAGGCCAAGAGATCTACCTTTATTTATTTATTTATTTACCCATTATTTCTGTTAGGCACAGTGTGGTGGGCATTTATAAGAGTTGTTATTATTATGGTAGTGGTTAAACATGAAAATAAAAATTGAAATAACCACTATAATAAAGTCACATTTTATTAAACTAAAAATGATAAATGTTAATGCAACAAATTGTAAAGCGGCTTTGAGTGTCTAGAAAAGTGCTGTATAAGACTAATTATTATTATTATTATTAGGCCAGAATGAAATTGTAAATTGCAGTATCAATGCAGTTTATCACCAAAGCTCAGCATTATTTTAGTAACATTGGTGATTGACAGGAGCTCCATGGTAACGCTCAGGGGAGGAGTGTGTGTGTGTGTCTCTGTGTGTGTGTGTCTGTGTGTGTGTCTGTGTGTGTGTGTGTGTGTGTCTGTGTGTGTGTCTGTGTGTGTGTGTGTGCGTGTGCGTCAGCCCCATGGCAGTGTTCAGAGCCGGCTGTAAGCGCGAGCCACCCGCAGCCTCCACAACAGATATGAAGTGAAAGTGGCTAAAACTCTGATTGTTATTAAGTTGCTTGTATTGGGTTTAGTTCGTAGCTCGTGCGGTTTACTCGCACTTCTGCGGTGTCCCGTGTGTTAGAAAGAATCTCATCAGACTCGTCGATCTGCGTCAATCAAATGCCATAGACATATGACTTTATTTGGAAAGGCAGGGCTCCGCGATCTAACCGTACTGCCTTTACGATGGACGGGTTGGCGACCACTGCCTTACATTATAGTACCCATCTTTATCCGCTTAGAAAATCGCCACTTTTCATTTTTGTGTAACTGTACTTGGGTCATGTAACTACTCACGTAACCGTATTTAGATCGGGAAAACGTGGAAGAGCTTGGTTGCTTCTAACTTGAGCTGCGTCTGGACCCGTTAGCTGTGTCCCAATTCAACGGCTGCAGCCTTCGTCGGCTACATTTGAAGGCTGATTACGTCACAGTCGGCGCGACAGGGGTGTCCCAATTCATAGGCTGCTTCAAATGCTGCATCGGGTGCATCCTTCGCGGCCCAACATATCCCATGATTCACTGCGCGCTACTTGTCTGACGTTCGAAGATGGCAGAGGCGGAGAGAGCTGCTCAAACTCCTCCAGGAGTAAATTAAACAAAATAAAAAATTAAATAAGTGTAATTTCTGGCTCCATTTCTGCTTATGTGACCAATGAATAAAGTGAATTAGCGAGCAGCTGTGGTCCTGGTTGCTAGGTGACAGTGGCGCAAACGTGAGAGGAGGAGCAACTGTTGACGTACGCTCCGTGGACCGGACCGTCCCATTTCGGCTCGGCCTTTGCGGTCCACGAAGGCCACAAGAAGGAGTAGCCTCCGTGGACCGCGACCTTCAAGGCTGCAGCCGTTGAACTGGGTCACAGCTATAGGGATAAGCTAAATGCTAACAAATTAGCGTCGCTCCCCAGTCCCGCAAAGGGCACCCAGGGCACGCACAAAGACCAGAGAGGTACGCATCAACTCATCTAAGATCAGGGCAGAACATAGTTTAGTCTGGAAGAACAGTGGACTGTTCCTTTAAACACGTGTAAGTCATTTCATCAGTCTGTCCCAGGGCATCTGTGGCTACAGACGTAGCTTACTACCACAGAGTGTGTCTGAGGAGTGAATGAATAATGCAGTTTAAAGCACTCTGGGTATCTAGAAAGGCGCTATATAAATCTAAGGCATTATTATTCTTATTATTAGTCAAAAGTCAAAAGTTTTGGGAAAGTCATGGAAAATTCTTGGTAAAAAAGTGTATGAACCCTGTTTATATGTTCTAAGGTGTTTCTTAATATGGAGGATGAAAAGTGCCAAAATGAAATAGAAATTGCTGTTTCCAATTTTTTTTATCAATTTATAACTCATTTAATACATTATTTAATGATGGATTTATTTATTTAATTTTGGCACTTTTTTTTGGTTCTCCATAGAACTTGACTAAATCAGGACATTGTGGTTGAGCAAAAATTTTGGCAGGCAAATACTGAGTGGCACAGTAAAGGCCATAACTTTGTGCTTCAAGTTCTTTGTGCCGCCCTTGTCATTTAAATAAGGATTATTTTCTGTTGCCGTTTTTGGGCGTGGCATTGGGAGCCTGACTGTTCAGACACAGGAAGGACACAGGACGTCTCTGTTTGTTTCCAGTGGAAGCTGAACATGTCCTTCCCAGCCTTTGCCTGACGAAAACCAATCAGCAAGAGTTTCATTAAAGCAAGACTCAGTAACTTTTTTACTTAAAACAGTTTCAGAGTCTGTGTGATGGTTAAATGAGTCGTCGTGGGGTAAATGAAGCATCCTGCAGCGCCCCCTGGTGGCTCTGGGCTCACTAGAAAGCGGCATATCGTGGTTAGAAAAATAAAAGGCTAGCGATGGCGTTATTTCTCAATTTTGACGTGGCAGAAAAAAGTTTGTACCATTACAAGGACGGGAAAACAAAAGTAAAGAATCACACAGGAGGTAACTGGACTTGTGGATATTTTACGACAGTGATTTACTTCGTAGAGGAAAAAGCAAAACAGCGAAGAAACAAGCAAAGTTACTGAGTTCTGCTTTAACTTAGCAATGAGCTGACGATATGCTTCTGTCACTTCCAGACCTGAAAAGATTACAAAGAGATGTAACAAAACAAAACAAACAAACAAAAAAACAGTATTTACCATTGATTTTTCTTGACTGCAATATCTAGTACCCAGGCACGTCTTTTTATTTTATTTTATTTTTTTTAATAGACAAGATTTCTGTGGGGTCTTAAAAAGTAAAAAAAGAAATATTAAATTGTAAAGTCTGAATTTAAGGCCTTTAAAAAATAATACATTTGCAGACAGATCTCAGAGATTTGATGCAACTTCCTAAAATGTCCATTTAAATGCTCAAAGACATTTTACCAGCGTCAGTACGAGAGCTTAATGAGACTTTGCAGCACTTTGTCACAAACGGTCTCAGCTTTTTGTACACTGCATTCTTATGAAATAGGTCTTATTTTTCTTGAGCAATGGTCTTAAAAAAGTCTTAAATTAAACTCATTGAAGCCTGCAGAAACCTTAGAGCAGACTCTGTAATACTAATACTTCATTCAGTTTGTACAATATCTGTGTGTTGATAGCCTCGATGAGGGGTAAGTGAGTTTGATTGCAGTCGGGCCAAATCATTTTTGAACCCTCAGGCGGCGGGCCACAACAATGGACATACAGTTCTCTGTCATGGTTCCTTGGCAGATTTAAATGAACGTATATTAGCGATTTCTATTACATATACAAAATATACCCCCTATTTTGCTACATTTTTATGTGGCAAATTAGATTAAAATAGAAACATTGGATATTTATTGGCTAGAGGCAAAGGTAATCATGACAGAAGGAGGTCATGTGATAAAATGCTTGGCTTTTTATTGGTTGGAGGCAACTAAAACCATGACAGAGAGCTGTATGCTTGCAAATAGAGTCTTACAGCTCCATGAGGTTAAATGCAATCAAGTAAAAGCAATAAATAGAAGTGGAAATCAACTAAAAAGTTGACGAGGGCAAAGTTTGGTCAGGGGTTGGCTACCTCTGGCCTAGATATTTGTGTAGTTTTAAACCTGAACTGTTTTAAACCTGATCGCCCTCTCAGTGCCTCTGGTGTGTTGGGTTGTCACATTCGCTGTCATTTGTCGCCTCCTGATTATCGAGCCCATTACTTTTGTCGATAAAGACTGATGATAATAAGTTTAATTTGTTATACACTTTACATTAAAAACAAATCTCAAAGCGCTCTAAAAACACTTGAATAAAACAAGTTGCCACTCAACAAATATAAGCTTAAGAATAAGCGTTTTTAAGAGGATATCTTTTAAAAGTTTCGAGTGTTTGTGGAGCTAAGATGTTCCAGGAGGGCATTCCACAGTTGTAGTGCTGCTGCTGCAAAATCTCTGTCACCTGTTGTTTTAGTTTGGTCCTGGGCGGGAGTAGAAGGGTTTTTTTTGGGGTCGAGCAGAGGTTTCTTGCGGATGTTTGTGGTCCAAGGAGTTTGTTGAGGCCGGTTCATGAATATAGTGGTGCGTGAGGATACCAGTTTTCTCTTCAGTCCGGTAGTAGTTGGTTGGACTTGAATGGCAGACTCTGTTTTCCTAATATATAAAGGTATTGTCTACGCTGTTGTCCAGGTCCAGAGCTGGGAGGAGAATTCCCAGTGCAGGACATGAAAACTGGTGAGGGCGGTCTGCTGCAGGTCACTCTGGAGGGAATTAATCTCAAATTTATGCACAGCCAGGTAAGATTCCTCACACCTTCACAGTGGCATGAACACCTTCATCCATCCTCTGTCACCTCTGACCATCTCCATGTCCGTCCCATCACGTACCACCTCCCCACTGGTGTCCAGAAATATCCCTCTAAATTGGGAAAGATGACTAAACAACATTGATTTGAGTAGAGTCTGTTCATTCCAGTGCTTTCCTTTAGAGGAACATTTCCCCCTTTTTGCTTTTTGCTTTTTTAAATTAGCATTTTTAGTTTGTGTGTGTGTCTGTGTGCATGCCCCGTACACACACGTGGAGTTTGTTGGACATTTGTGGTGCTCAGCCGTTTCTCTGCTGTGTGGGAGGACGTGAAGCTGAGTGTGTGCTGCCTGCAGTGGTAAGACTGACCTTGAGCTAAGACTTTTCATTAATAATTGGCTTTTCATAGCAACTTTGACACTCAAGTTTGGACCCGTGCACATGCTCATGTGTTGTCTTCACATTTGCATAGTTAGCTGAAGTTTGTGTTTCTAGATAAATATATGGACAGCAACAAGAGAGGTACACCATATTGTTCCATCTGCTGTTGTTACCACTTGATAAATAAAATGCACAAAGGTTTCCTCTTGACCATGGCAAGAAAGTGCAATAATAGGCCTACGGTTAAACCATTTTGCATTAAAAACATGTTAAAATAATGCTTTAGAGATGGATATTGCTGTAACGTCGCCTCTCCTGCATCTTAACCGTACACAGTTAATGTTTTCATTGTGGTAAAATTATGTGGTACACCAGGGTTTTTCATTAGCGCAAATTAGGAATGTCAGGATTAACCAATTTTACTATTTATTTGAAATGATAAATATCACATTATAGGATGGCTGTAACAGTTTTAGAAGCGACAGTATCTGATAAGTCGAGTCTAAGAAGTATGTGAAGCTGAGACAAAGACAAAACTATGGCAAAGAGTGATTTAATTAACCTGCGCTGTTGCCATCTCCTGGACAGAACTGGGAATTGCAACTCCACTTTCCTTCTTTTTATTCTGTCAAAATAACAGACGGCCTTCAGAAATTCCTGTCAAAGCTATAAATGATGACGGAAAATTCTTGATTAACATTTTCTGGTCTGGAAACCCTTCTTGAAGATCATAACCATTAAAAAAAGAACAGAGTGAGGATTATGCAGTGCCTTTTTGTCTGTCACTGGTATCGATATGAAGCAATGTCACAGTTTTTGTCTCAAATATTATGAGATCAAATATTGCAGTCTTACAATTTTCATGATTATTAACACCACGGATGCTGCTAAACCAGTCCGACCAGTCAGTTCTTTAAATATTTGTATTCATTTTTTTAAGCCTTATTGATTAGCTTCCAGGACCATATGAACATGTAGTAAGTTAGTGACATGCATTAATAGGGTCATGGCGACAAGGAACATTTAAATTCCCCCTATTCTGCTAAATAGTCTTTTTTGAGATATTATTATAACGTAATATTTTGTTTTATTCACACAAATGTCGTCTCATGGCTCTACGTAGACAAATGAAACCAGAGCTGCGGTACCCACACAGGCACAGGACTCGCTCTGATCATTTTAGCTCACATTTATCTGTTAGCGTCATGTTGCTAAATTGTTCTTTTATGCTCTTTCCATTCCCCACCATTGCCAGCAGGGGGCATTAGGCAACTAAGCCAAGCGTTCTCTGCAAAGTCGGAGTAAAAGTGTTTTTCTACTAGGTCGGAATGGGGTGGGACGGGTTGGTTTGAAGGTGTTTCCACTTCCCAAAGTGTTCCCAAAAAGCGGTCCAAACCGTTCTGCTCTCAGCACTCCTCCCTGGGGTCCAGCTGGGTTCAGCGTCTGGAGCGGTTAGAGGTGGGCTCGGGTGCGAGCTGATTGGAAGAGAGAGAATCCTCACTCAGGCAAGAACAAGTCAAAGGACAGAAATAAAAGAGAATTATTATTATTATTTTTTAAATCAAACACGTACTTGTCCTTGTGATAAATAGCTGTATTCAGAGAGGAAGAACTAATGTTGAGGCAACTTTTTCCAAAAATAAAGCTAGCATATAATAGCAACAGCTGTTTCCGGTTTAGCAACGTACGGCTCTCACTTCGACAATCTAAACGTTTCATTTTTAGCTTAGACTGAATTAAACAGTAGTTAAACTCCTGTGGTTATATGTTCAGAGTTAAAATGTGTTAAAGTGGAGCAGAGAAGTGAATTTAATGCACAGAAAGCTGGAGGTGAACCTGAAGTAGTCTCCTGTTTACTGAAGCTAATACAGATTTAGCTCCAGCCTCACACAGACACACACCAGTCTCACACAGACACACACCAACCTCACACAGAGACACACCAACCTCACACAGACACACACCAACCTCACACAGACACACACCTGCCTCACACAGACACACACCAGCCTCACACAGACACACACCAGTCTCACACAGACACACACCAGCCTCACACAGACACACACCGGCCTCACACAGACACACACTAACCTCACACAGACACACACCAGTCTCACACAGACACACACCGGCCTCTCACAGACACACACCAGTCTCACACAGACACACACCGGCCTCACACAGAGACACACCAACCTCACACAGACACACACCAACCTCACACAGACACACACCTGCCTCACACAGGCACACACCAGCCTCACACAGACACACACCAGTCTCACACAGACACACACCAGCCTCACACAGACACACACCGGCCTCACACAGACACACACTAACCTCACACAGACACACACCAGTCTCACACAGACACACACCGGCCTCTCACAGACACACACCAGTCTCACACAGACACACACCGGCCTCTCACAGACACACACCAGTCTCACACAGACACACACCAGCCTCACACAGACACACACCAACCTCACACAGACACACACCAGTCTCACACAGACACACACCGGCCTCTCACAGACACACACCAGTCTCACACAGACACACACCGGCCTCTCACAGACACACACCAGCCTCACACAGACACACACCAGTCTCACACAGACACACACCAGCCTCACACAGACACACACCAGCCTCACACAGACACACACCAACCTCACACAGACACACACCAGTCTCACAGACACACACCGGTCTCACATAGACACACACCGGCCTCTCACAGACACACACCGGTCTCACACAGACACACACCGGCCTCACACAGACACACACCGGCCTCACACAGACACACACCGGCCTCACACAGACACACACCGGCCTCACACAGACACACACCGGCCTCACACAGACACACACCGGCCTCACACAGACACACACCAACCTCACACAGACACCAATACCTTTGTTTTAAAAGTGAGTTTCAAACACATTTTTATCTCATTTATTAACACAGCTTTTGTTGCTCTTGTGTGACGTCAGTGTTTGTGTAACAGACCTGGGTCTCCTGGACCCAGAGTCATGGAAACACCAGCAGATTTTGGGGCGACCCGTTCCAAGACTGACATGTCCCATACCGTTCTGCCGAGTGGAAAAGCGCTCCCCACAACAAGATGTCTTCCATACATTATTTTAAACTCTAAAATGGGAAATACTAAGGCTAAAGGATTTAGTATCAGTTTACATTCAAGTTTAGCTCAGAGTTTGACCATATTTAGCGCATAACAGAGGTACGAGGCGAGAGAGAGGGGGTCGAAAGGAAAGGAGCAGCGCTGTGAAACTACATATTTTTCTGAAACGTGAACAAGCCTAGAGTCAAACATGAATTTGACTCCTGGGAGAAGTTGGTTGGTACAGTGCTTTGGGAAGTGGAAGAGCTGCAGAACGCTGGAAGGATTTCTCAAAGTGCTGTGTTCGGGTTTAATAGAGCTCCCTGCAACATACCATAGCTTCTAAAATTAATACTTGACATTATTAACCATAAATAACAGTATAAATGTTAATCCTGACATCCCTACATTGGTGTTTTTGTTTTGTTTTTTTTTTTTTCATTTTTCGAAGTGCATTGATCCTGAAGGAATTTAGTGGTTAGTGCTCCCTTTTTCTAATTAGTTCTGTGTCTATCCAACTGCATTGAGAGGTAGCTTAACCCGCACCCATTTGTTCCGCTCCTTGAAAGTTTATCCCCAATCCACTTTTAATTTAAAAACAAATAAAATCAATGATAAGAAAACCGCATCCTATCTCTAGAAACGTATATCACCAGCTTTTAACGGAGCTACAAAGTTAAAGAAGTGATCAGGACGGTAAACTGTATGCATCCCGGGACAGTGTAGCCGCGGTTAGCTCCACAGTTAGCCTAGCGTGGGGTACGGCCCTCTCCTTGTGTCTGTGTGCTGCAGTCGGGGCCAGTGCTTGTTGCTGGAGGAGGAGGCATGGAGGGGCTCCGGGGCACTCACAGGTCAATGCTGGAGATTTCAGGGGTTGGGGGCCATTCCCTTGTCCTCTATTGCGGTGGTTTTTTGTTTTCTTTTTTTTTTGTTTTGTTTTTTTGCTCATTGGCTTTGTGTCAGTTAGCCGTTTTTCTGGGTCTGAGGCTCCTGTGCTAGCGCCCTCTGGAGTGTCGGAGTGTTTTTTTTGCTCTTGTGTCCGATAATAATCCAAACCATTTCTCTCCCATGCTCTCTCCCCCTGCAAGGAGCGGAAGGTACCCACCTCTGCTGTGTTTGCTTCTTAGCTCTTACATCTTTTTGTTTTTGTCTCCTTTTCTTTCTCTTTGTTTATGTTTAATTTATTTTTTGGGTTTCTGCTGTAGCTGTATGGCAAACCTAATTTTCTGTCCCTGTTTACATTCTTAAATAGAAATTCCATGTATGCATCATATGGGCCATAATGCACCAATAAACCAAAAAAGATATGTTACCAGCCAAATCTCTAACTCATCTAGATCAGAATATCATTTCTCCTCATGTAGTATCGCCCATGTATGACCATGGAAACTTCTCATAGTCTGCTCTTCCTTTTGTTAGCTGCTCAAAAGCTTGCATTTCACGTCTAGTGGTTTTAATTTCCCTTTCCAACTCAAAACCAACCAGTTACTGCAGGTTACTTTTGTAAGATGAACTGTTTTCTTTCATTGGTGTTGTTGAGTTAATAATGTTGTGTCCTGTTTTGTTTGTTTTTTGTTTGTTTTTAGGTTTTCATAGAGCTGAATCACATTAAAAAGTGCAATACAGTGAAGGGAGTCTTTGTCCTGGAGGAATTTGGTAATTACACCATCTATTGATTTTAGGCCTGTACTCGGCGCAGCAGTAACTCAGCTTCAGAGCCAGTGCGTTGAGCTTGATAAGGGTTAAACTTGTGGTGTCTGTAGTGAGCGTTCTGTCACAAAATATCAGTGTAGACAGTCATATAAAAACAAAAAAAGACAAGTAATAGTTTATGGTTAGCTACAGGGCCGTCCCATTTGGAGGTCAGTTGGTTTACACAAGAACATTTTGATTAACAATTGTTAATCAGCCATCAATTCCCAACAAGTCTCCAATTTTGTGCACTGTAAAAGTAGTTTGTCTCCACTATATACTTAATATTAGCATCCAGTATTGTTCAGTTCTGCCTTTTTGTATTTGGATGAGTGGATGTAGCGTCTAATTGGACTTAGGGGCCGTTTAGACGACAACGCAACAGTCAGGCCGCCTGCGATAAGCATTTATACGAAAACGCTGAAGTGTGAAGAAAACTAAACTGTAGTACCCGTGTTTGTCCAGCAAACGGCGCTGTGGGCCCTGCAACTTCTCTACACCACACCGAGAGTAAACGGCAGAAGAAATTTAGTTCCAGTCTTACCAACTACTTTAGGAAATTGTGGTTTTCTGGAGCCATTCTCATTAAGTCTTCAGTAAAAGTCAGTCCTGATACAGATATTACTGACACTTACTGGACTAAATATTAGGGCTGCACAATATATCGCAAAATTATCATTATCGCAATATCAGCAAACGCAATATCTGTATCGCAAGAATCTAAATATATCACAATAACGCTGTGGTCTTCCATCTGATTTACACTGAAGAATCATTTTCCACCAGAGCCTTAAAAGAACATGTGTTGTGACTAAATAAAAATGTTTAGTGGTAATTTAATTAATTTAGTCACAGCTTAGCCTTGTTTTATTCCTGGTTTGTGTTAAGTTTTGATTTTGTCGCTGTGTTGACTTGTAAATACAGGAACTTACATTTTTATGAAATGTAGTGAATTTAACTCACTATGTTTGAAAAGTAGGCTCTATTTTCAAATATCGCAATAATATCGTTATCGCAATTTTCAACATAGTTATCGAATATCGCATGTTTTCTCCATATCGTGCAGCCGTAGTAAATATGAACTTATGAGACATAAAAGCATCATATTTTGCGATCGTCAGCTGACCTGCGCCGAGCAGACAGCCACTCTTCAGATTGGGGCTGATACAGCATCGTTTTCAGTGAGTGCTCTGTTTTCACAGTTTATACGAGAGTGGAGCGGCTCCGAGCGGCTTCCGCTGTGAGATCAAAACACCTCCAGCGTTTTAAAAAGATTGCAGATTTGGAAAACGCAAACCCTGTCCTCATGTAAAGGAAAAGCCAAACCACAATCAAACCTTTGCAGATTCGACAAAATGCGTTGTTGTCTAAACGGCCCCTTGGATAGTTGATAATGTACAGGACTTAGAGCTGATCTTTTTTCAAAGTAAACTTGCTTCACTTAATAGTCTACTTATTATGATCCCATTTGAATGCGTCAAAGTTGTACCTTTATTTAGCAAACTTGAGTTGTGCTTTAGTAAATAAGTACATCCCTAACCTTTTTTGAATAAGCCCCAAATTTGTATTTTTCAGCACATTTCCACATGAGCGGTACAGAGAGGGTCAGGACAGTGTGGGGGGGTTTCCACTTCACAAAGCTGCCCCAGAAAGTGTCATCCAACTGTGCCACTTGTGGCTCCCTCAGCAGCAGGGTTCAGCTCAGAGATCACTGTGGAAATGGTGGAGCCACGCACTGCTGCGAGTTGATTGGACGAGAGAGAATAAAAAAAAATGTTATTCTTAAACCTAGCATATATTAGCAACTAGGGATGGGACGATATTAGAATTTCATGTCACGATTATCTTGGCCACAATAGCGTTGCACAATTGCGATTAACGATATTATCATATTATGAAATTATGCTTTTAGTTTGAAAACGTAGCTAAAACCTAATGGAATTACTTTACAGTGACACAACAGACAAGTTTAGGATTTAAGGGTAAATAATTGCAAACAAACAGCTCCACCTTGTGTTTAAAATTTAGAACAAACATAAACAACAGCTGTAGATACCGGTGATGAAAAAAAGACTTGTTGAACTGCTGCCGCATGTACCAAGTACTTCAGTGTAGGTAGGAGAGGCATTCAACCAGCACTCAGTACTACAGACAGAACAAAGTATTTTACATGTTGTCAAAGTTTAAAAGTGAAAGGATGTTTATGAAGCTGTTTGAGACGCATTTGCCAAGAGAGGAATATATTTTCTTACTTTATAGAGTTTCATTTCGTAAAGTGTTACCCTTTATATTTAATGGTAAACTTAAGATTACCTTGTTTATTAGCATGTAGCGCTACAAACATTTAGCACCACTGTTATATCCTGAGACGCTTGAATGCCTCACGGTCCACTGTAGTCCATCTGTCTGCTGTGCCTTAGATTAGGGCTGCACAATATATCACAAAATTATCATTATTGCAATATCAGCAAATGCAATATCCGTATCGCAAGAATCTAAATATATCGCAATAACGCTGTGGTCTTCCATCTGACAGAGATTTACACTGAAGAATCATTTTCCACCAGAGCCTTAAAAGAAAATGTGTTGTGACTAAATAAAAATGTTTAAAAAGTCCAGTTTTAGTGGTAATTTAATTAATTTAGTCACAGCTTAGCCTTGTTTTATTCCTGGTTTGTGTTAAGTTTTGATTTTGTCGCTGTTTTGACTTGTAAATACAGAAACTTACATTTTTGTGAACTGTAGTGAATTTAACTTACTATGTTCGAAAAGTAGGCTCCATTTTCAAATATCGCAATAATATCATTATCGCAATTTTCAACATAGTTATCGAATATCGCATGTTTTCTCCATATCATGCAGTCCTACTTTAGATCAAGGATTTTAACCAGTTCTGGAGAAATTGGACTGAAGACAAGCTTTGAGCCTTCTTGGAGAAAGCTTTACATGTAAACATAGTGAATACCAGAGACCACAGCTCTCTTATGATAATAATGGCGATTATCTCAATAAACGATTATTACAAAGATTAAAAAATTGCAAGCAGGTTTTGAGGCTCCCTCTGTCAAAGCACCCCATACTGAGACAACCTGCGCCGTACCGACCAGTGGAAATGTGCCTTATGATACAAATTACAGCTTTTCTTTCACTTTTTTACCTTTTCAGTTATCAAAAGTGATTAATACATTTTTTTTTATTGGCAAAAATGTACTTGACTTCAGTTATTTGTACCATATTTTCCACACTATAAGGCGCACCTTCAATTAATGGCCTATTTTAAAACTGTTTTCATATATAGGGCGCACCGCATTATAAGGCGCATCCACTAGATGGCACTGCGCTAAAGGGAATGTCAATAAAACAGTCAGATAAGTCAGTCAGTCAAACTTTATTAATAGAATACAAACCAGCGTTCTTACAACTCCCTCGTTGAAAACAATATATTTCCAACTCCATTTGTCACAGTTCAAAGCTACATGAACAGCGTTCGAGCGCTCAGTTTTCTGTCCCCTCAATGTCGCAACTCTTCTACTAGATTGTTCTTTTGCGGCAGGATCCATAAACACGCCTATGGCACACATGAACAGCTGGGACTGGAATTCCCCTTTACCGTTTTTACCGCTGTCACTTCGGCGACGCCCCCTGAATACGGTAGCCATAATTAACCAACATTGATCCATATATAAGGCGCATCGGATTATAAGGTGCACTGTCGGTTTTTGAGAAAATTAAAGGCTTTTAGGTGCCTTATAGTGCGGAAAATACGGTAATAAAATTTTTAGAGTATGATTTTTCCAGATGCACTGAATTTTAATGTAAAAATAAACCTGTTATGTGGCAGGCTAAGCACGTTACTTAATTCTATGGTGGTTGTAGTAATTACTATGGTGGAAGGAAAGTTTTAAAAGATGTTTAAGCGAAATCACATCTTGAGAATCTACAAGAACTAGTTTAGCATGAAGTTATCTACAGTAGAAAGTCCCACAGCAGACACAGAGCAGAGCAGTGTTGTCTGTAGGTGTCCAGGTTATAGCAGGCTGGGTTACTGCTGCGTCTCTGTGCTGCTTTTGTAATGTTGCCCTCATCTTTGCCACTATGAAAACCTTCATTCTCCAGCAGGTAAAGTGTCGCCACCTTTCTTCTTCTTCTAACTGTGTCTGTGCAGACCCCCTCCCTCCTTCCTTCCTCCACTCAGTCTCCTCATCGCTCATCACTTTTTAATTTTTATTCTTTACTTTAGTTTCCTTCACCACTTGCTTTCTGAGTCCTCATCTTTCTCTCTCTCCTCTCTCCCTCTCCACTCATAATAGTCATCTCTCCCTGTGTAAAAAAAAAAAGAAAAAAAGCCGAGATGCTGCAGTCAGTGGGGCAGCCATTTTTCTTTTCTCCTCCTCTTCTCCCCTGTGTGTCCCACGATCAGCCTGCTCATCTTTGGCTTTGGGTTCACGGTTACTAATGAAAAGTCACTGAGGGTTAAAACAACAAGTTGTGGCTCAAAGGATGGGAGCGGTTCTAACTCTTTGGGGTGAAAGGGTCGCTGCTGTCTTGATATCTTTACAATGTGTGCAGAAGGACGTGTGTTTTTTTTTTTGTTTTTGTTTTTTTCTGTCCATTTTTCTGTGGGTCATGAACGTCGTCCTCACCGACAGTCACCAGCTCAGATGAACTCTTTGGCACTCCCTCGGTACAAAGAGTTGAATCCTTGAACTGTCCATTCACATGAGCCAGTGTGGTTTTTTGTTGTTTTTTGTTTTGTTTTTTGGGGACCAGACAAAGGTGATCTGGCGTGTTAGTAGTGGGGGAGACTGTGGTGTGGACCCGTCCTGTCCCACAAAGCTCATGTAACGTCACACTTGTGCTAACCCTGTGACTCGTCTCGGTTTCTGCTGCCTTTGAATTCTCTTGTTCTGTTCTCTCGCACCAAATAGTTCCTGAAACTAAAGAAGTGGTGATCCACAAGTACAAGACGCCCATGGTGAGTATCACAGTGACCGTGTTCTGCAGACGTCCACTCTCATTTTTACAGAAAATGTCATTAAAATCAGATTTTTGTATCTAATTGTGATAGATTTTAGTGATAAAGATTCAATTTGCATTATTTTTTATTACTTTTTAGGTACAAAAGGCAAAAAAAAAATGCACAAATAAAGAAAAATTATCTAATACTCATGGTTTTAAAGATTAACTTCAGTCCTCACCATACATATCAAAAATGAATTCTGTTTATGAAATTTAACTCCTTCAACTCCAGTTTTTGTGATTAAAGTTGATTTCAAATTATGGCAAAAAACAAAAAACTATATTTTTCTCCTCTCTGTAAATGCAAATTTTATTTTATTTTTTTGTGGTGGTGGATTATCAGAGCTTGAGAGTATAAAAAATTGGCATCATAATTGATTTTATTAGATTTAAGATTTTTGTGCAGTGTCAGATAAAGAATATTTAGTCACACCATTACCCAAAAAATTGCACAAAAAATGCACTACCATAGAAAAATGATCTAATAGTTGATTTTTTATATATTTATAGTTCATGGTTACAACGATTAACTTCAGTTCTCAACATGCATAGCACAAATTAATTCTCTTTACAGTGTTTCCCACTAAGATTACACCGTAGAATAATTTTGTCCCCAACAAAAACTGAACTATACAACTTTTTCGACCCAGAAATACATGACTTTTACACTATATATGCTACATATCTAGTATCTACAATTTAGAGATTTATATTAATATAAAGTCATATATTGTGGTGTTTACTTACATTTTTTACACCAATATTATAATAAAACAAAATGAATAATGCAAAATATGAAAAAAATTTATTTTAATAAAAATAAAAAGTGTCAACATTTTGCATCATAATTGATTTTATTAGATTTAAAATGATGCAGTGTCATTACCTACAGAAGCGTATTGCGTTCACCGGAAAAAAAAAAAAGAGTTTGTTTTAATGAGTTAGTTCTGTTTTTATGAGAAAAGTTCTGTTTTTATGAGTATAAATAACTTGGGTTTTTATGACAAAAGTAAATTCATGTCTATCACAACCAGTAAACGTTTAGCTCGTATTGAAGAGTTGCTCGCTAAAGAACGGGCGTAAATGTCCCAACTACTTTGTTTAATACGGTTTTATTTTACTCTAGGCTTGAGACACTGGAGATTCTGCTTTCGTTAAGTAATATTGACGTATAATCATTAGTTTGTCGACTCTGCGCAGACATCTCAGGTCTTTGCCATTGACTTTGAATTCCTCTCCCCCCAAAAGTGGAACAAGATAATAAGGACCATTATCCACATAAAAACAGAAAATTATTTTACTCGTAAAAACAGGATTTTTTCTCTCATAAAAACAGAATTAACTTTACTCATAAAATCAAAACTTTTCTCATTAAAACAGAAACTTTTTTTTTCAGGTGAACGCAATACGCTTCCGTAATTACCAAATAAAGGATAATTCCATTTTTTTATCATGGTTATAATGATTAACTTCAGTCCTCACCATTTATAGCAAAAAGTCATTCTGTTTATGACATTTACCTGTTTAAGTTCACAGTTTCTGCAGTGCACTGATGCAGATCGCAGTAAAGACTGTGATGTTTTGGATTTGTGCTCACAAAAACACTTTCACACCAATTTATGACAACCCTAAAACACAAATCATTTTAGTTCAGATTTTCTTTTTATTATGCAGGCACAATAATTTATACAAACACCAATGCGGCCATTTCCCCATTTAAAATTATATCTACCATATTTGGGGAAATGGCGCCACCTAGTAAAAAACAATAACAACTACAATTCCAATCCCTCACGATCATGAATCTAGGAAATACTTGATAAAAATGTGAAATTATATTGCAATGACAGTGTTTTATAAAAATGTAGTTTGAATGGGAGTCAATGGCACAGAAAACATCTTAGAGGTAAAGGTGGGACTATTTTTTTAGAGCGCTTTTTAAGAGAGAGAGGAAAAAAATACACACCTGAGCCTAAACCTAGGCCGTTTGAATCAATGCAGCAAAAGTTATCCACAAAAGACTGTTGCAAAACAAAAAAACAGGAGGTTTAAAATGAACACATATGATATTAATTACTAAACAATCACAAGGAATCACAGGCAGAACTACAGTTTAACAGTGTGGAGGCAGGATATTTGTTCTCTGCAGAGATGTAAGGTATTTACATCAGCATAATGACAAGAAGTGAAGAAAAAACAACCAAAAACAAACACTGTTGTTGTGTTTCGCTGCCTGTAAAGTGTTGTAAGTTGTGACGTTAGACGATGTAGGAAACCCTGAGTAGTCCTGGCTCAGATCTTTAGATTCCTCATGTGTCTGGAAAGTGTTTATGAATTTAGCTCTTACCGTTTTTACACAAAGACGAGACACTGGTCCTTCAAAACTCACCGTGGCCGTAGGCGCAGTAGGGCCGCCACATCTCCATCAGTTTGCCCCAAGGCAGCTGTAAAGAAACTTACTACCACAGAGTAAGAAAAGCACTTCATAAGACCAATGCATTATTATTATTTTTATTATTATTATTATTATTATTCAGGGTTCGTACAAAAAAAAAAAAAAGGACTTATATTTTTTGTCAGAATATTTAAACTAAATCCTTTTTTGCTTTGGTAGTACTTTAAAACACGGTAGATGATTAGTCTTTGTTTGCTTTTTTTTTTTTAAATACGTACTGAACCAAGTGCCATGTAAACAAACAGAGCTGCACTGCTTTAACAATATTCTAATGTATTTTGTCAATTTGATAACTTTTTTTTATATTTTTGCTTGATCTAATATCTAGTCTTACTTAATCTACCTGCTTCAGCACAGAGATATTTTGGACAGTCCTTGGTTTCTTGGTATAATGGCTCATTTTAATTTATTGTAATTATTTTCTTAGACTTGGTGCAGTGGCTCTGTTCTAGCACCGACACAAACACAGTAGATCTGGGTCAAAGTAGAGACCTCTGCAATATTAATAATGTTAATATTTTTTTGTATTTCAGTGAAAAACATACTGACTGAAAATGCCAGAGTTACGAGTTCAAAAATGTGTTTCCAACATTTATTTTTTAAAGTTATGTCATTGTTTTAACGTTACTTAGCATTAGCCTTATCCTACAGTCACCGGAATTGCCAGTGAAGCAGTTGCTATGGCCACTCTAGTGTTTATGTCTATGGGGCGTCCCTTTAGTCAGAGTAAAAAGCTCTGTCATCCGAAAGGAGCTCGGAGTAGAGCAGTTGCTCCTCCACATATCGTGCAGCCGGCTGAGCAGGCTTGGACATCTGTTTCAGATGCCTCTGGGGGCCCCGGGACAGGTGTCCTGTCTCCCTGGGGGCCCCGGGACAGGTGTCCTCTCTCCCTGGGGGCCCCGGGACACAGTGACAGTTGTCCTGTATGAAGTGTGGAGTACTCTGTGTAGACCTGGACCCACGGGAGCAGGAGGTTACAGAGGAAAGTTCCCGCGCTGCAGACGTCAGAGTTTCTGCAGAGTCTGAAAAAGTCTTTAATTTAAAAATTTGAGTTTAAGGCCTTAAAAAGTCTTGAATGTGCTGAGATTAGAGTGTGGCGATTAGTGTGTGGAGTTTGGCCTTAAATTTGTTTTAAGGTCTTAAATGCAGGGTTCATACAGTCATGGAAAACCTGGAAACGTCATGGAATTTTAAAATGCAATTTCCAGGCCCTGGAAAAGTTTTGAAATTTTATATTTTGGTGTAAAGTTTTGGAGTTTTGGAAATTTAAACAGCGCGAGTAATTTTGTCCAGTTAACCTGCAGCAGCTAAAAAAGTTATAATAATCTAGCAACTACCAAACCTAATCATCTTTTACTCTCTGCTGTGGGCTTTACAGAAGGTAAATGAGTGGCATCATATAGTTATGGGGTAGAGTCCCAACTGTGTTTTTTTTTTCCCGGGTGACTAATTTCCAATTTGTCCAAATTAAATTGCAGCAAAAATATGTTTCTAAAGCACCGCTAGACATTTTGAATACTATTTATTAATGTGTAAGTTATTCTGCAGGTCTTGGAAATTTAGTCATGGAAAATTCTTGGTTAAAAACAACTGTACGAACCCTGAAAATATGTTACCTACCTGCGTTTACCTTACTATCAGTAGATACGAGCGCTCCAATCTTTTCTTACCAAGACCAAAAAAGCATTCACTGTCTCAAATTTAATCTTTTTCACATTGTTTTGTGCACTGCTTATAAAATGGTGTGTATTTCTTTGAACAATGGTCTTTAAAGCCGTCTTAAATCCGTGTTGTTGAGTTAAAGTTTGTGAGTAATGCGCTCCTGTCGTCCTCAGGCCCATCAGATCTGCTACTCCGTCCTCTGCCTGTTCTCCTACGTGGCTGCCGTGAAGGGGAAAGAGGCAGAAGGCAAACCCAAGATGCTGTCCCCGAGACCCCTGCCCAGCTAGTGTGACCCCTGACCTCCCCCTCTGAGTCTTTTTGTTTTTTTCTGGAGTTGGACGTGCCTGTGGACTTGGACACACAGACTCCTGACAATCTCTGTTCTAAAGCACACTTTGTTCTGCGCTCAGCCTTTTGTCGTTGTAGGTGTTGGACCCTGCGCTGTGACTTCTGTACATACTTCAGCCTCATCGCTCTGTCCACATGAACTGTACCCGAATGTGAAGATGGGACGTCCCGCAGAGGAACGACCGGAGACTGTTTCCAAACACCACAGTAATTCAGATGCTCCATTTAAAAAAAAGACTTAAAAAAAAAAACATTTGCCTGGACTTAATCATTAATGCTGTGGTTCCCAAACATCAGGACAGGATCAGTGGTGGACAAAGTACTCAAGTAAAAGTAAAAAAGTATTAAGTGTAAAATGTACTTAAGGAAAAAAGTACATTTGATTTTTTTTTTGCAAATTCTTTATATTCCCTTTGATTGCAAGTCAGATGTGTGACCCACTACACCACAGAGGGCAAAAACTACTTTTACTTTGTTAGTTTTAGTCAAATAAAAGTAAAAATAAAGTAAAAGTATGTTCTACATAATACTGATTAAAAGGCACTTAAGTAAACTATTTGAGTAAAAGTATCTAGTTACTGTCCAACACTGGTCAGGATCCAAAATTGAGTCATACCAGATTTTTTGGTAAGACTTTAGTTTAGGGTCCACCTATTAACCATTAGCTAAGCGCTAATTAGCATGCTAGTTACTGGTTAATTAGCGCTTAATTGATAAAACACCTATGAATCCTGTATTCTGTGTGAACATATTCTACCACTAACTAACATTTTCTCTTAATAAACTCATAATTACTGCTCATTAATAGAAAGTAAGGAAGTTGTTGGATATAAATTATGATCTCAATAAGATTTTTGTGGTACTATTCCCTAAAAATCCATACAAGATCATAATTTATGTCCAACAACGTCCTTACTTCCTACTAATGAGCAGTAATTATGAGTTTAAGAGGAAAATGTCAGTTGCTAGAATATGGTCACACAGAATAAGGCATTAATAGAAGCTTTATAATTACCCACTGAGCGCTAATGAACTAGCATGCTAATTAGTTGATGGTGGATCCTAAACTAAAGTGTTACTGATTTTATTTATTTTTCCAAAGAACGCCTCAAAATCTACAAAAATGCAGTTTGGAGAAATATATCAAGAATAGGATGAGAAAAAACAAAATGACATAAAAATAAGTAAATACCAAAAGTGAAAAGTGGGAATCACAGCGTTAACTGTAGCCTATAGCACATATTTAATGATGATAGATTTTGGGGGGCATTTGTTGTATTTCTGGTTGTTTTTTGGCGCAGTGGCCCCAGCCCGGTACAGGAGTCAGAAATGGTCACAAAGTAACTTAAAAAACAAGTTGGACTTTTTTTTTTAAATGGTCCTGGAGCCCTGTGTTGATCTAAATGTCGCCTGCTGTTTTGAAACTGGACAAAAGCCCGTCCCGAGTGAGTCTTGGCGTTTCTGTCGCCTTCATCCCGGGGCGTACGGTGCATGCAGGTCCCGTGCACCGCCTCCCCCTCTCGCTCCTGAACGCCACCCTGTGCTTCTGTTGCTTCTCACTGTAGAGTCCGGTCCGTCCCACTTCAGACTTTGCCTCGAGCCCTCGTTGTGGTCCGGGACGCCCCGCAGCACAGCATGTCGACGCTCCTTAAGCTGTTCAAACCCAGTGTTGTGAGTGTTCCTCGTGGTTTTGCCCTAGCTCGACTAAAACGGCTCAGTTACTGTTCAAATGTCTGTGCTCTGCTGTGCTATTGCATGTAACTATGAGGAAGACTAATAAATATTATATATATATATTTCTATATATAGTATTTATTGAATTTAAGAATATATTAACTGTACATTTCTCTATGACAAACTGTTCATTTGCTAGATGTGCAATATCTAGGTAGTTAGCCATGCCAGAGTGACTGGCGTTAACAGGGTGAGGAATGGAAGAGGCCTGTGTTGTAAATAGTTGGGGTGAATACGACGATGTCATTGTGACGCGACTCTCCTTGATTCAGCACAAAGTGAAAATGGAGCCAGGCTTTGGAGAATATCGCTCGCTTGGACACCTAGCATTTCACTCTGAGGTGTCTTCTTTACAAAGATCGTCCCAAACCTAAACACGTTTGAATGATTAGGTGACGGACATAGAGCAGGTAAAATAAATACTGAACACATCTTAGTATTTCTGACATCAGACGTCAGCCCAACCCAAGTTATTCATACAAAAAAAAAAAAAAATATTGAACACATGAAGAAAGAGAGGAGCCAAAAGGTGTGGAGAGCAAAGACACCATCTGCAATCTGTCAGAGATGAGAAAACAATCCTGCCGCTTGTCTGGCGAGTGTAAAAATGTGTTACAAAGGTGTCCCATTGGAAACCTCTCATGATGGGTAAAAGCAAAAAGCTCTATTGCAAATCCTGCTGATGGCAGTAGAGAATATTCCAGTGAGCACAGCGGGCTGGTTTATGGTGAAATTATATTCTGTCCACTTCCTGATTATGGCCCCATGTCATCAACAACCAGCCCTCTACATCCTGCTCTCACTCATTTATCAAAAAACAAAAAGGTGTACAGCTCTGTTTCCACTGAGCCATCACCGAGCCCTGTTTTTCCATTTTGCAGTGCAATAGAATCATACAAAAACTTTAAGGAAGCAAAAAGGTTTCTCTCTGCTGCCCTCTGGTGGTTGTAAGCAATTATTGGAAACATTTTCTTTTGATTTAAAATTGGTTTAAAAAGATAAATAAAAGCATAATAAAGCCTCTTTTAGTAAACAGGTTGACATGTTCAGTATTCATTTTACCTGCTTTAAATCAAGTTCATATTTGTGCTTCCATATGTGACAAATATTTGCTCAACATCACTTAACTTCACTGTAGTCGTGTGTGACTGGACAAAGCTAAATCCTTAATAATGAAACCTTACATGATAAAAAGACTTACTCTCAGAGCTCAGTCAGAAGCCTTCCTCAGATGTCGTGTTTTTGCGTCATTCTCCGAAGTCACCGCTGCCATTTTCTGTGCCGAGTGCGAGTTTTCCCTCCGGGTGGCGCTGCTGCCCCCAGTCTTCTTGTTGTTTCCTGTCTTGTGATCCTAAACACCTGTGGACTCATGTCACTGGTGAGAGTGTGTTTGTGTGTACATTCAGCAATATAAGTACAGCTGTAACACTGGAAGATGTTTTATTTTCGACCTGCTTGTATTTAAGTCATTTAACTGTGCAGAGAAATCCACCAAAAGGAAAATTTATGAGATGAAGCACACCGCCGAGGGGGGTGTGCTTGAGACTTTGTTTTTTTTTCCCCCAAAGTGGAAGTGTCATTGTGAGAGCCAACTGCTGTAACTCGAGGGAAATCAATGAAACAAGATGTCAGGTGTAAGTATTCCATATTTGAGGAGATATTTATAGAACATGTACAGCTTTGGGAATATAATAAAGTTGGCCCAAATGAAGCTTGGAGTTCATGGTTTTATTTGCAACAACATCTATTCAGGCACCCGTAAAAGACTAGCTGCAGTCTAAGGAACATATCAGTTTAGTGCAGTTTGTAAAGAACATACTCGTACTACGCTCAAATTATCTCACTTCGTCAGAACTTACATGCAAAAGAGAACAGTACGTCTTTCGCTAATGTTGGTGCGTTCAAGTGGTCTGGGTATTTACCGGTAGTGTGAGTAAACGCAGCTACTTTAGGGGCTGTTTAAACGACAAACGCATTTTGCCGAATCCACAAAGGTTTGAAAACGCTGGAAGAGGTGTTTTAGTCTCACAGCAGGCTCGGCTCGCTGTAAACTCACTGTAAACAATGCATAACTGCCCCAATCCGTATGTCGAGTGCAAAATACAAGGCTTTTATACCTCACGCGTTCATATTTAGTCAGTAATATCTGTCCAAGTTCTTACTTTTAGGAGAGACTTTATGAGAATGGCTCTAGAAAACCACAAGATCCTAAAGGAGCTGGGAAGTTTCAGACTGGAGCTATCATTTCTTCTGATGTAGAGCATTTGCAGGGCCCACAGCGCCGTCTGCTGAACAAATATAGGTACTACAGTTTACATTTGTTTTCTTTCTTCTGTTTTTGTGTAAATGCAAGTCGCAGGAGGCAGGACTTTTGCATTTTCCTGGCAAGAGTAGTTGTGTAAACAGGCCCTTAGTCTGTAATCAGTTTTATTCATAAATATCAATGGTAACACTTTATAAAAGGACCCCCCACCCCCCCCTCAGTCGGAGAAAAGCGTGGACCTTTGACATGAAAAGAATTAAGGGGCCGTAGGTTAGGTGACAACACAGGTCAGGAAAACACAACAGTCATGCGCTTTCAATTCACATCGCCAATGAAACGCTCGAGGTGTCAAAAAAAGAGTTGGTGTGAATATCTGTAGTAAGCCCGTGAGGCCAGCAGATGGCGCTGTTCGTCCTGCTGACAAAGTCACCCCTGCAGAAGAAGCCACAGCTTAATAATTTCAATTCAGCTTTTACAGTTAGTTGTCCTCCTGGGCTGAATGATAAACTCTGAAGCACTGTTAATGGTTTATACACGTGTTACTGCATGAAGCATAAAAGGAACATATTTTGCGATCGTGGCTGTTGCGCCCCAGCCCCAGCCCCAGTCCCAGTCCCAGTCCCAGTCCCAGTCCCACACAAGTGCAGAGCGTCCTGAGCGGCTCCCTGCCGTGAGACCAGGACACCGCTTCCAGCGTTTTGTTTCGGAAAACAGAAACCCCGTTCTTGTGTAAACTAAAGGCCAAAACACAACTGAACCATTGTGTTTTCTGCAAAAAAGTTGTCATGGAAACAGCCCTTAAAATTTCTCCACCTGCATGATGCTGTTCATACATCATCAGATATTTTTCTGCTTGAGCTGATGACCAAACCAAGTGTTAGTCATCCTGTTTGTTGTAAACATCTGTGCAAATAGAAACCCATATTTTACAGTAAAAATATAAAAGTCACTTTCATTGGCACAGACAGCACTGGAGGTAGCAAGATACATGAAGAAATTAGAAAACTAAGACTACTACCTCCCAGATATCAAAGTGGGAATGAAAACCTACACAATTTAAAAATATATATTTTACAAAGCTATACAACATCATTTTAGAAAAATATTTGCATTGTCAAAAGCCACTATGTCTCATCTATGACCATCACACCCCGGCATTCTGATGCAAAGCCCTCGCTTTTCAATTTATACTCAACATTTAGCATGAACTAAAGAGAATTTCCACCCATATTTTTTGAGATTCATGATCATGTTTCTTTGATATGTTCAAAGCTGAAGGTTTAAAGCGCCACTGCAGACTTGAGCTCTGTAACCAGCTCAGCCGCCTGGAGCCTCCGCTGCAGAGTGCGCTCAGTGTCCAGTAAAAGTGTCATCACTTGTCTCCCTGCAGCACGCGGCGCCGCAGGATCCTCAGACGGGACATGACTTCGTCCCAGTCCAGGTAACAGCCCTCCAGGTAGCGCGGTTCGTCCGGGTGACTGACGAAGCCCGTCCGGCCGTGCAGCAGGCGCCAGTTATCAAAGGTCACTATGTCCCCTGGAAATAAAGGAATAAACAATTACAGCAGGTTTAAAAACTCTACTGCTGCACACAGGTGAGGGGCAACATCCAAAATAAAAGCAGATACAGATTTTTGTTAAATCTTGCCCTAAAAATAAACTGATTACTCCAAAAAAAAAAAAAGAAGAATATACGAACATATGAATATATGATCTAAATAAATGTCTATATTAAAAAAGCAACAAAGGTAAAAAAAAAAAAATATAAAAAAAAATCAGTCATCTGGATTGGATTTTTAAAGTTGAAGAAAGCCTTTTCTTTTTTTTACATTTTGTTGTGATGCAAGTACCCAGGACGAGTGAGAGTCTTCACAGACGTATATTAAAAAAGGAACATTCTCAAAATTGTTTCTGTCCTCTAGAAAAATAAAAGCAGTAAAAAAGCTTTTTTTAAATGTGTCGTCTCAAATTAAGCTTTATTTTAATGGACTCTTTAATTTTTAGAGGCAGGTTTAATTTTTGAGGGAAAAAATCTTCCTCTGCTTTTATTTTTCTAGTGGACAAAAACATTTTTTGCTGTAGCACCTCCGGGCCACCGTAGGGGAGGGAGGGTCAGACCCAGGATCACGCTGGCGGACATGATTTATGACACACGTGAACAGTGAGTGCCTGTAACAGCCTCAGCTGTTCCCTAATGCCTCTCACAGCAGCCGCCTCTCAGGTCTGTGTGGTTTTAGCGAGGCCTGCAGCAGACGCTGGATTTGATTTGGCCGCAGACAGAGGTGACATTGACACGTGATGTCACTGTGACCTGAATAAAGACAATCACAGAGCGCTCCAGCGCTGTGCTGCTGCTGTGAAAGGACACAGAGAGAGAGAGGACCAGTCTGACCCAGAGAAGAGAACAGATCGTTACAGAATCATTTGTGATTCATTTTGGTGCCAAGAGCATGTCCCTGTTGTCCTCATTCTGCTCATTAAACAAACACTGTCTTATTCAGATTAGAGTGTGGTACAAACTTCTGTATTTTCCGGACTATAAGTCGCTCCGGAGTGTAAGTCGCACCAGCCCATTTCCATTTCCAATTATTCCGCTCTTTCTCAGTTGTCTTTATAGCCTAAGTTGTTAGTGGTAATGTTTACATTTTAAATTGTCAGTGGTACAGGTGCAGCAGATGCTGGTACACAAGCCTAGAGCGCCCTCTAACCAACACCTGAAATATTTTAATATATAAGTCACACCTGAGTATACGTCGCACCCCTAGCCAGACGATGGAAAAAGTGCGACTTATAGTCCAGAAATTACAGTACACAATATCATTTGGTGCATACCTACAACTGCAAAATCTCAGAAAACATGAAAATGAACTTGAACATGGTTTTATCATAGTTAGGATCATATATCTTAGCCTGGCCGGCCAGACAAACTCTTTTCCTTTTCCATACAAAGAAGTTAGTCTGGTATCCCTTCGCATAAGTTTTGTTTCTACAGGTGGAACAATGACAGGCAGAGTGACCAATCATGAGCAGTGCACTGCTGACCTATAATCAAAACAAACATGGCTGATTCTTGTTGGTTTTGCCATAAAACACAGGAACATGCTGTATTCTGAGCAGCTGTGTACTTATTTGTGAACGGGCCAGCAGCAGAAGCCAGTTGTACAAAGACGTGGAGAAAGTGGTTTTTTTTTAATGTGGTGGTTACATTGGACGTCAATTGGACTTTACTGTTGTTAAAATGGAAAAAGGACGATGAAAAAACACAGGAAACTTAACAACACGGACTTTAGCAGAACCAACAGGTGATGAAGGAAAGCACAAAACACTATTATTCAGCTCAGAGAAGTTATTAAAGTCACTCTTCGCTTCTGTGTGTTGTGGGATGTACTGCAGATAAACGGCTGTGATAGGTCAGTTCCAAATCGACCGGAGAGAAACGCTTCACTGTGAGAGAGAAACCAGGCCGTTTCGGTTTGGGTCCCAACCCCAGGCCTGCCGCAGTGGGGAGGACAAAGGTCTTTGGGCAGGCCTCAGTCCAAGTTAGGGCTTTGATAATGAGTAGTGACAGACCTTACAGACCTTACAGAGCTGCGCGTGTTCTCGTCCTAAACCATGAACAGGTCACAGGCTGCAGGTCTGTCTCTGTCTTTAGTCCAGTGGTTCCCAACCTTTTTGGTTTTGTGTACCCCCAGGACCCAGTTTAGTCCTGGTTTGGACTCAGCTGAGTCCTGGTTTAGTCTGGGTTTAGTCCTGGTTTAGTCTGGGTTTAGTCCTGGTTTAGTCCCTGTTTTGTCCTTCTTTAGCGTCCGATCCCTCTCTACAGTCCTGGGTTAGTCCTGATTTATTTAGGTTTATTTTAGTCTTTGAAAGCCAAATATTTAAAAGGTACTATAATTGATCATAAAACTCCACGTAGCCCCTGCAATGTGCCTACATACCCCTAGGGGTCCCCGTACCCCTGGTTGGGAACCACTGTGACAGAAACTCCCAGAGACTCCTAGACCCAGGCCTTCCATGAACAGCGGTGCAGAGTCCTAACATCTGTCTGTGAGAGAGCAGGACTGACCTGGCTCCATCCTGAAGGTGACCATGTTCTCCTCTCGGTTCATCATGTCCTCGAAGGCCCTCAGAGCTCTGTAGAAGGGCTGCACCTGCTCCAGAGGCAGGTCCAGGACCGAGTCTCTGGTAGCGTTGTTAATGTTTATCCTGGTCGCGGCTCCGTTAGCGTCCACACTGTCAGGAACACAATCACTGATCAGTCATCTCAGCCAGTCAGCTGTGTTACGCCTGGGACACACCAACCCAACACCGACCGCTGTCAGCAGAGACTGCTGTCTCCTCTGTCACCACTGAGAGTCGCTGCAGACACCGGAGCGACTCAGACCCACGGCCGAGCAGTGCGCATGTGCAAAACGTAATAACTATTAACAACAGCAGGCGGCGCTAGTCACTAAACTCCGCGGTTATTTAAACTCTAGTAAATAAAACTCTGCGGTTATTTAAACTCTAGTAAATAAAACTCCGCGGTTATTTAAACTCTAGTAAATAAAACTCCGCGGTTATTTAAACTCTAGTAAATAAAACTCTGTGGTTATTTAAACTCTAGTAAATAAAACTCTGTGGTTATTTAAACTCTAGTAAATAAAACTCTGCGGTTATTTAAACTCTAGTAAATAAAACTCCGCGGTTATTTAAACTCTAGTAAATAAAACTCTGTGGTTATTTAAACTCTAGTAAATAAAACTCTGCGGTTATTTAAACTCTAGTAAATAAAACTCCGCGGTTATTTAAACTCTAGTAAATAAAACTCTGTGGTTATTTAAACTCTAGTAAATAAAACTCTGTGGTTATTTAAACTCTAGTAAATAAAACTCTGCGGTTATTTAAACTCTAGTAAATAAAACTCTGCGGTTATTTAAACTCTAGTAAATAAAACTCTGTGGTTATTTAAACTCTAGTAAATAAAACTCCGTGGTTATTTAAACTCTAGTAAATAAAACTCTGTGGTTATTTAAACTCTAGTAAATAAAACTCCGTGGTTATTTAAACTCTAGTAAATAAAACTCTGTGGTTATTTAAACTCTAGTAAATAAAACTCCGTGGTTATTTAAACTCTAGTAAATAAAACTCCGTGGTTATTTAAACTCTAGTAAATAAAACTCCGTGGTTATTTAAACTCTAGTAAATAAAACTCCGTGGTTATTTAAACTCTAGTAAATAAAACTCTGCCACACACACAGGTGTTTAACTCAAGTATTTATCAGTCAATAATAATTATATGCACTAGATTAAACTCGTCTGATCACAGTAATGAACAAAAGGGATTGGATTATTGCAGCTGTTTGTCTCAGAGGAGGATTATATTTTTATCTGCACAAGGCTACAAGCTAAGGTAAGCTAACTGCTAACATTAGCGTCACAGATGTAGAAACATAATGAAGTAGCTGTAGAACAGAAAGTTCCTTATATTTTGATGTTAGTCCAGCTGTTTGACAAATTGTGAACGGGACATACAGAGTGGAGGGGGAGGTACAGAATCGATTGCATCATAATCTAAAACCGATACTAATGTCAGCTGCAGTTTTACTCGGTCTTGGTCTCAAATCCAATTGTCTCAGTCTCGAATGTTGCGGTCTCAGAGATTTTATTTACCAAACTACTTAAGAAAATGCTGTTCATAATTTTGGAGTAATTCGTTTTCCTCATTAGTTTGTTTGTGGAGTCTGTTGCATTAATTCATTAAATCATCACAATTAATGTATTTCAACTTTTTTTTTTACTTTTCCCTTTGATTTAGTTTCAGTTCACAGGGTTTGGTCTTGACCTGGTCTTTGTTTGCCTTGGTCTTGGTCTTGACTCGGTATTGAACCATGAAATGATGAAACATGGAGCAAACCCAAGCGCAGCTGAGGTTAGCGTCTCTCACAGGAGCTGAGCGAGCGCAGTGCAGATTTTGCTCCAGTTACTTAATGAATCTGTGAAACAAGGCGTTTTTGCCAGAACACGCAAAATTCAAGGCTAGGAAAATGCAAATGAAGTCGCTTTGTGGTCGCTGTTTGATTTATCACGAGTACTGGAGCTAGAAGTGCATGAAAATTTAGCTCGCAGGAGGAGCAGGTGCAAACGTTTTGCGGAGGAAGAGTGCAGCTTTTAGTCACAGATGGGGCGTTGAAAATAAGTTTTAATGTTTTAACAGGGCTCATTTACAAAAATACAACAATAATGTGCTGATTTGAAGACGGAAAATAATATAGAGACAGACTTTACCTGCAACACTTTTTCCTTAATTCTTGCTCTTATTTCCCTGAACTGCAGCCTTTTACAGCTCCTGTCTCTGAGCTTTCAGTCTGTTCCACGTAGGCTCCTTTTAAATCCTTACTGTGACGGAATATTCTTTAAACTCTGCTAAAGGCTATGATGACAGTCTCGTTTGTGTTTTTCCCATTGCCTCCTAAAGCTCACTGCACTGCTTGATTGACAGCCAATGTGGCTCAAGGCTGCACTGCATGGATTTGACTCTGGATCGAGTGGAGGACATAGAAAATATTTATTAATTGTTATATTTATTTGATCACCACCAGCACAGCATATAGGCTGCTACTCAATAGGCTACATTTTGTATAATTATTTAAAAGGTTTCTGGCTCTCTTCCTCTCCATCTCTCTCTGTCTCACACAAAGGCGAAATAAGTCACGTGACTCTGGTCAGTGCCACAATCGCAGGAGACATTTAACAAGAACAGGCGTTGCAAAGTTTATAGAAGAAAGTAAAATGCAATGAAATGCAGTGTTTCCCGCAGAAAAGGTGTCAGTGAAGGTGGTAGCCGACTCATAGGGCCTCAGAATTGTGAACCTGCAAATTAATATCATTCATACATCACACTTACAACTCGCAAATGCCACAAAAAGGTAATTTCACATAAACACTGCAGCCTAAAAGCATTAAAATGGCGTTTTTGGGGAAATAAACAACATTTATATTTTACTTCAAATAGTGGCCTTAGCTATCAAGTGCAGAGGGAAAACACTGAAATGATTATCCCTCAAAGACGGTGAACGTAGACCTACTACAGTCAGTCCTGTTATTTTGATCTGGACTAATGACTTCTGCGTTGCATCACTGTAGGGAAAGATGCAGTCAGAGCTGAGCTGCGTTGCTCTCGCTGTCGGTGCGTCTTATGTAAATGAGAATTTTGCATGAGCATATCAGATTTGCTGCAGCTATTACTTGTCCACAAATAGCAAACCCTATTTTTAGGCTAGATTTGCAATTTAGCACTTGTTTTAGTAAATATTTCCCTTTGAGTACAGAGAAAATAGACTAATGCATTATATTATTATTATACATTGTGACAAATCTAAAACTGGTAAAAATGAGCCTGTGGAATGTTACATTGTTTGCAACTAACACAAAGATGTAGTGTTGTTAAGCAAAAAATAAAGACTTTCCATTCCTTAATTCAGTTTAACATCTGGAAACCGAATGAGTCAAGAAATGTTTTTAAGTTTGGTTTTAAAGCACTCAGCTGCATGTGAGTGCTGCCTTTCTGTCGACCCAGCTCAACGTGTCATAATCATACAGGAGCAGCAGATGGCAGTGTTGTCTCAGTAATCTCCCCTCTGCTGAGGCTGCACTCACTCGATGATGCGGTGCTTGGACTGCAGCATGAAGTCGCAGTAGTCCGTGCCCGTGTCGTGGAAGTCTATGCTCTGAGTGGTCAGGACGCGGAAGGTCTCAGGGTCCTCAGCTTTCAGCTTCTCTGCCACGAGAAAGCCGTCCACCACCGAGTTCTCTCCCCCACGAGCCGCCTGGTTGATGCAGTGGAGGAACTGAACCTACACAAAAAAGCACAAGGTCATCAGGATAACATTTTCATAGATTTGAACCAAACTGTTACAAATACAACATACGCACATGTATTAGGAAAAAAGTATAGAATGGAAAACAGAACATACATGGAGTAGAAGGAGTTGGAACGAACCAAAACGAGCAAAAAACAGAATATGAACTTTATATCAACAAAAGCATGAGACACTTAAACTAAATCCCACTGGAACACTGTGTCCCTCTGAGTTCACTTTCCTGTAAACAATGAAACTTCTGTGATCATTTAAACATTAACTACATCCTTCTGCATTTTATCAGTCCTGAAAGTTCATCTGAATGAAAGAAAAATGGGTGTGCCCTCTTCTTGTTAGTCCTGTTATCGGTGTATATTAAAGGAACTGTAAGCAGCATACGCTCCTCCTGGTTTGAAAACGGTACTGCAGTCTCAATCAAAACCGGTTTGTGGGTTGCCAGTCTTTATGCTTTTCTGATTGGACGAGCAGCACCAAAACAAAAAATGTAAACAAAAACAACTTGGCCATTATGTAAAAAATATTTTTAATTGTTAATAACTCATATTAACAACTAATATTTACCTTCTCTCTTGGTATACATGTGGGTACATTTTACAAAATATAAAAAATATACAGTACACTGCTCATAGCACCTTTAAGTATTGTACTGTATGTATGGAAGCAACATTTTGATGGAAAGAAAATACTAATGTCACTGAAAATTTCTGTTCGAAAACAAAAAAACAAATATTTGTGGGAGTCCTCAGGCTTTGCAAGAAAATGTCAGAAAAAATGATGCAATGTTAATTACAAGCAAACTCATAAGAATAAGATAATTTCTCCTTTTTCTTGCTGTTGATGTATGAGCCTAACAAAAATTGCAAGAGATTGCAGTTAGCAGTGGTTTCTCTAGAGATAATTACTGTCTGTCATTTTGACTGACAGGGTCGAAAAAATTCTGTCATGGTTTGTTCTGTCATTATTTATGTACATTTTAATAACATGAATTATTCATTATTAATCTGACACAGCCTGATGAGCACTGAATACATCAAAAAAGTGCTACGCGGAGAAGACTGAACAATCCATGACAGTCACTAAAAAGAAGTAAAAGCAGTAGCGCAGTCGTTTACTGGAACCTTAAAGCTCTGCCTCTTTTCTTTTTCTGAACAGGTCACAGGCTGCAGAGCGCTGTCTGCTCCTAGTCCACTGTGTCTTAGCGTTTTTGGGTCCAAGAAGTTGTATGAATGTAGCTTTGTTGGTAGAGAGATTTGCCCCATAACCCAAAAGTTGATGGTTCAATCCTATCTACCGGCAATGCATACTGCCATTGTGTCCTTGGGCAAGACACTTCACCCACCTTGCCTGTATGAATGTGTCAGTGTGACTGTGTTTGGTCATAGGCGGAGGGGTCATAGGCACAGACTGCCAGCCACGCTTCCGTCAGTCTGCCCCAGGGCAGCTGTGACTACAGAAGTAGCTCACCACCACTGAGTGAGACTGAGCAGTGAATGAATAATGAACCAAATTGTAAAGTGACCTTGAGTGTTAGAAAAGGGCTATATAAGACAAATGCTTTATTATTATTATTATGAAGCTACAGGCACACGTCAGTTGAATAAAACCTTGAGAAAAAGACTAAACTACTGAACTATAGCAGATAGTCATCTAATAATTAACTGGCAGTATAGCCATCTCCTGGACAGAATGAGGAATTGCAACTTCATCTTCCTCCTTATTATCTGTCAAAAAGACAGGCAGCCTTCAAACTTTTCCATCACAGCTATAAATAATCTGTTAATGACAGAAAATCCTTGGTTAACATAATCTCTGTACCTGAGGCAGTACTTACTCCAGGGGGGTATTCCAGTGCAGGGTAGTCTGTGTGGAAGCTGAACTTCTCTGCTGTGTAGGCCACATTGTTGGCCATCTGTTTGTCCTGGACCTTCCATGTGGGTCTGGGGACAAACAGAATGATCATCACTAATGTACATATGACTCATTATTACAAAACATGAAGAGTTTTCAGAGAATGTCTTCAGTCCACTCTTCATTGACATTCAGCAGGAGAGCGGTGCTAATGCTGAACCTTATCTCCATGTTGTTAGAAGTGTTTTTCTCAGAGCTCACTTTGCAGCAGATGAGCTCATGCTTGGCTCCGAGCGCTGCCTTTCGCTCCAGCCCGTGTTCTGAGCGAGTGCACCTGGTAATCCACTGGCTTACAGAGATGGAACGCTTCAGTTTGTTTTCCCCACATCTGTCCTCAAGTCCTCTGTCCTCGCATGAGGCAAAGACACGACCTCCCGCGTCATTACAAAAGCCTTCAATCACACAGTGTCCATGGAAGCAGAGGACAGGGATACAAACAGCCACATTCTTAAAAGCAGACCAAGATTTATAACCTTAAACCATCCAAGTACAGAAAACAACACTTAACGATACTTTTGAGACATCATGCATAATAATGGTCCTACAGTGAGGCACTGCTTTCAGTCAAATGTGGGCCACAAGTGGTCCAGCCTTCTGCCAGGACTGTAGGGCAGCACTGCACTCAGTCTGCCAAATACTGCCACACAAAGAACAGTATTTCTTAATACTTCATAAATGTCAGACTGACTTTTGGAAACATTACTTGGTTTGTATAATTAAGTCTATAAGAAAACTTTATACAAAATTTAAGGAGAATTGCAATACTTGCTGTATCACAATGTATCGAAGTCGCAATACAAATCAAATCAGCCCCCAAGTATGCATATGGTACGGCATCATGACAAAAGTGTATTATCCCAGCCCCAGTAATAGACCCTTTTCACGATGACGTCAGACAACTTCTGTTTTGAGACGATGGGATGTATCTTCTTTTCCAGTGCTGCTGCTCGCCAGTATGGAATTTACTCAGAGTCTTAAAAATTTGCCAAATATAAGGCTACATGATGTACAGAGATTTGCTGATGAAAATTCACTGACAAAACGGTCAAAACTCAAAAAAGGATATACATTTTTCATTGAAGGTATTTGATTATGAAGGTAAGTGTTTTGTCTTGTAGCTAAAGCTAGTAGTTGTTAATGCTTAGCTTTACTAAATGAAAATATACTGTAGTACTATCCAGTGGTATTTCCTGATAACCAGATTGTCAAATATTCAGATAAACTCAGATCATGACATGATCTAACACTGTTTTATAGCGCAGCTCTATCACTTAGCCATGTTGCTAACGCTATCTAGCTACATAACAAAGCACTCACTTCATAATCCAAGTATCCTTCGTTGAAGGCATTTATTAGGATAAGAGGTGTTTCCCATTCATGTAGAAGACTATGGCGACCCACCATATTTTAAATATTGTCCCCCATACTGAACTTAGACACCACATAACTTGTACCATAAATACAAAATATGTAAATAATAATCAAAGTAATTAGAAAGGTCCCCCATCTTTGCCACCAATATTATGGTAAAAATAAATCTGTCAAATATTTTAGAAGAATCTAAAAAATCAGTTGGACACACCTTTTATGGAAGTTATTTTTCTAATTATTTTAATTCAACCTTTATGGCTAGGGCTGTAACAATACAGTTTTGCTATATTGATTTATCTATTTTTTATTCCTACGTTACAACTATATTGATACGCATTACCGGTTATAGTACTGTATCATTTACTAGGCATCAATATACATCAATATACAATTATAATAAAAGAAATAAATATTAGAAATTTGCATGTTATAATAAAAAATGTGTCATTTTGAATGTAATTTTTGCGTTTTTAAAACATTTTTAATATAATGTTATATTCAACTGTGCTTCACTTTGTCTGCTGGACATAATCAACCCCGGCTGCAATGCCAGATTTGAGAGTAAACTTTTATGATCTTTGGCAAAATGCTGCTGTATTGATTGTATCGATATGAAGGTGATGAATTGTATCGTTCTAAATCAGCCAATATCGTTCTTGAATCTGATTGAAACCATTCTAATCGATATATATCATGTGTACGTATCGTGTGATTCCCCATTTTTATATTTAGCCTTCATTACACTGCACATTAAAACTATATTCAACCTCTATCTGAATCACTGCTCTAAATTAACTACATACGCTTTCATCCTACGTTTAAAAGTTGGCTACTGTTCATCATTTCTACAAAGTGCTATTAAAAGTCATATTAATTTTTTATTACTTAACCAATTATTCAGTCAATAGCACAGCATACTATAAGTCATCTCTGAGACCTCATCTGGGCTTCAGTATGAAGTGTTTTTGACAGAGGGGGGAACTAGAGCAGGGACTGAATTTTTTTGACCAATCACACGCTCAGAACAAAGGGGGGCGGTCCCATTGGGATCAGAGTCTAATGCCTGGTTCCCAAGGCAAGATAATTCTGCCGATTTTTGCCGATTCTCCCCTTCCGACAATCTTAAGGACGCCCCGATTATCGTAATGACACTAAAGATAATCTGATCAGATATTCCTGCTGTGTGTGGTGTGTTCAGAGAGCTCTGGTCTGCTCGGAACGACGTCAGGACCGCTCCCATCTCAAATCTGGGATATTCATCATGTTGGATTGTCTTGGCCCGATATCGCAGCGTGTGGTGCGTCCCGAGGACAAACGCGCACGCGGCCTGTTGAATGCGACATGTAGCCAATCAGAAAGCGAGGTGACAGAAGCACGGAGGGGAAACCAAAATCAAAACAGCTGTCATGGCGCACAAGAAAGTCCAGAAAGTCCTTTATCCAACACTTAGAAATAGTCCATAAACTATAGCAATTGCTTCTTCGTCGTCCGCCATGTTTGTGTACGCCGAAGTCACGTTTAATCTCGTGAGGTTTTGTGAGATTTCCCTTCTGACCTGTGTTCGTGAGTGAAATCTGTTGGTGTGTGGTGTGTTGTCTTTGCCACACACTGTAGGACCAAACCTGTGATAGCTTTGATTTTTAATCGCCATGTGTGGGGTCTCTCAGGTTTTGAAAATCTTCCGACAATTTTAAGAGCTTGCCGTGTGAACCAGGCGTAAGATCATGCAGGATTTTATACTCTGGAGTAGTATAAAGTAGCCGGTCCGACTGGAAAGATAGAAATTTAAGCACTGGCTCCATCTTCATGCACCACAAAATCAGCAGAAAAAACGAGAAAAAAATTAGACTTTTAAAAAATTCTTTAAAAATTGGTTGCGGGCCTATTAAGTCTTTTTTTATATTTTACCAGCCCACATTCTGCTGTGTGTTAAAACCTACTCTTGCTGTTTTAGTGTGGACTCAGCTGGGGCAGACTGGACTAAGCCTTCACAGAGTCTTACCCGTAGAAGGTGAGCCGCAGATAGCCGATCCTCTCAGCCAGTCGAGCGACTTGTCCCGGCTCCCGCGGCGCCCCCCGGAGGTAGACCACCCCGACCCTCCTCAGAGCCAGGAGCCAGGCCAGAGCCGCCTTATCGTCCTGCAGCACCTCCTGGAAGTGGGCGGTGGGGATGCGCAGAGAGGAGTCCCAGTGCACACGCTCTGGAACACACAAAAAGAGCAGGACAGTCAAGCTTTGGGTCTTTTTATATTTGTGTCTAACGGAGTGAATCAGGTTTGGAGCATTTCACTCCATGTTTGTTTTTTTTCCTGTCAGTATATGTGAAGACTAAATTGCTGGATTGGAGTATGTAAGTCAGACGTGTCCAAAGTGCGGCCCGGGGGCCATTTGTGGCACAGGTTGATTTCATACGGCCCTCAGCTTCTATGACAAAATGCATTACTTTTGGCCCTCCAGCACTTTTGTACAGTGTTTCTGTAGCTTTATTAGTACATTTGTGCATCTCATCTAATACTCTCTGCCTTGTATTTTCAGATTAGTGTGTTGCTAAATAATTGCAGTTTTTATGTTCAAAGATATTATTTTGTTGGGACTCAGATTAGATTAAACTTCATTAATTGCACAGTAGAGAAATTCACTTGTTCAGGCAGATCTTATACAGAATAAAGTGCAGAAAGCAAGAAAACAAAGTGAGCATCACAGACAAAAAGGTGCAAGACAAAAGTGGCTTCTGTTAGATTGTGTTTTCAGAGAAAATAATTTATAATTATTTGGCTTTTGAAAACAAAATACTTATATAACAGTGAGCAGTTTATTTATTCTCCATGTGCGTTCAGTTCCTAGAAAACATCAGGAGAGACTGTCGGCCCTTGAATATTTGAACATCTTCAGGTCTGGCCCTCATTGTAAAAAGTTTGGACGCCTCTGATGTAAGTACTGAATAACTATTACTAATAAAATAGTTCTACACTTTTCCGTCTGCCTCGTCCTTTTTCACCCCTTACCCAAGTCCAAACAAAAATTCCATCACGTGACCACGTGTACTGTGTCTTGTTATGTTATGTTTTGTTTGTATGTTAATGAATGTGTGCCTTTGCAAAACTGTATTTAACTTTCTGGAGAGCGCGTGGCCGCGCTGACAAATAGCTGCGGCCCGGAGGCTTGCTCCAAACTGAATTTCACTGTACTTTTTTGTGCATGTGACAATAAACTTATCTATCTAAATCCTTCAAGTGCTCTGTTCCTGATTCTCAAACACAAAGAACCTCAATGAACATCTTTGGCTCTTAAAAGGATTAAAATAGGCCTAAATCTTAAGACTAAGACTAAAACCATTATTAGTCTGAACTTGCAAAGAAACCCAGGTCTAAACCAAGGAACAAAATAGGGATTAACCCTGAAAATGCATTACTAAATACATTTAAAACAAGAACTACGTCAGAACTTAAACAATTAAACAATACCTTTGTGGTATTGAAAGAAAAGTTACTGGTGATATTGAAAAAATACAAAGTTTCAATACCCAGTGGGATCTGTAATGTTCCTTTGTATGCATGAATCAGATAACACAGAATAAATCATAAAAACTACTGGTTTTAACTCACAGCTAGGAATTTAGCTCCAATTTTTTTTAAATTCAATATTCTTGTGTTTTATGTAGGGCTGCAACTAACAATTCAAATGTTTTGATTAACTGATTATAAATCAGACAGTGAAGTTTGAGTAAAGAGGTTAAAAACTGGAGGTGTTTTATAGTTTCTGTAAACAAAAAAAGGGGATAATTCTATCAAAAATCACTTCATTTTTACCAAATTTGAGCCAGACGAAGCCTTGCGTAAGCCCTTGAGGATGTTTGGATAGAGCAAATACACACACAAAAATATTTTTAATCAAAAACACAAAAGGTACTTTGTTATTAACTGTTTTTGTTGCTTTACTGCTCTGTCTTGGTAATAAACCCTCCTCTCTCAGCACATGGCATGTTTCAGATCTATGAATACCCCAGTTAATGATTAAACGATTACTAAATTATTTGACGATTATTTCAATAACGGATTATAATCGATTATTCCAGCCCTAGTTTTATGATTGTAGAAGATGAATTAGCACACTATACTGTAGATAGCAACGCTCACGTACTGGTATCAAAAAACAGGTATTGCTTAAGTACTGGTATTGAAAAAATTTGAACAATACCCAGCCCTAGTCAGAACTATGACCAGGTTTAAGAACTGGACCTAACCAGGCCTAAACTGTGCCTAAACTTTACCAGGTCTAAGGACACCAATTAAGCCCCAAACAGAGCAGGAATAAAACTGGCTCTAAATTTAACTAAAACAGCAAAAGACTCCTAAGTACCACCAGAAGAACTTCGCGTAAGAAACACTGATCTAATCCATATAAAAGCGTTCAGTCTAAAGGGTGAAGGAAATGGAAAAAAAAAGCTAATTATTAGTGCAAATGAAGCGAGTGAATTGAAAATGGTCTAGCATCCAAGAAGGCGCAAATTTAGAAAAATGAGTTTCTAGTTTCGGCTCATTGGCAGTCATGTGTCCCACTCACTCCAGCAGAGGACTGAAAGCAATTAAGTATGGAGCTAAATGTTTCAAATTACCCACTGTTGTTACAAAAAGACGGAGCAGTTCATCACAGACCACAGCGAGTTGTTGACATTTTCTGTTAGTTCACTAAGCATAATCACAAACACACACAAAATAACTCTGACATACTCTACTGGGTTCTTTGTTGCCACTATCAGTTCACAATATGAAAGCGGTACAGATACAGACCATAAATAAGACAGAGCTGTAAAAATACGTGGGTGACTACGGATAGGCTTTTTCAGCTACCACTTTGAAAAACATAATATCTAACTTTCTCCAGCTAAACACAAACAAGACTGAAATAATCATCTTTGGCCACAGAAACAAAGACAAGGTGTCTGTAGTCACCTCGAGTCTCTTTCACTAAAACCTACAAGTCAGGTTAGAAATCTCAGGGTAATCCTGGACTCTGACTTGAACTTCAGCAGTCACATTAAATCTATAACATCATCAGCATTTTACCATCTCAAAAATATTGCCAGAATCAAAGGTTTACTGTCTAAACCAGACCTAGAGAGACTTATTCATGCGTTCATCTCCAGCAGGTTAGACTACTGCAACGGTCTGCTCACTGGACTCACTAAACCAGCTGTGAGACAGCTGCAGGACGTCCAGAACGCTGCTGCTCGGGTCCTGACCAAAACCAGGAAGTACGACCATATTAGTCCTGTCCTCAAGTCTCTGCACTGGCTTCCTGTTGCTCAGAGAATAAACTTTAAAACATCTCTGCTGTGTACAAGTCTCTCCATGGCTTAGCACCACAGCACATCTCTGACCTGTTGGTCCCATATGAACCATCTCAGACTCTGAGGACCTCAGGGACAGGTCTCTGCTGGGACTCTGAGGACCTCAGGGACAGGTCTCTGCTGGGACTCTGAGAACCTCAGGGACAGGTCTCTGCTGGGACTCTGAGGACCTCAGGGACAGGTCTCTGCTGGGACTCTGAGGACCTCAGGGACAGGTCTCTGCTGGGACTCTGAGGACCTCAGGGACAGGTCTCTGCTGGGACTCTGAGGACCTCAGGGACAGGTCTCTGCTGGGACTCTGAGGACCTCAGGGACAGGTCTCTGCTGGGACTCTGAGGACCTCAGGGACAGGTCTCTGCTGGGACTCTGAGGACCTCAGGGACAGGTCTCTGCTGGGACTCTGAGGACCTCAGGGACAGGTCTCTGCTGGGACTCTGAGGACCTCAGGGACAGGTCTCTGCTGGGACTCTGAGGACCTCAGGGACAGGTCTCTGCTGGTCCCAGAGTCAGGACTAAACTCGGTGAAGCAGTGTTTCAGTTTTCTGCAGCTAAACTCTGGAACAGTCTCCTGACGATGTTAGACCTCTGCTCTGACAATGTTCAAGTCCAGACTTAAAACTGTTCTTTTTAGCTGTGCATATGTCACTGAAAGTGTTTTATCTGCACTCTTCTCTTTTAATTTAATTGTAAATTGATTCTTAATTATACTCTTTAAATTTGATTCTATTGTTTTAATTGTGTTTTGTACTTTTAAATGAGCCTTTTTTTCTGTAAAGCACTTTGAATTGCTCTGTGTATGAATTGTGCTATACAAATAAACTTGCCTTGCCTTGCCTAGAGAAGTTAGTGCTTTCACCTCCCAGCAAGGAGAAGATCAGAAAAAAAAGAAAAAAATTACTCACAAAGTACTAGGGCTGAAAGATTTAGCAAAAATATCTAATTGCGATTTTTCTGACAGATATTGTGACTGGAATGAAATTTGCGATATAAGTTGTTAAATGTTGATAGTTTACATTTTAAGCATTTGATGTGCTAATACATGGGATCAGGTGCCTTTTAAATCATGTCTGTCGAGGTCTAAACAACAACTGTCACTATTTATACAGATTAGGACCCGGTGGAGATGGGATCTTTTTTTTCTGTAAAGCACATTATATCACCTAAATAATTGCAGCCTTTGCAATTTGCTAATTGCAACAGTTTAAATTGCGATTTCGATTCAGTTTCGATTAATTGTGCAGCCCAACTTAGTACTGAGTTGTTAATGGCGGGATGGGGAAAGGAGCTGCTGATCACGAAATCATAATGACAAAAATATTTCTACAGAACAGACATTTCTTCAAAAGGTAGTCTGTCAGTAATACAGTCTACAGTGGCGTAATTTGGTATTGTGGGGCCCCAGGGCAGGTTTTCAGAATGGGCCCCAAAGTTATGTAGCACATTCAATATTTCAAAGTTATGCATTAGGCTCCTCATTTATAAAAAATAAGTAGTTGTTTATGGGTGTTTGAGGCCAAAACCATTTGTATACAGTCTACATATTATAAATTAAACTAATAAAAAATATTTTTGTAAAGTAATTAGTTTTATGTTTTATTACCTAGACAAAGAAAAACATTGCTTGTGGAGCCAGATTCAAACAATCTCACAGATGACATATTCTGGTTTTATATTTTAAAATGAGTTCACACATTTGTTGTTTACTGTGACTATTTTAAACTGAACCACAAATGAGCAATTTTTGGAGGGATTATAAATATATATATATTTTTTTTGATGGCAAAACACTCAAATGCACTAGTATTTTTTTTAATAATATATATTTTTGTATTAATTTATTTAAATTATTACCACCAAACAATTATTCTGCTTAGGGCACCCAAATGGCTATCAGCGGCCCTGGTGGAGTCTTCCACCGTCCCATGACATGCATGTGTTAGGAAAAATGGTGACAGTAAATTGCCCCTAGTGAATGAATGTGGCAGTGAATGATTGTCTCTGTGTCCGCCCTGCGACAGCTGGCCACTGTCCAGGGTGGACCCCGCCTAATACCCATAGCTGCTGGGATAAGCTCCAGTGCCCGCAAAGGGAAGTAAGTGGAAGAAGATAATTTAATGCTATTACTTAGAACAAAACTATTTAACTACCTTTGTGAAGTCACACCATCTTACAATAACAATAATTATATATTTTTCTACTCAATTTAGATGCTTAGACATTTTCCATTAGATCATTTAAAAGACCACAGAGTCCATTCCATTTAAGGGCACTGCAGGCTGGCCCAGGATAGCACACACTGGAAGATTAATAGCTTCTGGTGAAAAATCCTCAGGTCTCTGACAGAGAGCAGTGGAAAAATAGAAAAAAACAAAACAAAAACCTCCTCCCGCTGGCTCTGCACACCGCCCGTCTCTGCTCACTCCCACCAGCAGCTGCTAACACCATTAACATAAGGCAGCGACTGTTAGCATACGCACGATACCTGTCCCCTGTCTGTTCCACATCTTCACGTCTGTGTTCAAAAGTAAAAAAATAAAATAAAAAAGGCAGGATTTTTCAAACAGCATGACACTAACAGGCTTAAAGAGAAAGGATGCACAGTAGGAGGGCTTCAGGCATGCATAATTCAGCAGCAGTTAGGATTACAATGGCTATGTCTGCTCGTCTGAAAGGTGGAGAGAATGGCAGGATTTTCTACAATATGGCACAACAGGGATCCAAATGTAGGACAGTGTCAGAAGAGATTAGCGTGACATGATAATGTGGTTAAAAAGGATTACATCAAACTTGGGCTCCTAGTGACACTAAATGGGCTGAAATAATTTTTAGGGAAAAGTAATTGTATAAAATATGGCAATAAATTAATACATTAAAGGGCTTTTTTCAAGCTTTTTGAGATACATTTAGACATATTTCCATCAACTTTTCTCGCTTTATAACTTAAAATCATGTGTATGTATTGAAAACGTCTTCTTTTGGGGAGCTGTTACTTTAACTTGGCTTTCCTCTGTCAGCTTCTACTCCATTTCTAACACCGTAGTTTATAGCAGGGCTGCTGCAGTGAAGGACCGCAGGGCTAAGGCCTTCCTCAGTGGTTTCAGCCCTTGAGAAGTGGACAGCCTTAGCACACAGGATTACTAGGGTAACCACCTCAAAAAGTACAAAAAGTGTGCGATTTGGTGGGACAAGGAGGGACAGGACAGAAATAAATGTTTTCAAATACAAATCTAGTTTACCAACTCACTGAGATACAAGTTGCTTCAGTTTAGGGCCTATAAAACATTTGATGTGCTGTTTTTATCCCAAAAACACACATTTTGCAAAGTAATGTCTTTACTGAGACTAAAAAAGATGGAACAGAAAAAAAAATCAAAGTTCTCAGTCTGCACATTTTCAAAACAATCCAGCACCAACACCAGCTCACAGTCCCACCAAGAGGCCTTTCCTGAAACACAGGGGCAGCAACACACCAAACATATATTCAACCAAGAGAGAGGACACCTACAAATATTCTACATTTTACACAAGGAATAACAAACTTACTGTGTTCTTCTCTGGGACAGAGGGACAGACGCCTCAATGGCTGTGCAGTACAACCAAAAGTGGGATAGGTCGTCCCCCTAAGGATTATTCAATTGTGTGAATGAAACTAAATACTACTCCAGGTATGTTTTTGAGGTGCAAACAACATAATAACACGGTTAAAAGCTAAAAAAAAAAATACATTTTGCAGAAAAGGGGACCTAAGAGGAAGTCTATTATATCTCCATCTGTACAAGGCTATAAGCTAAGATAAGCTGGCGTCATGGGTATAGGAATAGTTTTTCGAACAAAAGTCCCTCATAAATGTTAATACGAAGCTGTAAGACAGATTATGAATGGAGCACACAGCCAATTAGAGTGCTTCAATCTGCCAAAACTAGATCTGATTATCTCCTACTACGTCCCACAGTGCAGAACACACCAAAAAGACTCACGTCGCCAACTGCACCAGACTGTCTGACCAAGCCTGAAGGCAGATTATTGGCCCAGTGTGTCCTTTAGTTAAACTGGACTGGCTTATGCAGTCTGGTGAAGATACAAGTTTTGCTACATTCTGATGCTGGCTAAATTTGTTGTTTGCTGGTTGTTTTGGTCCCTCACATAAAAAAAAAATTGATAGCTACTGTATTGTAGCTTGTGATGCAAACCAATCTTCGACCATAGTCTAGCTACACTTTCATAAATGTTAACCCTTGTATAGTGACTGTTTATACTCGTAAAGTGACTCTTAATATACAGTAATCCTCACTTTTGTCAATGTCCCCTAACATCACTCCTGACTTTCATCTCCAGCTGAGAACACAGTAAACCGTGTTTCAAAGAGAGTGAGAAACAGAGCTGGCCCCAGACCTTGAGCTGTTTGTGGCCTCTCAGTCCACAGATCAGAGAGCCTCCTGTTAAAGCTGTTAGGAGGCACACACAGACAGAGGAGCAGCAACGAGGTCAAAGGTCACCTCCAAATGTTACACTGAGCTTGTGAAAGTGGACCGCTCTCGTCCAGACATGCTCCTGTTTCCGCTCTCTGGTGTAAGGTGTCACTGATGAACAGCAGCTACAGCCTGGACATACAGAGCAGGAGGGCTTCTGCTGCTGCAACACAAGCATCTCAGGTTAAAAGGTTTTTCCATGAACACTTCCCTGCTGAATGTGCTATTGTAGTAGTATCTGACTCAGCAATGACTCTCGGCTTAATCACCAACGCTTCATTTAACTGCAGACAACAAAGGATAGTAGGTCATACTTAGCCTGGCCAGCAATTCCCACTCACTCTTTCACCAAATGAATGTGGATCTGGAATTTCTCTCTTTCAAGCTGTCTTCTGTCTGAGCTTGTGTCTATCGACCAATCATAAGTGATTATCTAATGGGCAATGGTTTGCTTTTCCATAGGTTGTAGATTTTTCTAAATGGCTCAAACTGTGTGTCGTTACTGCTGTCAACTGGGCATGACATGGGATACACAAAGCACAATAATAATAATGGATTAGATTTATATAGCCCTTTCCAAGCCTACATTTCTCAAAGCACTTACATTAGTTCTATATTTACTCACTCCACAGCTGCCCTGGGGCAGACTGATGGAGATTTGACAGCCATTCTGCATCTAAGGCCTATCCGACCACCTCCAAACACAAAATCACAGTACCACCACTTTGTCTCGTCACATCTCTCCTGGTCAGCTCAAAAAGTGGTTACAGACACACCGACGCAAGTAATACCCATGACAGCGCGTAGTATCTTCTAATGTGCAAGACATAATAACTATTTACAACAGCAGGCAGCACTATTAACTAAACTCTGCAGATAATGGGCTTATAATAGTGTTTTTCAATGAGCATAAAGCATTAAGCATAAAGCGGAACTCAGTAATTCTGCTTGTTTCTTCGCTCTTTTTGCCTTTCTTTCCTCTATAAAGCTCCTATACAGTTTGAAGTAAAGCACTATTGTAAATACTCACAAGCCCAGTTGACTCCTGTGTGATCGCTCGCTCGTCTTTACTTTCGTTTTTCCCTCTGTACAAAGTTTTTTCTTCCATTTGGCCGCTCTGGCACAAAGAAAATCAAGTAATTCTGTGAGTCCGGGTGGGTGACACTCACTGTTGCCAGTGTCAATTTTAGCCCAGAGACACCAGGGGGAGCAGCTGCATGCTTCATTTACCCTACAACAACTCATTTAACCATCACACGGACTCCAAAATGATTTATTTAAGGAAAGAGACACAAACAGACTGGATTATTGTAGCTGTTTACCTCAGAGGGACCCTGTTATAATTTTACCTGCACAAGGCTACAAGCTAAGGTAAGCTAACTGCAACATTAGTATCACAGATGTGCGAAATATAATGAAGAGTTGTTAGGACGGAAAGTTCATTATATTTTGTTAATTGTGAGCTGTATGACAAAATGAAGCACCAGTCAAAGCGCTCCTACAACATGTTCAATCAACCAAAACTATGCCCAACTGTCTCTGACTACGTCCGATGGTGCAGAACACAAACACATTCTGACAGGTTTTGACACAGCGAGCAGTATGTAATGATGGTAGCAGGGATCAAACCACCAACCTTCTGGTTAGTAGGCGAACAGCTCCACCTACTAAGCTACTGCCGTCCCAAATGCCACAGGAAAATGCACTGAAAGATAACCAATCTCACATTTGCAACTTAGAATCACCAATTTCTCTCTGAATGCATGTCTTTTGACTTTAGAGCCAGAGAGAACCCTTAGAAAAGATGAAGGCCATCATGCAGTCACCCTTTAAAGTAAACCAAATAAATAAAAACTTGTCCCAGCCTAGGTCTGCAGCAAACAGCAGCCAAGTGTGTCCAAGTGTGATCCTGAACAGTGGCCCTCCCCTGATCCTCCTCTCTAAACCCTTCAGTCAGATCTGTCCTCCTCTCGCCGTCTCACATACTTTCCACTTGTGGTAAAGGAGTTGCTGGTGTTAGTCTGTCGGCAGGACGTCCCCTCAGCACCAGTCTCCGCTCGAAGTAAAAGAAGACTTGTTTGTACAGGGGTCTGACTGCTGCTGGCCTCGGGGAACACCTCCAACTCTCTGACAAGATAGTATAAGTCTAATCCCCTGTGTGGCTGAGCTCTGCTGCGGGACTGTTCCACATGAGGAGGCCTGAAGCTGGGGCTCTCACCGCTGACAGCCGATTAATGGAAGTTTCTCTCTTCTAAAAAATCTATTTCCAAGACTTTCCCCAGACTTTTTCTTTACTTTTTACAACAGCATTTTGCCATTGACAGCTACAGTTGCAGAGATTTTTAAGGATTTATCAATTAAAAATGTTTCAAAAAGACAAAAAGATCTTGGAACGTCCTGGAGTGGCCTTCTCAGTCTCCAGATTTAAATCTCATTGAAAATCTTTGGTGGGATTTTAAGAAGGCAGTGGCAGCACAGAGGCCACTGAGCTAGAGGCTTTTGCAGGTGAAGAATGGGCAAAGACTCCAGTTGAGAGGTGTCAGAAGCTTGTTAGCAATTAACAAAAACTTTGTTAGAAGTTATAAAAGTTAAAGGATGCGCCGCAAAGTACTGAAGCTGAGGGCTGAATAATACTGCCCAAATCACAGTGAGTCCTACACATTGAGAAGACCTTTAGCACAATTACAGATTCCAACTAACCCTTAATATATTTACATAAAATTTGGAATTAGCACAACTCAGTTGTAGCGCAGGGTTTGAAAACAACACAGGAAATCCACAACAACTCACGTTAGCCGCTTTGTGTTTCAGCGCGGCCTGAGCTCACACAGCAGCTAAACCTCAGCAGATGAGAACACCCTGGACCTGGTCTGGGCCAAGAGGCAGTGAATCCTGCTTTATAGTAGAGAGGAGCTGTGGAAATCAGTGGGATTTTTTTTTTTTTAGGTTATTTTTTCAGTTATTCTGCAGGAAAAAGGCTTTTCAATTCAATTCAGTTTTATTTGTATAGCCCAGTATCACAACAAAAGTCGCCTCAAATAGCTTCACAACAGTTGATCAAACATAAACACACAATCAGACTTAACACACAATCAACACAAACAATAACTACACTAAACTAAACAGACCCAGGACACTCCTGTCCTTAGACCCTTTTTCTCGGTAAGGAAAAACTCCTAAAAAAACCCAGTTGTGGGAGTTCTTATGGAGCCCATCTGAAGGAGAGATCCTCTCCCAGGACGGACAGGCAATGCGTCTAGGAGTTAGTTCATTAGCTCATCTATAGGATCATAGATCAGCTCTGTAAGGATTCATCCAGATGGGAGTGGGGTGAGGTAGGTTGAGGAAGTCCAGCTGGGCCTCATCCAGACAGGTGGCTAAACACAAATGTAAATTCAGCAACTTTTCTGAAAACCAGCTCTGTTCTGTCTTGTGCTTATCTGAGAGTGATGATTAAGCATTAGCAAAACATTAGTGCTAACATCACTCAAAGTTAGCTCAACAATGGCTTGTGGTATTACAGCTAATTACATCAACTTTGAATGGATTTCCACCTACAAGATACAAACATTTTTGTTAACATTTTCTTGATAAGGGACACAAGTAGCTAGAGCTTGCTCCAGCTACTTTGGGCTGGAGGTGGGACAGGAGCTAGTCACAGCGCTGAGATCTGCTAATTAGCCCCCAAAAAAGTAGTACTTTTGGAACTTTTTGGGGGGTATGTGCCAGTTTCAAACAAATTAACTACAAATGCAATCTTGTAAAATGGCTAAAAACAACGGGAGATTGCTAAAAAATATCTAAATTTGGTTTGGCTTTCCCTCTACTGTGTTTTATTTACAGCTCTGTACCACTTCAGACACTGCACTTCTCTGCAGAGTTTTGTTTTGACTGATTTATTCTTATCACAGGAATCGTCTCATTTCACTGAGTGGAGATGGAATGCACACTAGGTTGTCGAGCCAGAATGATAAAAGCATTTTTCAAGTGTTAAACACGTTGACCCAAAATGAAAGTATATCAAAAAGTGCACTGTGTAAAATGTTCCGAGTCTAAAGTTCAACAGAATGGACACATTAGTTACATTTATGTAGTCAAACGTAGGCTGGACGATATGACTCAAAAATAAAATCTTGATTTTATTTTTATTTAAAATCTTGTTGGCAAAAAATTATTTAAATGTAGGTATATTATTCTTAAATGAGATTGTTGTACAGTTATGTTTTTATGTTAAATGTCTGCACAAAACAACAGTGAAGCAGCAGCAGTGTGTATTACTCTCACAGTGACATCAGCCAAGACATCCATCCATCCATCCATCTTCTTCCGCTTTATCCGGGGCCGGGTCGCGGAGGCAGCAGTCTAAGCAGGGACACCCAGACATCCCTCTCCCCGGACACTTCCTCCAGCTCCTCAGGAGGAACCCCAAGACAAATTTTTTGTTTTGTTTTAGCTTCTAAAGATCAGGCCTATTATAATCTTTACAGCAAACAAAGGCTTGATAAACGACTGCTGCCACATCGAAACAGGTAAAAGGACTTTTTTGTCTTTGATTGTTAGTGCTTTTTGCATCTGTTTTAAACTCCTCTGGGTGCTAGCAGTAGCATTAGCCACAACACAGGCAACAGTACAGCTTTTGGTAAGTTACAATTCTAAAATATGGCTATTTTTAACATCGTCTAAAATTGAAAACACAAATTAATCAAATTAATCTGATTTATTGTCCAACCCTAGTCAAAAGTTTATTCAAATAAAATAACACTCCTGCTTTTTACTGTTCTGTATAATGACGGCAATCAGGTAAACTGTCCTGGACCTCTGGGTCATATGGACCCTTAAATGACTCCCGCCCTTTTACTATTTAGTCCTATACTACTCATTGAATGGGGTCGTCCTAGAGCAGCCATCTGCAAAGTGCAGCACGTTGGCCAAACATGGCACGGGTTGAAAGTTCATATGGCCCTCAGCTTTAATCATAAAATGTTTTTTTTTTTAGTGGCACATTTGAGTTTTGTAGTAATTCAGTCATTTGTTCACTTAAAAAGTTAGACATCTGTCTACAGAATTTAATTAAACATGAAAAATATTAACTAGAATGTGTTTTCTACCTCTCCAAAAATATGTATGTTTAAAATTATAGCCCTCAATGAAAAATGTTTGGACACAGCTGTCTGGGAGGTTTTATCCAGTCAGATGTTGGCTGGCCTTACTACTGAAGTTTTTCAGCTGGGAATACTAAAATATTCAGATTTCCCACTCTATGCATATTTTATTAGACTGTATATAGTACCAGTCAGAGGTTTGGACACATTTTGCTATGTCAGTGATTCTTAAACTGTGGTACGGGTGCCACTGGTAGTTACACAGACTTCTAGTGGTATTTAGGAGTCTTTTGCAGTTCAAGTTCCTGATGTAATTTTAACTTTGATCCAGTTTTATTCCTGTTGGAGTTCTGCTGTGGAGATTAAATTTGTGTAGACCACTGTTTAGTCCTGTTTTAGTCCAATATTAGTCCTGATTTAGTCCTGGTTTAGTCTTGGTTATGGGTTTAATCCTGGCTTAAACCTGGTTAAGTCCAGGTTTAGCCCTTGTCTTGATTGAGTCAGTGTGCCCATTCTTTGTGCCCATAGCCAACAGTTTAAAATTCATGTTTTTACAGCAAACATCTGTTGGATTGTATCATTGAAATCCTCTTCACCAGCACTCATTCAGACAAACACACCTTTCTTCATAACACACAGGTGAAGACAGAGCCGTCTGGCCTTCAGCACACAGAGCACACTGTTTTCATACCACTCTGCCAAAACTCTACTTTCTCCATCAGCAACTTCCACAAATTCTGCACAGCTTTGTGGTCGTTTGTCAAATGAGGCCCTCTTTGCCAACTGCTGTTCACCTCTTTCAGCTACTCAGAATGCCAAGCGGGAGGTCTGTGTTGCCAGGAAAATGAAAAATTCAATCATAATCACCAAGTATACTGAGGCAGCTGCTGAAATATCCAAAATGAGGAAAGCGGATTAAGGCAGAACTGTGGAATGAATTAACAGAACATTAGGTGAAAACTTAGCAGTTTGTAAGCAAGAGTGCGCCATGCCGAGCAACAATTATGACAACCCAGTTCTGATTTCCTTCGCAAATTCCTCAGATTCCGTTCAGGATGATAACACAGCGTGAGCACGTGAGTGGAGGCACGTGAATGGAAAAGCTGTTTGCAGATTTGGAAGAACACAGGCTTCTTTCCATTGATGCACCTCCGCAGAGATGTTTCCAGGAGCCGCTCTGTCAACTGACAAACACTGACACACACCAGCAAACTCAGAGCAGATGGGAAAGAAAGCAGCAGCAAAACTTCAAGGTGGCTTCTGTGATAAAATGGAACACAGTGGTTTATATTACATTTTCAATAGGTGTATATTCATATTAAGAAATGGCCAACACAGCAAATTTTAGTTCCTTGACTTCCATTAGCTTCACAGACAGCTCAAACTGAGCACACTTAAAAAGAAGTCCATCTAAGTACTGTATTTTTTAATTTGCGTGCTATTCCTTTAATTTCCTTTTCTTTTTTTTATGAATTGATTTAGATTTTCAGGCAAAATATATCATCAAACCTTTTGTTGACTGTTGTAGATAACAGCATGTCCCTACAGGGCTACCATAGCAAACCAAAAGCACTCAAAAAGCCCAGACCTCTGTGAAGATTCTCCTTCTATCATAATAGTAGACATACTGCAAAGTCCCCGGAATTGGATTCAAAAACTGGGAACTCTCTAGTTAAGGGGTAAATGCTCTGCCCACTGCAGTACAAAATGTTTTCCACTAAAAGTAATTATTGTCATCCCTCTTATAACAAGAACAACAACAATCCTTTACTGACGCCTTGTGGTTGAAGTATGGATCTTCTGGATCATCCCTATCTCACAATGGTACAGAATTATTTAAAAGCTTCCTAGACCCAGACAGCGTTAACCCACCAACCGTCCGGAAGGTCGGCAGTCTGAATCTCGCCCAAAGCTCATACTGTCGTTGTGTCCCTGAGCACAAGACACTTCACCAACATTGCCTACTCCAATTACCCGGAAGGGCATCCGGCATAAAAACCTGCCAAATCACCAAAAAATGAACTGAAGAGAATTTATCATTAGACCTACTGAAACAATGTTCATAGACAACAAACCAAGAATGTACCTTCAGGGCCACCATACGAAGCTGTACCAGAGTGAACGAGTAGCACTTGAAAAGCACAGACCTCTGTCAAGAACAAGACCAGTCCCAGTCCAGAGTGACCAAGACAAGGCCGAGACTTTCAGGGTCGAGAACAACATTTTTAAGGACCAAGACCGAATCAAGACCAAGGCAAACTGAGACCAGGTCAAGACCAAACCGTGTGAACTAACCCTAAATAAAGGGGCAGAGTTTAAAGAAGTGGTTCAAATACACAAATGATTATTTTAATGATCTGACGCAACTCCACAAACAGAGAACAAAACATTTTCCTGGTTCTTCTGATGCGGAAAACTAATTACTCTAAATTTATCAAGAATAGCATTTTCTTATAATGTTTGGTTGATAAAATCTCAGAGGCCGCCACATCCGAGACTGAGACAAGACCAAGTAAAATTGGACTTGAGACCATGACCGAGTAAAACTGCAGCTGAGACTGAGATGAGACCACAACAGTAAAAAAATGGTCTCAAGACCAAAACCAGTCTCGGGCGCTACAGTACTACTGTATACTGCCCTACAAAGGAAAAGCACAGTATCTGCAATAACAATGAAACTGAGAAAAATGGCTTTAAAGTTTTGATGTTGTCCCTCTGAGTTTGTCACAGGTACATTCATAGTAGTGTATTAATGTAATAACTTCTCATTAATAGTTTTTTATCAATCACAGCCATCACCACTGATTTGACCTTTGACCTCCTAAATGTGGAATGAAAGTACTTTATATGGGGTGTCCTGAAAATCATATTTATTGAACACTTTGACAATCAAAATCCTAAAATATATTAGTATGTGTATTAACAAAGGAAGTGTCAAAGTTTTTTACCCGAGTTGTGTCCCATTTCAGAGTTTGAACAACATTTGTTTCAACATTTTGCAGGAACTGCACAGATCTCTCAGTGATACAAAGGAAAAGTGCAGTAACTGTGTTTGTATTCATGAGAACTTTCTGAGCTGCAGTTACTGCACTTTACCTTTGTTTTACTGTGAAATTTGTCGTTGCTGCAAATTTAACAACACCAAAAACTTTTAACATTTCTTTATTGGCCTATTACTGACCTTTCATGCAAATTAAAATCCCAGCCATTACTTTTTGAGTTATCTTGCCAACAGATAAGCGAACCAAACAACCAACAAACCAATGCTGATGAAAAGCTACCTCCTTTACATCTAAAATGCACACTTTGGCCACCAGATGTCTCCACAAAAGCCAAAACCCATTTTAACACAGACTGACTGAACTAGAACCTCCTTGATGCAGAATAGATAATAATGCCTGGATGCTTTAATGTTTTTACCAAATTTGATGACAATATAACAATGACATGATGCTATTAGGCAATCAGTTTCCTTAAAATTAATCAAAAACTGCATACTTTTCTTTCTTTTCTGTGTAAAGAAGTCAAAGCAACCACTACACAAGGAGGGCCATTTGAGTAGTTTCAGAAGCATTTTGGCAAGTATTTAAAATGCAGCAGATGAATTAGAAGTCTCTGCGTCAATAACTTACCCTAACAAGCTTAGAGATTGTCTGTGTAATGGTTGTGATGTCTTAATGAAGATTTAGCGAGACCAGGCCAGTTCAATCGGTGAGGAAAACCTGAGAGGGGCTGTACTCATCCAGAGCCCTGGCTGTGCACAACCTGACAGTCAGGAACACATCTTCATCATGAAGACACATAAAGACACATTACACCCAGGCAGCAGAGGTAAAGCCACAGAGAGATACAACAATGGACCATTCACAGACAGTTGGCTGAGACCAGAGACTGGGGACAGCACTGACTAAATGAAGAGGGAAACAAAAGGAACAGCTGCAAGAAGAAGAAGAATCTCACTCCTCACCAATGCTCATTATGGTTTTCAGTGTTATTTTTCAGTCTCAATAATTCTTCCACATTTCATATTGTTTACACAATGCTGAAATATATTTGAAATTCTTTATTATTAGGAGGAATAGCCCCTTGAGATGAACCATCTCGTTTTCTAGGGGGTCCTCAACTTAAATTCAAAATAACAGCAGAACAAATAAAACAAGACAGTTCCAAACACATCCACTCAACCACACACACCCGGTCTCAATGTTCACCTCCCTCCCACATTTTCAAGACCCCAGACAGATCATCTAAAAAGGCACAATTTCAGAACTTAGTCGTTTATGATCGTATGAAAAAATAAATAAAAAGCATAATTTCACAACTTAGCAGAGTCATTTATGATCATGTAAACTAAAAATCAAAATTCTTTACATCTTCTAAAGTCATTTATATTCATATGAAATAAAAAAGCATAATTTAAAAGCTTTACAAACTTGTTAATAGTCATATAAACTAAAAATAAAAAATCTTTAGATCTCAAGTCATATGATCATATGAAAAAAAAAAACATAACATGAAAGCTTTACAAAGTCATATAAAGTTGTGTCAACTAAAAATCAAAGATCATTAGACCTCCCAAAGACGTTTATGATCATATAAAATAAAAAGCATAAATCAAAGATCATTAGACCTTCCAAAGTCGTTTATGATGGTTATGAATATGTTTGAGTTCAGATTTTGCAGAAAGCAAAAAATTATCAACCTGGGATTTCTCCCGCTGAAAACCTCTGTACAGGGAAGTACAATATTTGGTGGAGGTTGGGTGAAGCAGCAGCTAGTGACTGTCTACCATGACTAGCTTTAGACAATCACAGCACCGGCTCATTAGATGTAAGCCGTATAGCATTTGCTGTTTATTTTGGCCCTTTGTGAACTTGAAGATCACCTGTTTTAAACTCTTGTGGTGATCCGATAAGCACTTCAAGTATCTTTTCTGTAATAAAAATGTTGCTTGGGGATTTGTGCTGTCATTGTAAATGTGCAGCAGCATAGGTTAAGTTTTTCTGTCTTGCCATGTTGTTAACTGGTATCTTGAAGAGGCTTGTTGCTGTCTGCCAACCTAAAACCTGCCCACTGGTGGCAGTACTTCCACACCATTTGTCGACCAACCACCAGACTGCAAATGCATAAGCTTGTGCTGGATAAGACGGATTTTCCAGTTTGTAAACTCACAAAACACACAAGAATCTAGCTTGGTGGTAAATGTTGCAGTAGCTACAACTTGAATTACTGTACGAGCAACACTGCTAATATTCAGTTCACTTTAAAATATGCTATTGCTTTACTTGTTGTTATTATTATTAATTATTATTATTATGTAATGTTTAAAGTAACAAAATAGGGTAAAGTGTGTACTACCTTAGCTCAATGATTTGTTCAATTATTTCAAAATCTAAAGGTCCTGTATTATGTTTTTTCAGTCTTTTTGAAATAGGGTTGGCCTCCTTTGCATTAGTATTTCAATACTTAAAATAAGGTATATGCATGGAATATGTCTTCTTTTGGGAAGCTGTTACTTTCACTTTGCAGAGAACTCTTCAATTAGGTGTCTGTCGCCCCCTGTTGGCAACGATGGGGAATGGACAGAGCATAAAATGGCTAATTAGCATGGCTATTAGCAACAGGAGGCTAACAGAGAGATAAATGAGCTGACTGCTTCGTAGTGACGGCAATTTAAGAGCTTAAATGATCAGAACGAGTCCGGTGATGGTGTGTGGGCTTTAGAAACACGCAGGAGGTTTCCTGGTTTCACGTGTCTACATAGAGCCGTGAGACCGAGCGTTTAAACGCTTGAGAGAGGGCAATCTGAGCATACAGGATTACTCAAACATGTGAATGAAACAAAATGCTACCCCAGGTATGTCTCTGAGGTGCAAACCACTTATAACTCATTTTTGTATCATATAATCATTAACACATAGGGCCATATTTACTAAGACGGGTGCTAAACTGCGAGTGCAGTGAGAAAATATGCGGCGACTATTAATGTTCGTGTTGCGCGTGAATTACTAAGACAAACTGCGTGGCGGTGACAGTGCAAACAGATGGGGCGGAGCTATTTAAACGGCATCATTGCATGTATTGTTTTGCGTCATGGAAGGTGCGGAAGTGGAACACAAACGGAAGCCAAAATTTAACTAAGAATAGCTGAAAGTGCTGGTGAATAATTTTTTCATCCGTCATGGCAAATAGATCTGCACGCGTGGCAAACTCTCTAACCCTACGTATTTGTTCATTTCTTTTTCTTCGTCTCACACGAATCACAGCAGCCATCTGTGCAAAAGATTAGCACGTCCTTCTCCAACGTGCTAAATTTATACGCTATTTTCACACACAAAGTCATGGTGAGCCTTGATAAATAATATTGCAGGCGGTAAATGAATGAATTTGCATTTTCTCCTCTGGGAAGAACGCCTCAGTTTACAGATTCATTAGGTCATAGGGGCAAAATCTGCATTGCGTTCGCTCTGCTCCTGTAAGACACGCAAATCTCAACTGCGTCTGGGTTTGCTCCAATTTTAGCGCATCCTATTCAGTTAGCGTGCACGCAAACCTTTGATAAATCTGGCCCATAATGTTTCTTAGCTTAAAACTTTATAATTAGCATGGTAATACTTTATGGCTAATAGGAATGCTTCAAATAGATATGATACAAGTATTCCATATGATTTATTATGCTAATTAAGATGTATGTAAATAAATCAATCTGTAAATTATTTCAAGAGACTACATTAGTTTGTATGTAATGTTTTAGCATTTGCAATCCAGTCACAAGGGGTCACAGCCTGTTTACTCTTTGTGCCTGCCCTAAGCTGGGATAAATGGAGAGGGTTGCATCAGGAAGGGCACGTGTATAACCTATGCCAAAATATATAAACACGCAAATCACTGCAGGCTAAGAGGCAGGTGATTCACTGAGATGACACCAGAGGGGAAAAACCAAAAAGAAATAGGAAGAAAAAGCTAATATTATCTCTTTTAAAGAAATAGCCATGTGCTCCAACTCTTTAAAGCAGTTTTTGGATCAAATTAGAAGAAAAGGCTATAAAAGACAGGTCTGTTCATGTAATAGGTCTAGAGAGAAGTGTTTTAGTGAATTCAAGTGTGTCAGAGGCTAAGAGGTCAAGAGGCCATTAGCTTTTATGTCTATTACTCTTACTGTAAAACCTTGGGGCAGTGGACTCAGAGAAAGTGTTAGTGGAGTACAGCTGTCACTTTCAGACTGTAATAAAGTCACTCTTGGCCCGGTTATCAGAGCTTTCTATTAGATCTAATTCTTCCATTACACACAGATAAGATCAAGGTTTAAATCCACTGTAACAGCCCCCAGGACAGGGAAGAGTCGATAAACCACAGAGTGCACATGGCAACAGTCAGTTCAACAGTCAGACCAACAAGAGTGTCTTCTTACCTTCTAGTATGTTTTTCAATGCAGTGATGGGAACTAGAGGTCGACCAATTTGGGTCATGTTGGATGAGCTCGGGGGCTTCTGTGGAGACCGGACATGAGCTCTGTTTGTTGTGTCATGCAGTAAACTTTTCTGCGCTGGACTCTCACTCGTCTGCTCCTTATTTTTGGATATATTATGTATTTTTTATTCTACAAATGTACAACAGGCTAACTCTCCAGCTAGGTTCTACTGACCAGGATCCCGGCTCAAGATCTGGAGAAGGATCTCTGCTCCTGACAGGTTGACCCGGTGACATTAAAGGATGGGTCAAATGCAGAGGGCAAATTTCCCTACAGGGACAATAAAGTCTACCTTAACCTTAACCCTTGAAGTAACAGGAGCAGCCACAAGGGACCTTCTTTAGCAGGAATTTAACTTTGAGTTACACATAAGCAAATGTGTGCCAGGTCTTTGGTGATTATACCTTTATCAGTGAAACTTGAGCTAATTTATGTGGCTAATTCCCTCATAGTCCCACAGTAATTCCACAGAATTTACACTGAGCTTCCACTGCTTCCAGCTAACTATGAGCAACTGTGAAACTCTTGAACTATGACCCTATTTGCTGATTGCATGGACTTTCTTTCAAATCCCTCTACACCATTTTGTTTAACATGGTGACAGTCACAGATACGACATACCTCAAATATTCACACTTGTTCGTAAACATTTGTAGCGCACACAGGGCTCTTGTTTGTCAGGAGCACTGAAGCCCCTGAATGAAAATTTTTAGGGACACACGCAGAACATTTAGGGATGCATGCAAAATCTGTTTAATCAGTTTAATTAAAATATTTACAGAATGAAGAATGTGGTCTGAGGAACATAGCAAATTATGGCAATATGGCTAAAAAATAAAATCAGAAATGTATTAATAGTTAAGCTTAGACAGTCAAACACACTTCCCCTAAATAAAACTGAATTTAACTGGAAGTAAACAAACATATTGGTAACATATTAACATATAACACAACACATAACATATTGGTTTTCACAAAATAAAGAATGAAATTTGTAATAAGCGAGAGAGACAGGGTCAGGGAAACTACAGCAGATGAAGACAGCGGTTCTGTTATTAAGGACTATTTTTGACATCATTTGAAAATACAAACCCGGACTACTCAAATTCATTAAACGAATAACAATACTGAGTGCATCTGAGAGTGAAAAAGAAAACTCAATAATTCAAAATAATTGTAGTAATAATAGTAAAGTCGGAAATGATCTGGTCGCATGTGTGCGAGTCGTTGGAAAAAACACTCACACAGCAAAATGGGAGCATTTGGTCACAGTCTGGAGCCTAGCATTTCTGTTCCACATTCACAATAACATGACTACTCAATCACTATAAGCAGATGTTCTGTTTATTATTATTACCAGGAGAAAATCGGATCTAATGCTGCGTTCACACCGGACGCGTTTGAGGCGTCTGGGGCGTCTGGTTTACATGTTAAGTCTATGTAAACGCGCGTCTAGACATCCTGCGGCGCGAATCAAGCGTCCAGCGCGGCGCGAATCGGGTTTTGACGCGCGAATAGCGCGGCGCGAATTGAGCGTCGACGCGTCTAACGCGCGAATCGAGCGTCTGACGCTCTCGACGCCCGAGTTGAAAAATCTGAACTTTGGCGAATATTCGCGGCGCGTTAACCAATCAGGATCTAGCTCCTGCAGTGACGTGGGAGGACGTAGGAAGCAGAGATCCATCAAAACAATCACAGTGGACTTATCGAAGCTGTCACTGTGAACGTGGAGCTATAAGCTACAGCCTACAGCAGCTCTGCTACTTTTATAAAGACAGCAGTCAAAAAGATAGTAACAAGACATAGAGGGGAACTTAACTTTAGCGTGTGCTGAGTTGAGCTCGTTGGATTAGCAGTTATTGTACTTCCCAAAACAACAGCAAAAACAGTCTGTGTACTGACTGCTAGCCTAGCCTATAACCCGCTAAAACCACTAGAGACCGCTATTAAACAAGAAAAAACTCTTCCATATCTGCTGCTGGTGTTGAGTGCCTAAAAACAGCAGTAGTGTCCTGGGGACATGTCCTCGCACCGACCCGGGACACAGGTGAGCAAACCGGCGTGGCCTCAGTTGAATTTAGCCCTGAATGAGCGGCCATTGCCCTGGCACAACAGACTCCTCCCATGATGCGAATTCGCGTCTGAACACATTTGTTTTGACGGGCAAACAGAGCAAAATTGGACGCGCGAATGAAGCGTCTGACTTCAAAATGTTCAAGCGTCCAACTAGACGCGTCGGACGCGAATTTGACCCCTCAAACGCGTCCGGTGTGAACGCAGCATAAATCAGGATGAAACCAGAACTAAACCAGGGCTAAAATAGGGCTAAACAAGGGGAAAATCAGGTCTAAATAAGAATGAAACCAGGATTAAACCAGGCTAAACCAGGGCTAAATTAGATCTAAACCAGAACGAAACCATGGCTAAACCAGGTCTAAACCAGGACTAAATCAGGTCTAAACTGGGACTAAATTAGGTCTAAACTGGGACTAAATCAGGTCTAAATCAGGACTAAACCAGGACTAAACAAGGATAAAAACCAGGTCTAAACCAGGACTAAATCAGGTCTAAACTGGGACTAAATTAGGTCTAAACTGGGACTAAATCAGGTCTAAATCAGGACTAAACCAGGACTAAACAAGGATAAAAAACAGGTCTAAACCAGTACTAAATCAGGTCTAAACCAAGACTAAACAAGGAGTAAACCAAGACTTATCCAGGTCCAAACCGTAATTACATCAGAAGTGAACTAGGTCTAAACCAGAATTAAACCTGGACTAATCCAGCACTAAACCAGGGCTAAGCCAAGACTAAATCAGGTCTAAACTAGGGCTAAATTGGGTCTAAACCAGAACTAAACCATGGCTAAACCAGGTCTAAACCAGGACTAAATCAGGTCTAAATCAGGACTAAAACAGGACTAAACAAGGAGAAAACCAGGTCTAAACAAGGACTAAATCAGGTCTAAACTGGGACTAAATCAGGACTGAACCAGGACTAAACCAAGACTAAACAAGGAGCAAACCAGGGCTAAACCAGGTCTACACCATGATTACACCAGCACTGAACCAGGTCTAAACCAGAATTAAACCAAGACTAAACTAGAACTTAAACCTGATCTAAACTAGGTCTGACAAAGGACAAAACAAGGGCTAAAACAATACTAAAGCAAGACTGGACAGGGATAAAACTGGCTCCAAAATACAATATCAGCAACTTAAAAATTAAACTGCAATGGACTCCTCAGTACCACCAGGGGTACGTGTACCACAGTTTGAAAACCACAGCTGCTAGTATATTTATATTAACACATTATTAAGAGTGTTTTATGCAGATAATGTGTTCTGCAATTTAAAGCACAATATATAAGTATTATGTGTTGCGTTGTGTTTTGACTTGTTTTTACCCCAAAATGAATCCTCTGTCACACATTTCAAGTCTTGGTTTTCCACTGTAACTAAACAAACATGACAAGTGTAAAGCTGGAGCCCTGAATGTGTGCCACAGTTCAGACAGAGACAGCAGTGGGATGTGGTAAATGACTGACGGCTTTATCAAACAGAGACTGACATGAGTAAATATGTGAGGTAAATATGCATCACAACTGTGCTCAGAGTGACGTGAGAGGAATACAGAGCGCTGCCAGCAGGAGGACGCTGCGTGTGGATCGAAAGGCCTGGGTCTTATCTGTCACAGAGGCAGGATTAACCACAGAGAGATAAGAGCGGGGGCAGATAAAGTGTAACATTACAAATGACAATTAAGATAAGCTCAATAACATGTGTTTGCATTGTATTTTTAAGGATAAGAGAGGACAGGCACTAATGCCTGAAACAAGGATCTAGGAAACATTATTCTATTCAAGATAAGGCTAATAGAGGTCACCACAGTGCATAATTCACATGGATACTTTTAAGGTTGCATGATATTATAAACAAAAATGCAACATGCAATAACTGTGTTTAATAATAATAATAATACATTTTATTTATAATGCACTTTACATTTTGGGGCAAAATCTCAAATTGCTACAAAAATAAAATGCTTAAAAACGATACAATGAAATGACAAACATGCAAAATTCAAAGACTAAAAGCTCTTTTAAAAAGAACGTTTATATATATATATATATATATATATATATATAGTAAGAAGGATAAATGTTGGAACCAGCACATATTTTAGCTATTATTAGTATTCCTACAGACTAAATGAAAACCTCAAAATAGGTGGACTACTTCGATAACCTGACTTGAATTATTTCAATTTCCCCATAATGCATTAATAATAGTATACAGTAGCTTTTTTTATTTTATGAATTAGACTTTGTTCTGTCTTTCACTCATTGTTTAACCAGCATTTTAATGATGCTTATAAAATTACCCTAACCACTAAAATGGAAAGGTCACTGAAAGTTTATATTTAGATGCACCTGGGTGATTCTTTTCTTTTAATGTAACTGCTCAATTAAAGCTAGCCTTGGACATTTACTCTCCTGCCTGCCAAACCTAGTATAAGGTTCTAGGGCTGACCGATATGCCCAAAAAGTAAAAACTTAATTTTTATTTTTTTCCGATCCGATTTATGATTTTAATATACGTTTTCTAAAATTATTAATGTTTTTAGCATCTGCAAAGTCTCCACAGTCAGTATTTAAGCCACTCTGGGAGGTAGCAGTAGCATTAGCCACAACACAGAGGACAGCCCAGCTTGGAGGACGCTATTTCCGCTAAATCTGATTTTATAATGAAGCTATTTTTGACATTGTACAAAAAAACGTGAACTAATTTGAACTAAATTATTGAATTAATTTGCTTTATGAGACAGCCCTATTTAGTTTTAATCACCTTTCATTTAGTCAGTCACATAAATCCTTTGGAGCTGCTTGAAGATACTGGTCACACCTTTGCTGTGAATCCTGAGTAATGGTAAAACGACAGAAGAGATAATTTATTTCATATAAGAATAAATAAATACATAAACTACTACACCATATGCTAAATCCATTATGGCACATTTTTCAAACACAATGTATTGCTTACATATCAGCACTTAATTTTGCCACCAGCCAAACAGTTACTGAGTCTTACATTGCAGGACTGATTTAACATGGCAGTCGTACTAAACACTAATGACGTATAAAAACATGAGTTCAGAGCAGCACTCGCACTCATTCTCTCTGCCTGTTACAAGGCCCTACAGTGTGGATGTGTTCCTCTGAGGCCGAGTACACAGAGAGCTTGTGTTCACTCAGAACAAGCTCGCCACTTCTTGACCCTTTCCCTAAATGACTTTTCCATATGGTCCAGGCATTTACACTGACTTCAGCAGATCTCATGGCCACTACACGCACACTTTGTTTGGATATTACACCTACACGTTTTGAATGAAAGGGCTACATTAAACCCACATTACACAAGAATCAATATACATAATTTTGAGCAAACGTTCTAGTTTTTGTGTCAGCGGCTGCTATGATTTTTTTTGAGGTAATAGGACTATGACACAGAAGACCGAGAAAACAAAAAGACAACCCAGTTTCAACATGAAGCTATAAAATCTGTTTTAAAAAAGAGGAGAACATATCATAGATACATTTAGTGCTTGGTCTAAAAAGAATATAACGTCTAAAGTGAGATGTTTACTCTTAATTAGGGCTGCACAATATGGAGAAAACATGCAATATTCGATAACTATGTTGAAAATTGCGATAACGACATTATTGCGATATTTGAAAATAGAGCCTACTTTTGGAACATAGTAAGTTAAATTCACTACATTTCACAAAAATGTAAGTTCTTATACAGCGATAAAATCAAAACTCAACACAGACTAAACCAGGAATAAAACAAGGCTAAGCTGTGACTAAATTAATTAAATTACCCTAAAACTGGATTTTTTAAACATTTTTATTTAGTCACAGCACGTTCTTTTAAGGCTCTGGTGGAAAATGATTCTTCAGTGTAAATCTCTGTCAGATGGAAGACCACAGTGTTATTGCGATATATTTAGATATGCGATTGCGATATGGATACTGCGTTTGCTGATATTGCGATAACAATAATTTTGCGATATATTATGCAGCCTTAATTTTAATTTAGCATTCCACATTGGTATTTAAAATGCCTATAGATTCTCAGAAGCTTATGCTCAATGCTAAATGCTCAATGCTTTGTGGTGAGAGCAGTTGGAGCCAGCACTAGAATTAGTATTTTTCTAGTTGGATTTACTGCCGCCATTACTCCAGTGTACACTGCCTGACCATAAAAAACTCACACCTGGATTTAACTAAACAAATAGGTAAGAGCCTCCCTGCAGTTGGTCAGGTCTGGGTTCAGCAATGTTCTGTGCCCAAAGAATGAGGTCAACTGAGTCCCTGCATATACTGAAGGACCAGGTTACTCCATCAATGGATTTTTATCTTCCCTGGGCATATTCCAAGATGACAATGCCAGGATTCATCAAGTTCAAAATGTGAAAGAGTAATTCAGAAAGCATGAGACATCAGTTTCAGACATGGACTGGACATCACAGAGTCCAGACGTTAACCCCACTGAGAATCTTTGGGATGAGCTTGAGTGACTGCCAACCCCCCCAAAATGTCACAAAATAGTATTCTGTTGGACCGCATTTAGCTTTGATTATGGCATGCATTCACTGTGCCATTGTTTCAATAAGCTTCTGCAATATCAAAAGATTTATTTCCATCCAGTGTTGCGTTAATTTTTCACCAAGATCTTGTATTGATGATGGGAGAGTCTGACCACTGCCAATGTCTTCTCCAGCACATCCCAAAGATTCTCAGTGGGGTTAACGTCTGGACTCTGTGATGTCCAGTCCATGTCTGAAAATGATGTCTCATGCTTCCTGAACCACTCTTTCAAAATTTAAGCCCGGTGAATCCTGGCATTGTCATCTTGGAATAAGCCTGTGCCATCAGAGAAGAAAAAATTCATTGATGGAGTAACCTGGTCATTCAGTATATGCAGATGGTCAGTTGACCTCATTCTTTGGGCACATAACATTGCTGAACCCTAGACCTGACCAACTGCAGGGAGGCTCTTACCTATTTACTCTGTTAAATCCAGGTGGCAACTTTTTTTTTTGATCAGGCAGTGTATAAAGACAAGTTCCCGAGTTGTTTACTTTATGTTTGCCTATCTAGAATACCACTAAATGCCAGAGACTATTTGAGACAACAGAGCTTTACCTTGATAAGTGTGAAAAATATAACCGGAGTAGTCATCCCTTTCTTTCTTTCCCTAATCAACATACAGGCCTCCTGCCTAGCAGCCCTAACATCAGCATCCTTCTTCCCTTATATTCACTGTCTGTGTGCTTGTCCAAACCATCTCAGTCTCTTAATAAGCATCTAACATAAGTACTTAGTCCTATTCCTATCTATTGTGATCACTCCAAAAGAGAACCTCAACATCTCTAGCTCTGCTACCTCCAGTCACTTCCCTCGAGCCACTGTCTCAAAAACCATACAATGTTGCTGGTCTGACCATAGTCGTGCACTTTTGTAATTTGCATGTTTAATTTGGCATAGATTTTATGTTGGATGCCCTTCCAGAGAGAACACTTTTCATTTGCCTAGATAAGTGGGTCACAAACTGTGGTACGGGTACCACTGGTGGCACACTGGCTTCATGTGGTGGTACTCAGTAGTCCAAGTCCTGATTTCATTTAAAGCCCGTTTTATTCTTGTTTTAGTCGTGCTTTAGTGGGGGTTATTTTGGACCATGTTAAACCTGGTGAGGTCCTGGTCTAGACCTCGTTTGGTCTTGATTTAGACCTGGTTTAGTTCTTGTTTAGACCTGGGTAAGTCCATGTTTTATCCTGTTTTTGTACTGATCCTGGTGTAGTCTTAGTTTAGTCCTAGGTTAATAATAGGTTAGACCTGGTTTAGTCTTGCTTTAGTAACACACAAGTCCTGGTTTAGTAAAAATTCAGGCTAACTTTAGCCCAATAACAATGGTACATTTAAAGTCAAAATTTTCTGAGGTGGTACTTGGTGTGAAAAGTTTTAGAGTCACACAAAGAGCCGTCCATCTTGTGATCCCCTGTAGTTGGAATATACCAACACATGTTACTGTTTCTTTAATATGAATGACATTTATTGCACGCGTACCAGTAGAGCAACCATATATCAACTCTCTAATCACATTAAATGCTGTTAGCTGCTACTGCATAATCCTTGTTTTGTTTTGTTACACAACCCCATAGAAATTGAAAATGCATGTCCCAAAAATCAGTCATCATCCGGAATGACTAATGTTCCCAGTGCTCCATTTATCATCCTGGCCTCAGAGATTCTCCTCCTGCTCACCACACTGATCTGATCTGAACACTTTAACAGGCAGAGCTGGGCCTGTAAAAACCAAGGTATGCCGCACTAAAAAGCAAACCAGACAAACTGAGGACCACGCTTCACTGAGCTAACATTACAGAAGCCAAACTCTGGGATATGAACGGAATCCTTTCTGTCTTACTCTAACACAGATCGTCTCATTACAGTTTGCTGAGAGAAATTTCAGGCTGGCACTCAGAGTACATAATTAAATCCAGAGTGCGTCAGCTCATTTCACATCCTATTATGTTCTGGTGCATGATCTTAGCGGTGTCTTAAAAAAATGCCCTTGGTTCTCAACACTGGAATTTAAAAATGGTTATGCAATAGTATAGCAAAAAGAAGACACACAAGCCATTCAATTCAAATTCTACACAAACTGGTTTCTGTGTATTTTTACTTCATATTATTTTCTTGCTTCTGTTCTCTCTTTTTAACATGCTTATATAATAGGTTCTGTAAGTCCAAATGTGATCTTAGTGTAACATCAAGACACTCCACTCTGGACGTTAACTGGTCTATAACGGGGTGTCCAAACTTTTTTCTTTGAGGGCCACATAATGAAAAGTATATGAGGAGGAGGGCCACTCTCTAAAGGTGATGGATTTCACCTCACTATAAATGTAAGTCCCTTTTACCTGCCCCTTATCCTTCAGGGATGTCCACAGTGAATCATTCACTTCTGCCCTTCTGCAGCACCACTACTTTCAGAACTTACGATGGCCGATTTAATCAAAATGCATTTTGTAGCTCTCCCCAAGCTCTACTTGCACAGCAAGTTTGATTGAAATTGCCTTATTGGTTTTCATCAAAAAAACTAATCTTTAACTGTTCTCACTGACCAGTTCTACATTTGTTTGCGTTGTAATAAGCATTACTAAAACAAATGGCTATATTAAATGAATTTCTTTAAGAAATTTAAGAAAATCTGCCCTGCATATTGGTCCAAAAAATCTAGTGTTTATCAGCCATCTGCTGCTCTGAATTTTATAAATTGGCATCAACCACAGAAAAAACCCAAATCAGTCGACCTCTAGTGAGGACCTGAGACTCTGTCATCAGCCAATAACAACAAGAATATTTTAACTAACCAATGATGCCATACTGCACTTGGAAGAACAGTGAATGCCATGAAGAGGAAAAGAAGAAACCGGATTATGAGCACAAGATTAATCAACATACCAGATGGCCCGCCACACATGCAAGAAAACTACACTGGCAAGGACAGACCTGACCATCTTCTTAATTTACACACTGCAAGTGTTTTTTTTATCTAAGGAACAGCATCAGCAGAAAGACTGTGCCCACATAAGTCTTTTGTTTTGACTGTTTTACATAGGTTCCTGTATAGTAAATGGGTTTGAGTTTTTCTCACTCCAGCATCATTTTCACATCTGGTCCTGGTCTCATTCTAATACAAATGAGAAAAAAAAAAAGACAGAGCACCACTTCTAAACTTCAGAAAAAAGAAGAGAGCCTGTCGTCTGTAGATGTACATGTTTTTTCCATATCTTGTTTCCTCTTCCCAGAGCTGGAACATACTCCGGTCATATCCCATACTTTTCCATCCCCTCTCCCCTCAGCGTAGAACCCTGGCACACTGCTGCTAATGAGAGCCGAGCCGCTCAGGCCTGTGGCTCCTGCAGGACCTCGTCAGTGTACACAAACGCACCACAGCCCACCTCCCCCCCTTACTCCTCACTCCAGAGAGCGTACCTTGTTCTAGGGCCCGACCTTCTGCTGTCTGGCACACCATAAAGCAGGCTGGGCTATTGTTAATGTACTGGAAAATCACTGCCTTCTACTTTAGCACCAGCGATGTGCTCATGACAAATGTGTGGAAACAGAAGTGTAAATCATAGGCATCGTTTTTCCCCAGGAACGGTGAAGAAAGAATAATAGGTTTGATTTTAAGGTTCACAGGGCTACACTTCAAAAAGGCATTTTACAACAAGAATTTATAGTCTGTGAAACCTTCAAACATACACAGGCTATCATGAATATTACAATCTTAAAGTGCAGAAGATGTTTATTTTTAAAGGGCCACTAAAAAAATAAGTTTATATATATATTTGTATTTTGCTTCTCTTTTTTCTGTCTCATCTTTCATTTTTTGTCTGCTGTTTTGGGGTGTGAGCAGTTGGATCCAGTTCAGGATTTGGTGTCTTTCCACTCTGACTTGCAACTGCCATTACAGGTGTATAAACAAGAACAAGCTTGGACTCAACCAATGAAAATGTCCCTGACCCAAATGGCACCATTCCTCTTTGTCCTGAGAGTGTGATTGGACAAAAAAATCAGTCCCTGCTCTAGCTCCCCCTCTGTCAAAAACGCTTTATAATAAAGCCCAGATGAGGTCTCAGAGTCACATTTTTGCAGAGATGACTTCTTTTATGCTGCTATTGACTGAATAATTAGTTTTCCTCAAATACAAGGAATAAAAAAAAAAATCAGTGCATCTTTGCCAAAAAAACACATTATATATTTCTATTTGATAGTGCTTTGATTCATGTAAAACACCTTTACTGTGGAAAAAGCCTGCTCATGCATAAACAGCAATTGTATCAAATAAAATAGGAGCTTCATCTTTATCACTCCAGTCTTTCCACTTGAACCTCACATAGATGTAGATAAGCAAAAGACAGGAAATCTCTGGAGTTCTGGAGAGATAGTATTTACTACTAATGCAGCTGTTAGCCTTTTTCTTTAGAACTATCGCTCAAAGTGGAACATGTAACTTTGCTTGTTTCATCAAAGTTTTGTTTGCATTTTTTTGTTTTGCGATGCTCTTTCCAAGTAAAGCAGTATCGCGTGATCTCTCACTCGCCTTGTTCCCTTTAGCAGCTCTACCATGACAAAAAACTATGAAATAAAGCCATTGCTAGCTTGTTCACTTTCTCGAGAGAGAGAGGTCCAAGAGGGTCAGTTCTCCCATTCTTGCAAGGCTGTTTTTTTCACTGAGATACACCAGGGGGAGGTGCACGGTCGTTATTCACCCTCCAACAGCTCATTTAGTCACCACACTGACCCTGAAACTGAAAAAAGTGACATTGTTTCCCTTTGAGTAATAGGACTCTGTCACTCTGACACTCTAGCCTCATTCTGTTTGTTAGCCAAGTTAGTTCAAATCCTGTTCAAACCTATTTGTTAATGTTTATCATGGTACTGCCCCTGTTTTCTGATTGCTTGTATGTTTATTCATTTGCATTCAGGCGTAGTTTAATCTGTGTCAATTTCTCCCACTCACCGAAAAGGAAACTCTCAATCAAAACCCAATAAGCCTAACTATATTTTCCATACTTTCCAGTCAACCAAAGCAGCCATTACTACAAACATAACATGACGACCTACAGCACTGTTGTCCACAGTTTTATACAAAGCACTCAAAATTCCCAAACTGACCATAAGTACCCATTAAGGAAGGCACTATTTGCAGCAGAAATCTTAATGTGAATGTTACGGCTGTTGAAGTGACAGCAGAGAGAGGCACTAACCGTTGAGAAAGAGCTCTTCTCGCAAAAGTCGTCTGGCAGCAGCAGAGAAACAGCGCTTCTTCAGCCAATCAGCATCGAACACACTGGAGTGCTGGTCCAGCCACACAATGGACACCTGTGGAGGGAAAAAACATTTAAAAGAGCTATATTGGGCAACTTTTCTGAGCTTTCTACTATAATGTTGCTGAATCACTTCCTGTTTTTAAGTCCTCTCTTAAAACGCACCTTTTCTCTTTGGCTTTTACCTCAGTTTGAGATGTTCACTTTTATTGTTTTTATTGGTTTTATTTATTATTTATTATCGATTCACCTTTGTTTTATATTAGTCATAAGTCTCTGTTCTTTTATTTCCTTACATGGATTTTTCTTTGTTGTGTTTTTATTTTCTTATTGCTGTGTACAGCACTTTGGCCGACGGTGTTGTTTTTAAAGTGCTTTATAAATAAAGCTGAGTTGAGTTGAGACCTAACCAAACAAGCCCTCTTCGTATTTATTCGCATTTATTTATTTATCAAAAATGGTGTACAGCTCCACTGATTCCTCACAGCTTTGTTTCACTTTGTAGTAAATTGGCATCATACAAAAAGTTCAAGGAGGTCTCTTCACTTGTTTGTGTATGACATAAGTGAAGTATTTATTCAAAACATTTTTAGTCAGATAATATTCCCAAAGTTATCAAATGTCCAATGCTGTTCCAGAGGTGACCAAGATTGGTAAAAAAAAAAAAAAAAAAAAAAAAAGCTTAATATACAGCTCAAAACAACAACACTGCAGCTGCTAATGTGTGCTCTTTGAAACCAGTGTTTTGTTGTGCCTTCAAACACGTAGACAAGTAGACCATAATCCAGACCCACCTGCACAACCACTACACAAGCCAACACCATTGCATAACTGCATTCCTTGACAATTACAAATTAATTCCATTCACTGGTTGCCTTTGTTTTTGAATTTGTTTGTCCTACAAACACTGGCGAAGACACCAGAGCAAGTAAAAATCCCCTCAAACTTCATTACAGCTGCTAATCATAAAGATAAATCGTGATCATCTTTGTGCATTAAGCAACATATATGGTGGGGATTGGACAGAGCAGAAAATGGCTATTTAGCTAATGCTAATAATTATTAATAATTATGCTAATAGCATACGCTAACATATAGATAAATGAGCTGACTGCTTTGTAGTGACGATGTAGTGACTTGGAATTGCAAAGTGGCAGAAGAGTGAATAGTACAAGTTCTGTTTCATGCACCTGAATGTGGTGGAGTATGCTAATTATTCATGTGCTTTGATTTATCAGAGCCCCATTTAACAAAGGTTTGTTTTTACAAGAGCTGGCCAATGTAAGAAGAGAAGGATAAAACTAAAAGATAAACTGCTTTATTTTCTCTGAGGTTAAAGCTGGTCACCTGCATCCTTGGTTGTTTTGTTTCAATTTAAAATGAGAATGCAGTAAAAGTATTTTTATTTTTTACTTAAAAAATGTATTTTAACCATTAGAAAATGTTTGGCAATGACTAAAAATGGTTAAATCAACGAATCACAGCTCTCACATAATCTAGTCAAAAGGCCTTTAGCCAGCAGAGAGGACACAGAATCTATTTTGACTTTAGGACACACTGTTTACTTGACACAATATCAACCCACATTGTGATGCCATACAACACCCATGTACTCTCCACCAATCCACCAACAGACATCAGACTTGGTTTCGGGTCCTGGATATATTTAACTTAAACACCCATTTCCACATAACATGATAAATCAGTATTAAATCAACACCTGTGGAGTTATTTAACTAATTGAATAAGCCTAACTGTAATAAACATTTTAAATAGACATATTTAGACATTTGTTTCAAATTGTGTATTTGACCACTTATCCATTTCCTAAACAGTAAAATGAAAGCTGAGCTTACAGACGTGCCAGTTATTACCATCCAGTGGATTGTAAAAACCGGTCTGAGTGGTGCAGTAGTATGTTGAGGAAGCCAATGAATTTTATTGGACGTTTAAACAGTCACCTTGGGTGATAGTAAAACCTACATAAAGTGTATAACTTAATGTTGGCAGCCTGGGCTCTAAAGGGGATATATTCAGAAAAATCGAGTTTTCTGAGTTTCCTACCATGTTACAATGTTGTTCCCTCATCAAAAACATACCTGGAGTCGTGTTTTGTTTCATTCACACCTGTTTGACTAATCCTGTAGTCTCTGGCGCCGCTTTTCCGAGGCCCCAAAACACACTCAGTTCCACCAACCGCCCCCCACTCCAGGAAGCATTGACCAATCAACATCCAGTCTGCGCTATTTCATTTATCACAGTTTTGAACAGAAATGGTTAAAAAAAAGCTGTGTAACTTCCGTAAACTCTTGATGATGCCATTTTACTAAAAAATGAAAAACAGCTGTGGGGAATCAGTGGAAACTGAGCTGTACACCATTTTTTTTTTAGAAATGTATTTATTTTATTCATTTAAATAAACTAAAAATTAATTAAAATCCAAACAATATGATTTGATATATTTAAATAAAAAATTACAAATACAAAACAATGATTTTATTTAAGAAAATTATTTTCATTTTGTAGTAAAATAGCATAATCAAGAGTTTAAGGAAGTACACAGCTTTTTTTCACCATTTCTGTTCAAAGGAGAATAGAGCTGCACTCTGCTGCCCTCTACTGGTCTATTCTGTGTAACACCAATAAAGTATTAACTAAAAATGTTTTCTTTTAGTCAGATAATGTTTTTTAATAAACGTGGCGCCAGAGACTACAGGATTAGTCAAACAGTTGTGAATGAAACATGCAATGCTGTTCTAGAGGTGACCAAGATTGGTTTAAAGAGATAAAAGCACAATAGCCCCTTTAAATTAACTAAATAATTATTTAACTAGGGTTTCCATGGAGTTGTTAACTTGTTAATTTAAAACAGGTCTGCTGCTTACCTTGTTGTCACTGGTGAGCTCTACAGCGTCCAGCCCGATGTTCACATCCAGGTCACCTATCAGCAGCTTACGAGCCTGAGCAGACTGAAGCGTACAGAGTGGACACTGGCAGTTGTCTCTGAGCCAGGTGAAAGGATACAGGCTGTGGCCCCCGTCCTCCCACTCCACCTGCACCAGCCGCTCGTCATGCAGGGCCTGGACGTACCTGACGGCCCTGCCCAGCTCCGGGAGCGAGGCCGAGCCCAGGGTGTGCTGTCCACGACGCAGCAGACCGGAGGACAGAGGAGGAGGGAGCTGCGGCGGTCTATGACAGGCCCGTAGAGAGTGGAAGGCCATGGACGAGGAGCTCCTCTGCAGGGCTGGCAGGGCAAAACGAGTCCATCTGCTCATCCACATCTTTCACTGATGGTATCTGGAAAACACAACTAGCGTTTATCACAATAAACTATGTGTTGCCCTTTCCCCTATATAGATAGCACTAGTTGTACTGTGTGTACCTGCACTTGGCATAAACATCCAAATCCACAACTAAATTACTATTATTGCTCCAATAAAACATTGCAAGGGTGCACGGTGGCAGAGCAGTTAGTGTTCTCTGTTGTTGTCTGTGTGTGTTCTTCTCTGTCCAGGGTGTACCCCGCCTACGGCCCAAAGTTACTGGGATAGGCTCCAATCACTCACGACCCCAAACGGGAATAAGTGGTAGAAAATGAATGAATGAATAAAACATTGCAGAGCTTTGACGTTATGTAACAGATTAAACTTTTGCAGGAAGCTTCTGATAAAATTGGAATAACTTATGTAAGTTTAGAGAATATAATTAATCTGCATGATAAACACTACAAATACTACACCTTTGCAATGCACTTGATGTTTGTCAAAGGCTTATAAACAAGGCTAATGTAGGGTGACCACCTCAAAAAGTACTAAAAGTGGGACAAGTTGTGCAATTTGGTGGGACAAAGTGGGACAGACTCAAGAAATAAATGTTTTGAATCTAACTTAACTTACAGAGATACAAGTTGCTTCAGTTCAGGGCCTATAAAACATTTGATGTGCTGTTTTAATCCCCAAAACACACATTTGGCAAAGTAATGTCTTTACTGAGACTTAATTTATTGGAATAAAAATTATGGGAAAGAAAAAGAATCAAAATTCTGCATTTTCTCAAAACAATCCAGCACCAAGCCCAACTCACAGCTCCATTCCTGAAACACAGGGGTAGAACACAACAACCATATATATTCAACCCACAAATATTTGTTCTACATTTCATACAAGGAATACTAACCATACCTTGTTGTTCTTAACCTGAATCTCTATTTTTATATTGTTTAAAAATATTACTTCAAAACATTTTTTAGCCAGCAGTCAGTGTATTTAATATATGTTTTTATAGAAATACATGAAGAAAAGCATGAAACAGTATTTAGAATAGGTTGAAGTTTTATTGTGTGTGGGATTTTCAGGGATTTAAGGGGCTGCAACAGTCTTAATGGTTTTAGCCTCACTGTACCATACATGTATAAGGCTATGCTAGTTACACTCACCTATGCAAAATAAATGAATGCCATAGCCTGAACAGTAGACTAGCTCTAGTATGCAAAGTTTAATATGACACACTTTAATTTTCTATACCAGAGAACTGCTGTCTTGTGTGTAATTGCATTCACATCTACACCTACACATCTAGAGGCTACTGTTTTGAATTTCTACAATAGAAAATAACATATAAGGCTTATAGTTTTCAAGGATACTGTGTTCAAATCTATATATATCCTGCATCCAGGCAATGGCACAACATGTACTTACACAAACCTGGCCAGAGAAATGCGCCGTCCCAACTCTGTGTTTGACAACAACTGATGTCCAGCGTGATGCTTTGCTAGCTAACGTTAGCTAAAGTAACTGCCACTAGTTCTGGTTAAGGTTAGCTCACTGGAGTTAGCCGCTGTCCTTTTAAAGTATGAATTCTAGCTGCTAGCGTTAAAAACGAGCAGGAGACACTTACATAAGCTGGTGAATGGTGAGAGCTTCCTCGCTGTGCCGGCTTCAGTGTTTGTATGTGTGTGTGTATGTGTGTGTGTGTGTGTGTGTGTGTGTGTGTATATATATATGTGTGTGGAAGTGGGTGAAAGGGCAGCGGGGCGCGGAGGAGGCTGCAGCCGCGGAGGATGATGACATAAGCGGCCCGGCCCTGGACAAGTGCACGCTCTCTGCTCTACTTTTAATAAGTTATCAGATAAACTCAAGGGACATAAAAAAAAAAAAAAAGCACGTTTAACGCGTCAAAAAGTGCTTTTTATGCTGCACTTTCTGCTGCGTGGTGTGTAGCTTAATATAGGCAGCTAAGTCAAGGAGCTATTTTAAGATATGAATCGCACAGTCATAATATGCAGTTCAAGCAAGTCCAAGGAGGCAGTGGTTCTCAAACTGTGGTAAGGGTACCATTGGTGGTACGTAGGTCTCTTCTCCAGGGGATCAGCCCTATGTTCCCCAATACCTACTTACATTCTCCGGTATTTATGCTCCCAGGTATCTATGTCCCTTGGTACCTGTGTTCCCCAGTATCCATGTTGCTTGGTGGCCTATGAAGAGGTTAATGAGTTAAAAAGCTATAAATGTTGTTCCTTTAGGTCAGGGGTGTCCAAACTATGGCCCGGGGGCCAAATGCGGCCGCAGACTATTTTTTATTGGCCCTCGGACTTCATTCACAATTGGCCCAAATTGCCACAGGTAGCACTGTTTACTGCAAGGTTTGAAATGCAGGTAAAAAAATTAATTTGTGTGAGATGTACCTGGCATTAAGAAAGGAAAAATAGAAATTAATGGTTGGTGGCGCCAAAAAAAGTGACATCTTTTGTGGTGATGCAAAATATGATGCCTCGACTGAGTGGCCCTCCTGCACATATATTTTTCAGTATGTGGCCCTCAAGGAAAAAAGTTTGGACACCCCTGCTTTAGGTCATTGTAAGACTGGTAACACCGAGGGTTGGTTTTCTTATGCTTTTATGCTAAGTATTAAAGGTACACTCAAGCTGTGAGTAATCTATGTATGTTATTCATATTTTGCTGGTTATATGTATAATCAAGCTTCATATAATCTTTATATATTCATTATAGTAAAAACGTCAGTGCTGTGAGTGTTTGCAGTGTCATGATAATGTAATGTGTTCATTTTCATGCATCCTTTGAGAAATGTGCACCACGAAAACATCTTTTTTTTTTTTTTAAATAAAGGCTTCTAGTGCTGTAAGCTGCTGTGGTTTTAATGATTTGATATGTTTTTGGTCATTTAAAACGGAATTTACGGCTGAATGAAACAAACTCTGGGCTCCTCGGCGCCATCTTGATTGTTGTTGTTGAGGACGCTGCTCGCGAAGAACACGTAACTTAAATAAACGAATCAAAATGCACGGTACGGTTGGGATTTGAATCCAACCACGGCAGACGGCGTGTCAGTCTGGTTTTTCCAGGACACATAACATGATGGGTGTGTCACAGGCTGCCTACATTACATAATGGGTTTTAATTTGCACTACTTAATGGTTTATATAACAACATAATAATGACCTGGATGAACTTTTGTGGACGTGACAAACTGAGCGTGTGCAGCAGGTGCAGGGGTTGGCACCAGCTCAGTTGGGATAGTCCCATATGTTTGTTTACAAATTAAATTTGAGTAGCAACTGTCGAGGCGAATAATAACTTGTTATTTTCAAGGACAGATGGAAATTAGTGTTATCAGAAAGTATAAAAGATCATGTTTGGATGAGCTCAGGGACTTCTGTGAGCTCCGTTTGTTGTCATGCAATAAACTTTTCTGCACTGGACTCTCATCTGCTCCTTGTTTTTGGATATATTATGTTTTTTTTTTTTATTCTACACCTATGTTTCCCAATACCTATGATCCTGGTACCAATGTTCCTCGGTATCTATGTTCCCCATGTTCCCCAGCAACTATGTTCCTCAATACTTATGTTCCCCAGCACCTATGTTCCCTGGTACCTATGCTCCTCAGCACATATGTTCCCAGCTATCTATGTTCCCCAGTCTCTATATTTCTCAGTACTTATTTTCCCCGGTACCTGATTTTCCCAGTCTCTATGTTCCCCAGCACCTATGTTCCCTGGTATCTATGTTCCCCAATATCTATGTTTCTCAGAACCTATGTTCCCAGCAACTCTCCTATGTTCCATGGCCCCTATGTTTCCTCATACCTATGGTCCCCGGTACCCACTGGGAAACATATATGTTCCCAGTATTTATGTTCCTCTGTTTCTATGTTTCACAGCACCGATGTTCCCCTGTGCCAGTGCTCCCCAGAACCTATGTTCCCCTGATCATAAATACCAACTATTTAATTATTTTCAGATTTTTTATTTGATGTTTTTGTGTAATGTAATAGCATTTAAAGTTTTTATTTTTGTTGTTGTAAAAAACACACACAAAAGAATTAAATATTTTTATTAAATATTTTATCGCAAAGTGGATTTTTCTAGGGAAGGTTATTACAGCCTTGGGTATGTCAAGGATTGCCAACAACATTTACACTCTAAACACCAGCTCCCATTAAAACCCATTACAACTGGTTGTAACTTTTTGTTACTCCAAAAAAAAAAAAAAAAAAAAAAAATGCTAAAAATATTTCTTTTGTGTGTGTGTGTGTTTTTTTTTTTTTTTGTTTTGTTTTTTTTTTAAACAAAAAAAAATGTAGATGCTGTTACATACACTAGCTTAAAAATAAATAAATAAATAAAATCTGAAATTCTGATATTTATGGTCGGGGCAGAAGTTGATTACAAGATTTTCGCCCCCCAAAAAAGCACACAAAAAAAAAAAAAAAAAAAAAAAAAACATACATTTTTTATGCGTTTTTTTTTTTGTTGTTGACGAGGACACTTTTATCAACTAACAGGAGCAATGTAACAAATTTAGTTAGAGAGTGTAAAAATACACACCTGAGCCAAATTTCATAGAAAAGATTACAACTGGTGCAAAGTTATATATATATATATAAAAAAAATTAATTCACTAAAAACAGTGTCTGTGTAATGATCACGTACATTTTTATAAAAACTCCTATCAACTTTACTTTTAAGCAACACGGCTTATCTGATGGCGTTATTTTAAGAGCTCGTTACTACTCCGTAAATAATGACTGAGATATTTCAAGATAACAGCCTCTAAATGTTCTCATATTGTTTCCCATAGAATCCACAGTTGGGGCTCTTTCCTTCTCTGTTCTGAGGAAGCAGCGTGACCAGTGTGGGTTAAGCGTTTGTGGTCACATGCTTTACATTTGTAGCGTCAAGCCTCTCTATAATTAGCGAGCTCAAAGTATCAGTTTTACTCTGTGTTAAATAAATCTCCTGCACTCTGTACTTTGCCCTCATACATAGTTTGTAGTATGAGGTTGCATTTGTGAAGTCATACGTGGACTTTGGGTGGGGAAAAAAAACAAATGTTTACAGTGGCACTATTCGTTTCACAACAAGCTCGTAAATACCAACGTCAGCTTCTTCCTTCAAAGCGCTCGTAATGACGGGGCACCAAGTGTGAGTCTGTAATTCACTTTAAAGGACGCTTTAAACATCTGCGAAGGAAACGTGGAGGGAAAGCTTAACATTCTGAAGCCAGTGGCACTTTCAGTTTTACCAGTATGTAGTAGTAGTATTAGTACTCTTTTTACAGCAAATACTGCATCAGAAAATATAAGTATTAGTGGTAATGTGGTAAAATAAGTCTGCAAAACCGAGATTAAACCCGGATTAAACTGAGACTAAACCCGGATTAAACCGAGACTAAACCAAGACAAAACCAGGATTAGAGCATAGATCAGAACTAAACCAGGACTAAACCAGGTCTAAACCATAGATCAGCACTAAATCAGGACTAAACCAGGTCTAAACCATAGATCAGCACTAAATCAGGACTAAACCAGGACTAAAACAGGTCTAAACCAGGACTAGACCATAGATCAGCACTAAACCAGGACTAAACCAGGTCTAAACCAGGTCTAGATCATAGATCAGCACTAAACCAGGTCTGAACCTGGACTAAACCAGGTCTGGACCATAGATAAGAATTAAGTTAGGACTAAACCAGGACTAAACCATAAACGAGGACTAAATGAGGACTAGACCAGGTATAAACCAGGACTAAACTAGGTCTAAACCAAAAATAAAGACTAAATCAGGACTAAACCAGAACTAAACCAGATCTAAACCAGGTCTAGACCACAGATCAGCACTAAACCAGGACTAAACCAGGTCAAGACCATAGATCAGCACTAAACCAGGACTAAACCAGGTCAAGACCATAGATCAGCACTAAACCAGGACTAAACCTGGACTAGACCATAAACAAGGACTAAATGAGGACTAAACCAGGTCTAAACAAAAAATGAAGACTAAATCAGGACTAAACCAGATCTAAACCAGATCTAAACCAGGACTAGCCCAAACTAAAGCAGGACTAAAAGTTGCTCTAAATCAGGACTTGAACTGTGAAAGACTCCTGAATACCCAGAGTGAGTTTTTGTTGGTGACTGGAGGTACATTGTATTCTCACAAGCGTTCCCTCAGAGTCACAGAGCAGAGTGTTATATTATTACATAGAAACTGGCAACTAAACAAGTGTCAGCCGGGTTCTGTTGCAAAAACAGCACTGGGTGTGTCATCAGCATTTCTGTTTACTTTACCATCGAGTTAATTACACACAGTTGTTATTTTCTCTATAATTGTCCCAATGACACTAAAATATTTGTCTGCAAAAGTTGTGTGTAGTACATTTACTCTTACTTTGGTAACTTTTAGCATGAATTGTACTACTGAGAGTAGTTTTAAACATAGCATATGTACTTGAGAAATATTATTTGCAAGTCTTAAGGCTCAATTTAGATTTTTAGATTTTCAATTAAGTCTTTTTTTTTTTTTTTTTTTGGAGCAGATTACACACATTCAAAGTTAATCCATAATTTAGATTGTCAATACTGTTACAAGTAATTTGCTAGTTTAACTTAAAAATGTAAGTAAAATTTTTGCCTTAAAAATGTAATTTGTTTAAATTTAGTGAAACATGTTCATTCAAATACACTGTAAAAAGTCCAGTGTTAAAGTAACACTGTCAGTGAACATATGGTCCTTATCTGTCTAGTGTTAAATTTATTCTTTACTCTAGTGTTAATATTTCAGTGTTAAAATGAACACAGCACCATGACACTGGTGAACAATGCCACACATGACCTGATGTCTTTGACATCAAAAGCTCTTCGTTCCAATGCATTCACTCCCATCATTTAATGGGCGGTGGTAGAAAAAGTCACTTGTCAAATATAAACTTTAAGTATTGCTTTTCTGTGGGAAGAACAAAAAAAAAAAGTGGTATCAAGAAGTTAAAAAGGCTTTTTTTTTTTTGGGATCAAAATTATCAGCTGTCGTTCAACTACGATCTATAACATGGTCTTGTCCACATCTGTCATGGTGCAGAGACAATGTTTTTTTAAAGAAAAAAGTAAGTATACAGAGAACACATTTCCAGTTAACACAGGAGTCACTGTTTCTCTGAGTCATGGTTGCACCATGACTGATGTGGACAGTACCAAGTTATAACTGAAGTTTAACTACAGCTCAAAGGTTTTTTGTTTAATTAAAAAAAAAAAAAAAAAAAAAAACACCCTATAGTTATAATTTTTTTTTAACAACGGATCAATCAACGTGAGCTCTGTTAAAGTGACATTAACGAAAAAACTGTTTCAATCACTACCCATTAAATGATGAGAGTGAGTGCATTACAATGCAGCCTTTTTATCTCAAAGACATCAGGTCATGTGTGGCATTGTTCACCAGTGTCATGGTGCAGTGTTCATTTTAACACTGAAATATTAACACTAGAGTAAAGAGTAAATTTAACACTGGACAGATAAGGACCATATGTTCACTGACAGTGTTACTTTAACACTGGACTTTTTACTGTGTAATAAAGTTAAGTTGTGGATGAGAGAATCAGAGACCAGGAGTGAAATCGACCTGACAAAAAAAAAGGATGCAGTCTTTTTTATGTAACACAATGAAGGGTCTTTGACCTTTGAGTCATGGTTGGACCATGACCAATGTGGACTGGGCTATGTTATATATATGGAGTTTTTAGTACAGCTTTTGGGACACAATTTTTTTTTTAAAGAAGTAACTGTAATTTTTAACTAAATAACACATTTTACCTTACTACCACATTTTATTATAATTATCCAAGTATTAGAGTCCAACTTCAGTGTTTACTCAAGTGACTCAAAAGTTTTCAACCACTGCCCAGTCTAATTTGGCAGTGAGCAGTTTATCTTATTAGTGTTTTTCTTTAATACATCAGGTCATGTGTGGTCACTGTTCCCCTGTGTCATGGTGCTGTGTTCATTTTTACCTGAAACTTTGCCACTAAAGAGAGAGTACATTTATTACTAAATACATAACTTTATTATTTGAATGAACACTATTCACTAAGTTTAAATAATTTTTAAGGCAGAAATAGCACTTACATTTTTAAATTAAACGACCAAATTACTTGTAACAGTGAGTTTAAACATGATTTAAAATTCAAAAACTCATAATTGTTAGTGGAAGTAAATTACAGAATGGAGTTACTACAACTTACTGGCTATATGACTTTTTACAGTGAAGGCAGATATATTATTAACACATCTGTCAGTGCCACTCCTCAAAATTACATTTCTGAATATTTTGAATTGTTAACTTAAATATGCACATGTGAATGATTTAAAAGCAGTGGGAAAATGCTTTGAGAATATGCAAAAGACCAACCCTCCTTCTGTACCTTAAACACAAACTTTATTAGCGATGCCACACAATCAGATAAAATAACACTGATAACTGCTCAGTATAGTACTCAGAGCTGCCCGCAGTCTTGTATCAAATATCCAGAATACATACATTTATTACACACCTCTATATAAACAGGAATACATGTACACATATGTTCAGAGATAATGGTGCTCACAGTATTTACCTAAGTCCATAAAATACACTGTACATCATTAGAGATACATAAAGAACATATGTCCAAACCTTTAGCGGGGGGAGCGTACTGTGCAAAGTCTGCCTGCTCTTAACTTACAATACAACACAAGCTTCCATTATCCTGTTTGTATGTACACATTTACACAAAGCATGTATTCAAATGCAGGTACGATGAGATACATATTAATCCTCGTTGAACCATACAGTACATGAGAAAAAAAAAATTCTAGCACTCGTGTTCGACTGACTCATATTCTGATGTAACAATATGGCACTAGAGCAGTGGTTCTCAAAAGTTGCACACCAAATATTACCTTTAACAGATTAAAATGAGCCTAAAGAAGGGAAATATGGAACGTAAAAATAAAGACCAAGCTGTGCCTAAACAAAAACCAAATGAGGATTAAACAAAATCCAAACAAGGACTAAACCAAGGAACAAAACGGAGAATAAACCACAAAAAATGCATCACAAAATAAGGTCCATACAGCACCTAATCCAGGACTAAAGCTAGACTAAACCAGGACTAAACTAGACTAAAACTAGACTAAGCCATGAACAAAGCTAGAACTAGAGCTAAACAAGACGTAAACTTTGGTCTACACTTTCAAATGTAATCCACAATCTGGGCAGGACAAAAACAGGATTAAAACTAAACTAAGACTTTAACTCCTGAGTAACGACAGAAGAAGACCGCGTACCACCAGTGGTGCCTGTGCCACAGTTTGAGAACCACTGCACTAGAGGATATTGTTGTGCACCTGTAACAGCACCAAGCGCCTGAAAAAGCAACCTCAGCCAACTCAGATCGGTGCCGGATGTAAAGAAAAAAAGCTGTAAACCGCAGTTATAAATGAAATAGTTCCACGTTGTACATTATTATTATTATTATTATTACTATTTTTCCCATGTTATAGCAATAAATGTCATATAATGGAGCATGACGTGTAGACAGAAGGCACGGCTCTTTAACTCTTTAACTCATTACTCTGTAAAAATGTACTAAGGGCTTCAGAAAAGCTTTTGCATTTTGAAGTATTTTGTACAAATCCAATAATTTTACTGCATTAGTATTGTGCAGTGGTGGAAAAGGGAAAAAGTAAAAGTACAGACAAGGGAGCAAAAATTTTGTAATGTAAAAGTATCACATACAAATTTCTACTTAAATAAAAGTATAAAAGTACTCACTTTTAAATGTACTTGTGAGTAAAAAAGTAAAAGTATTTCACACAGATTCAAGAACTAATGAATGTGTTAAATATGAAGGATTTTGCTGAAAAATCCTGCAGTAAAAGGTGAAGTTGGTGAAGTTTTTCTGAAGAATACTACTTTTTACTGCATCTTTTATACTTATGTACTGTGTTTACAATGGCGACAGAGCAAAAAATAATGATTTTAAATCAAACACAAAATACTTTGTACTTCGCACCGATTCAAAAAAGCGGTGGAGTAAAAAGTACAGATACTCGCTCTAAAATGTTGAAAAAGTAAAAATACCTGTTGTAAAATGTACTCAAGTAAAGTACAGATACATGAAAATTTGTAAAAGTACTTTTACTTCGCTACATTCCACCGCTGGTGTTGTGCTCCATATGATTACAACGATGTGCACAACATGCCGTGTTTATGCAGGTTATTTCCAACGTTTATCATCAACAGCACGCAGCTCTGTTCTGCTGCTGGTTTAATGAGGCTGCATTCTTACATTACAGAGGTGAGCCAAACCTAAACATCAACGACTCTGCACCACTATAAACATCTGTAAACTAATGAAGAGGTTAATGCGTTAAAAAGCTATAAATGTTGTTGCTTTAGGTCATTGTAAGACTGGTAACACCGAGGGTTGGTTTTCTTATGCTTTTATTCTAAGTATTAAAGAGCTGTGAGTAATCTATGTATGTTATTCATATTTTGCTGGTTATACGTATAATCAAGCTTCAGATAATCTTTATATATTCATTATAGTAAAAACGTCAGTGCTGTGAGTGTTTGCAGTGTCATGATAATGTCATGTGTTCATTTTCATGCATCCTTTGAGAAATGTGCGACTTTGTAACTGTGAGGGAAACACAATGAGCCTCACTGTAGAGAAGATAAAACACAAAGAGGGATAGAGATTAATTTGGTTCCTGATTGTAGTTTAGTGTAACTGCCACTAGGGGGCGCAGTTTAGTGGGTGTGGTTAAATGCTGATGACTTCAGAATAAAGGGGAACATAACATGATGGGCGTGTCACAGGCTGCCTACATTACATCATGGGTTTTAATTTGCACTACTTAATGGTTTATATAAGTCCATAATAATGACCTGGATGAACTTTTGTGGCTGTGACAAACTGAGCGTCTGCAGCAGGAGCAGGGGTTGGCACCAGTTCAATTGGGACGGTCCCATGTGTGTTTACAAATAAAATTATGATAGCAACTGTCTAGACCAGTGGTTCCCAAAGTGGGGTCCGGGGCCCCCTGGGGGTCCACGAAGGTGCTACGGGGGGCCCCCAGAGGCTGTCTATATTTCAATTTCAATTATTATTATTATTTCAGACACATGGTTTTGGTTCATAAAAACAAATAAAACATGCAAAAATATAAAAAGTCTATGAAAATATTAAGTATCTAAAAACAATAAGTACATAAAAAACATTTGAAATTAATTACAGTTGTAACTTGTTTTAAAATATTACTTTAAAACAACTTTTAGTCAATAATCAGTGTTTTTTGTAATGTTTTTATAAAAAAGCATGGAGAAAAACATGGCAGAGTCTTTTGAATAGAGCGAAGTTTTATTGTTGGGGGTCCACGAAGGATTTTCGGAAATTTAAGGGGGCCACAACAGTCTTGACTTTGGGAACAGCTGGTCTAGACGAATAATAACTTGTTATTTTCAAGGACGTATGAAAATTCGTGTTATCAAAAAAGTATAAAAGATCATGTTTGGATGAGCTCAGGGACTTTTGTGAGCTCCGTTTGTTGTCATGCAATAAACTTTTCTGCGCTGGACTCTCATCTGCTCCTTGTTTTTGGATGTATTATGTTTTTTTTATTCTACATCACTAATTCAGGATTTTTATCACTGGAGGCACATTTCCGCTGATTAGTAAGAATAACCCATGAAGAAGCTCGTGTTTCCACTGAGCCAAGTGCAGCTGTGTGAAAAGTCACCACACAACCATGACGTAAATACTGTATAGGTTGTTATTAATTATAAACAATCATCTACAAAGCCCTTTCCTTTTGCAGTCGTTCAAGGGGCTGAAAGCAGATCACATCAGTAAAACCAAACGCTGGGGTTGCCATAGCAGTTAGGTTTTTTTTGGGACACTGCATAACTCGACACTGAGCAGACCTGACCTGTAGCGCTGCAATGGGAACAAGTCTTAGCGGTCTCTGAATGCAAATGTCCTGCAAACACAAGCAAAAGTTTACGAGTGAAACAGTAAATGTGGGATGCATATTGATAAATCCCAGTTATATGCGCACCAGTCTATAAAAAGTACTTCATTTTTTTCCTATTTAACTGTTATTGTCTGTAAATGTTTGAATTATGGTCCCATATTATGCTTTTTCAGGCTTTTTTGAAACAGTTTTGGACAACTTTGCATTAGTATTTCACCTGTTATAACTTAATAATGTATATGTATGGAAAACGTCTTCTTTTGGGGAGCTGTTACTTTGACTTTGCAAAGAACGCTTGGATTAGGTGTCGTTCGCACATGACACTAACGGACAAGCGAGTGAAAAAAACGCCATTGTGTCCCCTTGTCCTGAATTCAACAACATTCAAATGTTAAAACGCACATAAACGACACGGCTTTGCTAGCTAACTCTTGGTAGGACTCCCCTCGGAATTAGCGTGAAAATTAAATTAAATTAGGATGTTTAAATTAAATTAGCAACAAGATGCTAACAGATAAATGAGCTGATTGATTTATAGTGACGGTGGGTTAAGTGCTGAAATGATCTGGTTAGAAACATGTTTACGTGGAGCAGAGAGACCAAGCGTTTTCAGTTCTTGAGAAGCGACAGCCTCAGCGTACAGGATTTACTCAAACATGCATGAATGAAACAAAATACTATTCCAGGTAGCCTATGTTTTTGATGTAGAAACATTATAATGCAGTAAAAAAGCTCAAATTTTGCATAATAGGTAGGGTGACCAGATTTTTAGACCCAAAAACTGGGACACTTTATTATTTTTTTTAAGATTTTTTCACTTATGGTGCATTTGAACTCCCAAAACTCCAAAATCCATACAGGTTTCTGTCATCTAATTCAAGGTACATGATGCTGAAGCTTAAGTTTTGAACATATGATCGACATTTATTGAGTAAATTTAGCGACAAAAGTCATTAGGTTAATGTTTTTAAGTTTCCTATGCTTTTCTATTGGTAAAAATGGGGGTAACTGGAACATATTAGTGTTTTTTACTCATATATCTTGGGACATGGGACAAGGAGGCGAAAACTGGGTCTGTCCAAGTTAAATTGGGACGTCTGGTCACCCTAATAATGTTGGGGCCTTTAATAATATTCAAGGGTAATATGTCTAAGCCTGTTGGACTATACTGGAAGTGTCCCAGTGTAGTGTGAAGCCAGACTGAGAACATTTTAAACAAAACAAAACAATTCCCTGAAAGTTGCATCAACGCGTTTGCTTTGTAATCCACAATAAACCTATGACTAGAACTTTCAGAACTTCATGTACTCGTTCTTGAGGCGGCTCAGCCTGGTGCCGTGGCTGCGGATGACCAGGGACAGCAGCTCGTGCTTGTCCCTCAGCCCCAGCGAGATGTCCAGCGTCTCCTTCAGGACGTCCCGCGTGTGCACCACCATCTGCAGGAAGTCCTCGCTCAGCCGGTGCTCCTCCTTCAGCTCGCTCTCCTGGCTCTGCTTGAACTTCACCTCCAGCTCCAGCAGCGACTTCTCCGAGCTGCCGAACGCCTCCGAGATCTGCGAGGTCTCCCGGCGCAGGTACCTCCCGTAGCTGTCCTCCCCGTCCAGGTCGAAGGAGATGCTCTTCCCGATGCCCTCCAGCACCCGCGCGGAGTCCTCGATCTGCCGCTTGACGATGGTGAAGTCGTCCCGTATCACCTGGTCCTGGTCCTCGTCCAGGCCGCACTTGCGCTCGTCCGTCATCTTGAAGAGCATCTGGCACTTCTCCGGGTCGTCGTTGTCCTCGTAGTCTCCGTCGGGGACAAAGTAGTGATGGAAGGTCCCGTTGGACATCTCCGGGTGCAGCGGTCCGCGGTAGAAAGCGCCGCACAGAGGCAGAGATAACATTCCCACGGAGAGAAGCAAGTGGAAAAACGCCATTGTGTCTGAATTCAACCACCAAAAACTTTTAGATGTTTTATGAAAGTAATAAAAGCCTTTTTTAGTGTCCGGGCGCACTATTTTATCCCAATCTGGCGGAGAAATACAAACATTTCAGAGACTTTTGAAGAGCACGCGCGCACATAAACAAAGCTTTCCTAGCTCGGGAATTAGCGTGAAAATGTCTAAATTAATCCTTTTTTCTCCTTTAGCCGAGCCAGTGAAGCATCCTCGCTGCCAGGAAAAGAGGAAAAAAAAAAAAAAAAACAGCCCCACGGCGTCCAAACAGAGCTCCGGTCCTCTCTCAGCGGCTCCAGCAGAACATCTGGAGGTCTGGAGTTTTTTGGGGCTAATAATACTCAGCGGCGGCTCTCGGGTTACAGCTCCGTCACTGAGAGGAGAGCCCAGTGTTCAAGCCCCACAGGCGGAGAGAGGAGTGACAGGAGCCCGGGGTAAGAACAGTTATGGACACAAGATTGCAGTGAAAGTTATTAGGATGATGGGATTACAGCAGGGGACCAGACGTCTCTGTTTAATGGGGACAGTCCCAGATGTAGGCTGCTTTCCATGTCATATGTAAAAATATACACTCATCATGAGAGCTAAACAAGGACAAAACATGGACGAATCCAGGAATGAACAAGGACAAAACATGGATTAAAACATGGATTAATCAGGACTAGACAAAGACAACAAATGTACTAAACAAGGACAAAAAAAATGACTAATGCAGGACTAAACAAGGACAGAAAAAATGACTAATGCAGGACTAAACAAGGACAAAAAAAATGACTAATGCAGGACTAAACAAGGACAGAAAATTGACTAATGCAGGACTAAACAAGGACAAAAAAATACTAATGCAGGACTAAACAAGGACAAAAAAATACTAATGCAGGACTAAACAAGGACAAAAAATTGACTAATGCAGGACTAAACAAGGACAAAAAAATACTAATGCAGGACTAAACAAGGACAAAAAATTGACTAATGCAGGACTAAACAAGGACAATAAAATGACTAATGCAGGACTAAACAAGGACAAAAAAATGACTAAAGCAGGACTAAACAAGGACAAAAAAATGACTAAAGCTAGACTAAACAAGGACAGAAAATTGACTAATGCAGGACTAAACAAGGACAAAAAATTGACTAATGCAGGACTAAACAAGGACAAAAAAATGACTAATGCAGGACTAAACAAGGACAAAAAAATGACTAATTCAGGACTAAACAAGGACAAAAAATGTATTAATGCAGGACTAAACAAAGAAAAAAAAATACTAATCCAGGACTAAGCAAGGACAAAAAATTGACTAATCCAGGACTAAGCAAGGACAAAAAAGTACTAATCCAGGACTAAACAAGGACCAAATATGAACTACACCGGGACTAAACAAGGACAAAAAATGAGCCGGGGGTAAATCAAATTATGGACACAAGATTGCTTCTTATGCAGTGAAAGTTATTAGAATGATGGGATTACAGCAGGGGGACCAGACGTCCCTGTTTAATGGGGACAGTCCCAGATGTAGGCTGCTTTCCATGTCCCAACATACTGTATGTAAAAACATACATAACAACTCATATGTCCTAGTTTTCAATGAACCATGCCCCAGTTGTCCCCATTTTCACCAATAGAAAAGTATATGAAACAAAAAATGTAGAAAGACTTTTGTAACAAAATGTATTTACCACATTCATTTTTATTAATAAATGGCCATCAAATTCAAAACTTAGGCCCTAGCTTCATGCACTTCATGCAATTAGGCTACATGACAGAACATTTTATGGATTTCTGAAGTTGTTTTTTTTTGTTGCTTTCTAAATTCAAATGCACCACGATTTAGGAGAAAAAAAAAGTGAATTTCCATAATAAAACCCTGTAGGAATAACATGACTGAGTGATGTTTCTGTGGTATATATTGACAGTTTGTTGGATCTACATTAATAAATCATGGACATCGGTTGCACACAGTGTAATCATGTTTGATCTAAACAATTCAAAAATGTAGTTTTCAAATGATGGTGAGTGAGTGCATTAGAATGCCGTCCTTTTTATCTCAAAGACATGTGTGGCATTGTTCCCCAGTGTCATGGTGCTGTGTTCATTTTAACACTGAAATATTAACACTAGAGTAAAGAGTAAATTTAACACTGGACAGATAAGGACCATATGTTCACTGACAGTGTTACTTTATCACTTGGGGGTAGGGTTGGTTTGAGCTCAGGTGTTTGTTTTTTCTTCAAGACCAGCTCTAAACTGAAAAACAGCATCACCAATGATGAGAAAACCTTTTTTTTTCCTTTAAAATTGCTCTGTTCTGTTTAACAATAGAATCTACACAGGCCTAGGTCTGTGCAGCCTTATGCCATGGTTTTATAAAAGGCCTTACTTTCATAGTGATTCATTAGCACACAGATAATGGTTCTCTGTGCAGATGTTTTAAAAATCCATTTAGGTTCTATTACTACAAATACTATTTAATTAGACTTAATTAGACTCAAAGTAACATCTTTTCGTTAAACGTGTACCAGCCAGCACCAGTCCTGTAATCACAGGAGGACTCAGGCAGAGACTTCCTGTGTCCACCTGCTTCAGGCCTCTCTGTCTCAGATGACAGCTCACTTAGTTCAAAGGACAGCTTCAAAGAGCTGCTCTAATGATCACTCAAGGGAATGAGGGTCAGTAATCTGTCTCAGCTTTTAAAATGCAACCCACATTTCTCCAAAAGACAACAGCCACTCAAACACTTCTTCTGTTTAGCCTATACTTGTACACTGTGGTTATATTTATATGAGGAGTTTTGTCAACTGTGTCAAGTGCTGCAAGTCAAAACACATTCATTTTTCCCATAGACTTTTCCAAAAATGCGTCTATTAAGAGTTTAAAAGCTCAACGAAGGCTAATTATCTTTTGTGACAATAGCGCAATTCATTTTGTAAGAAAAAAAAAGGCAAAGCTACATGTTTTGCAGATTTTTTAAGTTTAATTTTTGATCACAGAGCTGATTAGCCTCCGTCAAGCTTTTAAACTGCTAATATATGCATTTTTTGAAAAGTCTAGGGAAAAAATGAATGAGAAATTCAACTTCCAGCACCAGGGAAGTGGGCTCTGTGGCACTCTTTTACAATTACAATGTACACAAATATTTATTAGAATGCACATACTGTGTATTCATATTTATGCACATCATTCACCTCTGACACCTTAAAAAATATTCTTCATACAGTAACATAAATATTAGCCTACAAAATAGTGTTGCAAAAGAACGACTAGGATCCTGCAGTAAATAACAATCAAATCAATAGAAGTCTTTACAGGTTTAAAAGTCCCATATTATGCTTTTTTCAGGCTTCTGGAAATATTTTTTGACACCTTTAGCATTAGTATTCATGTTTTATGACTTAAAATAATGTATATGTGTGGAAAACATGTTTTGGGGAGCTGTTACTTTGACTTTGCAGAGAATGCTTGGATTAGACGTCTGTGGCCCCCTGCTGGCAACAGTGGGGAATGAACTGAGTAAAAATATGCTGACAGCTTCGTAGTGACGGCTCTGAAATGATCAGAACCAGTCCTGCGACGGTGTATGGACTTTAGAAACCTGCAGGAGGGCCAGGAGAACCATAGCCTTATTTTGGAAGAAGGTCGATGCCCCCTCTATGAAAGTCTGGACGACGGAAATGGTATCCTACGTTGCACTGGAAAGACTTACATATTTTATAAGAGGAAAGGCTGAGGACTTTGAGGAAATTTGGAGACCCTTAGTGGAATTTCTGAAAAAGAAGTGACTTGCTTTGTCTTTGCATATGTATGTGTTGTGTTTTGTTTGTTTTCCTCTTCGTAATTCATTGATATTATTCATTATTGTATGTGAAAGGTTTTTTGTGAATTGTTTATTTGTTGTTCTAAAAAAATAAATCAATAAACATATTGTTTAAAAAAAAAAAAGAAACCTGCAGGAGTGCTAAAAGCTCCAAAAAGTAAATTTAGCATAATAGTGGACCTTTAAAGGTTAAAAAACATTAATATTCTTAATAAAGCATGACTAATTACTAGGGCCACACGATACGGAGAAAACATGCGATATTCGATAACTATGTTGAAAATTGCGATAACGATATTATTGCGATATTTGAAAATAGAGCCTATTGTTTCGAACATAGTAAGTTAAATTCATTACATTTATTTACAAGTCAAAACGGCGATAAAATCAAAACTTAACAAAGACTAAACCAGGAATAAAACAAGACTACATGTCACTACATTTCACAAAAATGTAAATTCCTGTATTTACAAGTCAAAACAGCGACAAAATCAAAACTTAACACAAACCAGGAATAAAACAAGGCTAAGCTGTGACTAAATTAATTAATTTACCACTAAAACTGGAATTTTTAAACATTTTTATTTAGTCACAACACATGTTCTTTTAAGGCTCTGGTGGAAAATGATTCTTCAGTGTAAATCTCTGTCAGATGGAAGACCACAGCGTTATTGCGATATATTTAGATTCTTGCCATACGGATATTGTGTTTGCTGATATTGCAATAATGATAATTTTGCGATATATTGTGCAGCCCTTCTAATTATTACCTGTTTAATGACGTGAGGCTAAAGTTGCTGTTATGATCATTAGCCATCCTTTGCAACATAACTCAATAATGTAAAAACCTGTATGTATTGGACAGTAAAAGTACATACACTCACTCAAGTACGGAAAAAGACATTAGATGTGATGTTATTCTGCAGGGAAAAAAAAAAAATCAAATGTGTCGTGAACCACACATACAATGGAAAATGAAGTCATGCTTAGGGGAAGTGGGTGTGTTTTGGCTGAAGAACTGTGGCTGACATGATCTGACTGTAGACTGAAGAGGAGCTCCACCTCTGAGGCCTACTGTCATGGAAAAGAGCTGCAAGGAGATATTCTAGTCCTGGCTTTGGCACAGAGGTGAAGCTAAAACCGTCTCTTTATGTCTCTATACAATGCACTAGAACTTCAACAGCAATAAACCACAAGAGTGCACTGAACACCTGTCCCATGTTTGGTTGTAAAGCACAGCCATTTGTCCCACAGTTGTTAAGATAATGTCCAACTTTTTCATTGGTGCTCAGTGGATCGTTTAGAAAGTGAGATTTAAGTTAAAAACAACATGGTGAGGTCAGTATTCCTTGAGTCAAATGTAGAATAAATGTTTTTGTGGGCGTCTTATCTCGCTGGGTTGACTATGGTTGGTGTCAGGACAGGCCTCTCTGTGGAGCTGTGACCCTGTAGTTTGAAGCTGGATGAACTTATCTCAGATATGTCTCTTTTATCCAGATAGACAAATCCAAACATGAGCGTCTCTGGATAAGCAGATTACCAACTGTCCGAGTTAACCCTGGGTTTCTCTGTGGAGCTGAGAGGGTTCAGGAACAGGCAGAGTCAACATTAAACGACCAATCCCACCAAAATCACAGAGACACTTAATCTGAACTAAACTACAGGAAACCATAAATTCATGCGCTAAAATGAGGAAAAAATGTTGAATACTGTACACCAGGGGTTCCCAAAGAGGGGTCCGGGGTCCCCTGGGGGTCCGCGAAGGTACTGCAGGGGGGCCCCCAGAGGCTGTCTATATTAAGTACATAATAAGAAAAACAATGCTGCAAAAACTCAAGGCAACAGGATCCCTCAAGATTTTTCAGTTTTGGTGATCAACTCAAAATCTCAAGTTTTCAACAACTAATAATTTTTTACTCACCAAATTTAACGTTCATACATCTAAAAACTTGAAATTTGAAGTTTTACTCACTATTTTTATTTTTTCCAACTTGTCTTACAGCCAACTGACTCCACTGTTCAGAAAAGTATTATTGATAATAAAAACTAAATATACTACATTTAACAAAAAAATAACTTTTTCTGAACACTGTAAGTTTAAAGTAAAAAAAATAATAATAGAGAGAAAAACTTAAAAATTAGAAAAGTTTTTAGATGTATGAACATCATATTAAGTTGCCTGGAAATTCCAGACTCACCGCTGTACCAGTGGATGAGTCTGGTCGCCATAGAATCAATTCGATTTCTAGCGCGGAGCAAACGGGCAGCGGAGTTAGCCAATCAGAAAATGGCGGACGTGACGTTAACAAAGCGACAAGAAAGTAAGCAACGCAAAAATTTTATTTTATTTTTTTAAATAGAGGCTTCTAGTGCTGCAAGCTGCTGTGGTTTTAATGACTCGATATGTTTTTGGTCATTTAAAATGGAATTTACCGCTGAATGAAACAAACTCGGCTCCTCAGTGCGCCACCTTGATTGTTGTTGTTGCGGATGCTGCTCGCGAAGAACACGTGACTTAAATAAGCGAATTAAAATGCACGGTACAGTTGGGATTTGAGTAAACCACTGCGGACGGCGTGGTGACCAGACTGATATTTCTCTGTAGAATAATACAGAGACATATCAGTCTGGATTTTCCAGGCAACATATTAAGTGAAAGTGTGGAAAACTTGAGATTTTGAGTTGGCCCCAAAAATCTTGATCCTTTGCCTTGAGTTATTGAGTTTTTGCAGCATTTTATTTTATTTTTACAGTGTATTTGTTTAAAAATATAACTTTAAAACACTTTTTAGCCAATAGTCAGTGTCTTATGTAATGTTTTTATAGAAATATATGGAGAAAAACATGAAAATGAAATTTGGGATTGAGGGAAGTTGTATTGTTGGGGGTCCGTGTGGGATTTTGATAAATTTAAGGGGGCCGTGACGCTCCTGACTTTGGGAATGGCTGCTGTACACCATACAATGAGTGAATGGCGCATAGGCCTATTCCAAGTAGTGCAAAGACATGTAGCCTCACAACCACAACGAAGTGTGCAGGAGTTTACATTTGAATGTTTAAATCTGCATTACAGACTTTAATATGATACGGAAAATGTGATGTACTTCGAGCAATAGGCCTATTTAAAGATATTAGGGAGGATCTTTATAAATTTATTTTTTGGAATATTTATTAAAACTACCTTCATTGCCCTGTATAAGGCCTATAAATTGGTGTATTAGAAAATATAATAATAATATTAATAAACTGTGGACTCTGTGGGACTTAAAAAACTCAACCAATCGTTTTCGTCATGAGTACGTTAACCATTGTTCCAGGGACTCGCCAATCATTCCGACTTCCTGGTTTCGGCGATACGTGCGCGTTCTTGTGCCTGCGCATGCGTACGCAGTATGTTTATGTAGCACGGCGCGAGCCTCATCGTAGCGCGGACAGCCTGACTTTGAAGAGCATAATGGCTCAGGAAAACCGTGAACCAGGAAAACTGTTTTTGAAGTGTACCAGAGGAGGAGGAGAATAACTGTAGAAGAGCAAAATAAAACCCGTGTGGTTCTTGGCGATTCTTTCAAACAATGGCGTGCAGCATTGGTCGCCAAGTTTCTGCTGGAACAGGTACAGTTTTTCTTATCGTTTGAAAAAAAAATGCCTTTTTTCTTTATCTGTTGAACCATTTCAACTGTACAGCAGTCAGTTTGCTAATGCTACCAACAGCAGGAGGACAGATATTTGTGCTGTGCATGTGACTGGGTCTGTGTGGGGAACTAGGTCAAAGGTCGCGCAGACAAACAATGCAGGTCTAGGTTTAGGTGAATCTCTGCTGATGCCGGCTGTAAACAAACACTCGTGTTCCAACGTCGTGCACGTCGCTGTGGAGGAGTTCCTTGGAAAGGAACAGTGAAGGGCGGGGCCTGACGCATGCACATTATTCAAAAAAGGAAGTCGCTGGTTTCTCAGCAGTCGCAAAAAATTCTCCCTAATATCTTTAATCTATTGGGCCTACATGTATAAATGTGCTCAAAAAGGTATGACTTGTGCTGCCATATGGCTCAGTGGTAGAGCTGCGGCACATTTACTGGGCAACTACAGCCTGCCTCTGTGCTGCAGTCGAGTCTGGACTCTGACAGTTTGTCTCTCCCTCTCCCTTCTTACTACTCAGTCCAATCAATAAAGCCTAAAAATGCCCAAAATATATCTAAAAAAAGAAAAAAAAAGGTACAACTTGCTAAATTGTCACTTTACAATGTCTCTAACGGCACATTGTACCCTGATGCTCATCTCAGATGTGCTGTGCACTTGTGTTGAAAAAAAAAATGCAGAAAAAAGTGAGAATTAATTTTGATTTTTTATTCCAATGAATAAAGTCTCAGTACAGACATTACTTTGCAAAATGTGTGAGTTTTGGGGGTAATAACAGCACATCAGATGTTGTTAAGGCCCTAAACTGTAGCAGCTGTGTCTTTATCTAAATGAGGTTCAGACTCATTGTCATTGGTAAATTATAATATCAAAGCTTTTATTTCTCAAGTCCGTCCCACTTTATCCCAGCAATTACACAACTTGTCCAATTTTTAGGACTTTTTGAAGTTGTTGTCCTTGCTCTGAGTGAAAACAAAGAAATGCAAATGACCGAGCATGAAATCAGTAAATAATGTAGCTCCATTTTCAAGACTGCTCCTGTAAAACCGAGGGTGCAGTTTATGTTTACACGGTGGCACAGATGTATCTGCACTAAGCTATGGAAGTGAAAATCAGGGTGGTCTATATCTCAGTGAAGTGAGTGATCACTATATATAACCCCAGCAGGGGGCATCATTTTGTCCTTCAGTATTCTGAATATGACTAAAAATACTGTACTTGCAAAGCATCACACCATAGCATTACATCTAGTAAACCACTAATAATGAGTACAAAACATTTACATACAATTAGTTTTATGTATACATTTAGATGTGGTGGGCAGTTTTTAAATAACCAATAAATGTTTTGCATTTATTCTGTGACTCATAAGCTATTGCCTCATCTTTGATATTAGCATGTTTGCCTATGGTTCTGGTTACAAGTAACTTTTAAATACTATATTACTTCATTACTATTCATACAGCAGACAAAATGGTGCACATTTTGCAAAAACTAGATTCTGATGAATGTTTTACTGCAGCAACAGAATCTGTCTTAGTTCCTCAAACTCTCCAAGTTCCTTTTTATTTGAAGCCTTATATAAAAGTCCTGGCCCAGAGCAAGGCGAGTGTCAGATTCTGAACACTGACTTCATTCATCATGCACACTTTAACAGTCTGTTTGTGCAGCAGCGCTCTGTAAAATTTAACACAAACTCCACTAGCTCTTCTGATCCTTTTTTTTATTATCACTGTTTCTCTGAGTCAGCAAATCTATTGTGTTTCCCATAAGGCCGAGGGGCAGAGAGGATTTAGATAAAGAACAGTGCTGAAGATGCATGGGACCGTCTCCAGGGCTTACATTTTGTATCTTTAAAAGAAAATCAAATCGACTGCTCTATGCTTTCTGTGTATGAAACATTTATTGTCTCTGTGAATACAAGCGAATGTGGAATGCTTTCTTGCAGAAAAATAGGTTTGGCCCCTGTCACTGCAGTGCATGTGTTTTATAACGGTTGAGTTTGCAGACGCCAAGGCCTCTGTCCAGAGTTTATAAGCTCCATCCATCTTTCACCACTGTCTGGGTCAGAAGTGTGGAGGATAATATGTCTTCAACATCACATGCTACGTTGACTGTGCTAAGCTAACTGCAAATTAGCTCACACTATTTCACTATTTCACCTTGTCCATAAGTATGGAGGACCGTGAACGCCATGTACAAAGGAATAAAGCTTTTATTAACTGAGTTTTTAAAAGAGCATTTAATAAACAGATTACTAAATACTTTTATTAAACAAGTTTTTAAAAGAGCTTTTAATAAATGGATTACTAAATGCTTTTATTAAAAGAAGAATTAAGAGTTATTTAGTGTTTGCAAAACATATTAGCTTCTCCTTTTAGCTTTTCCATGGCTTTCCTGGTCCTCCTAGCTAAAGTCAAATAAAAAGCTGAGTGATGTAACGATCTCTCTGAACTAAAGCTAACTCAAAGTGGGGCACAGATCCAGGCAACACACTACAATCAATGGGTCTTGCATTCCACCCATGCCAATAAGATCGACCCTGAGTTGAGAATCGCATAGCAGACTATCACCGGCACTCTTTGAGCTACGTCCCACCTCACCTTGTACAGGTTAGCGGGCTTTGCACCTCCAAATGCACAGCAAGAAACCAGCTCTAGAATGGAAAGATGCTAAGCACTCCCAGACTCTCACTTTACTGTAACCAAAAAGTAAAATGTCGACTATGATCCTGCCACAGTTTCGTGACAGTCACACCTCTCCACCCAGACCAGTCTGTTAAGGTTAAGGTTAAGGTATACTGTATTGTCCCCATAGAGAAATGTGTTCTCTGCATTTGACCCATCCTTCAATGCCACTGGGGCAACCTGTCAGGAGCAGTGGGCTGCCGCGATGCTGCGCCCCGGGACCCTTTTCCAGATCTTGAGCCAGGATCCTGGTCAGGAGTATCTACTGGAGGATAAGCCTATTGTGCATGTTTTGGAAAACCCACCCAAACATGGGGAAAACAAGCAAACTCTACACAGAAAGGCCCCACACGGTTTGGGAATCCAACCCGGGACCTTCTTGCTGTGAGGCAAGAGTGCTAACCACTAAGCCATCATGCAGCCATGACATTTTGCTGGAAAGATGAGGAAAAATCAACCACAACCCACCCAATGAGGCTCTCTCGGACCATCAAGAGTATCTACGCAGTGGGACATCCCTGGATAGGAATGACTGGATTGCACTTAACTGTGTGCTCACCAAAGTGGAAAAAACAAAGACAATCTTTTTAGATGGGGCCTTGCAACAAAGTGCTGAATGGTTCTGCAGGAAGGACCTGCACTGACCTGTGCTCCATCCTCTGAGTAGATCTCAGCGATACCAATTGGCCTGATAAGATATCATGTGTCCTTCATGCTGCTTCTTGGTCAGGTTGTCATTGGTTCTCAATTGACTCACGTGATTAAATAAAAGTAAAATAAAAAAGAAAACTTCAGCAGGTTCATCTTCAACATGTCTCCATAACTAAATGTATGTAGTTGCCTCCCTGTGATTGACTGATGAGCTGCTTGTGTTAACAAGAAGTAGAGCAGGTCTTCTTAATGATGTCGAGTTCAGTATTTACTTCATATGATTACTTACTTACTGTTATTAAGTTTGTACACTAGAAATGGTAAATTCCAGTTGATTTCATAACGTATTCACAGAGAGGTGTTATTATCTCTCTGTCTCCATGTGTCCCTGCCCTGCAGCTAAGACCACATCTGCTCCTCTCACATTTGTCTTTTGACTGGAGTATTGAGTATTAGTTGTGTGTTGGCTTGATGTCCGTGCACATGTTTGGCTGCAATCACCTTTGAACCACAGGGAAATCTCACCACACAGGTTCTTTTCTGAACTGCACTGGACCTGGATGCACTTCAGTATTCACTCATAAAAGCCCTGATGGTCCAGATGTGGTCAGAGTTAACACTTCTGGAGGAGATTATGTTATTTGTATGCTAATGATCTCCAAATCCTGGATAACAGATGAGGGCCAAAAATGATTCAGTACCACATAAAGTGGAATTACTGATGCAATGAAAGCTTTCCTTGAATCCTTTTCTTTTTATAACTCCCAGAATTCTCTTTTAAAGAGTGCTGCTGCACTCATTTAAAGACTGTTAAATCTTTACACTTGTATAGAAACCATAATAACGCTGTGGCTGGCTCAATCTATTTCATTCTTTAGGGTGAAGCTGTAGAAACCAGACTTCACCATCAGACAGAGACACTGCAGTGATTTTAGGCTCAGATCAGTGCTGTTTCCAAAGTTAAAATCTCTATTTATGTTCTACAGAAGTCTAGATACACTGTAATGTCCACATGCACCATTTAGTACAGCAGTTTAGCATTTTATACAAAATGAACAGACTTCCTTACAGCACTGACCAGTGGTTACAGCAGCATATATTCAAATAAATAAAAGTTTACCTAACAATGGGATTTATAAAATGTATAATTACTCTATAAGTCCAGGTGGCCATCAGTTACAGAAATACTGACATCACACAAGAGCAACAAAAGTGGTGTTGATAAATGAGATATACACTATGTGTGCTGTGTTTTGAAGCAGACTTTGGTGTTGCCAATTTAAAAAAAAAAATCCTGGTAATCCTGAGTAAATCCTGGTGTCGCCTGAGAAGGGAGGTAAGCCACTTTTTAGCTCCAGCTTTTCTGTGTATTAAATTTCTGCAACACATTTTTAACACTGGCCATATAACAACATGAGTTTAACTAGTGTTTAATGCAATCTAAACTATAAATGAAATGTTGTGATTCACTAAACCGGAAACAGCTGTTGCTAATACAGCATAAGCTTTGTTTTTCAAAACAGCTGGCACAACATTTTGCACATCCTCTTTGGGAATCTGACTGTTTATCACAAGAACAAGACATGTTTGGTTAAAATAACATTTTCCCATTTATTTCATGGTCTCTTGCTTGTTTTCCCTCAAGTGAGGATTATCTCTTGTTCAATCAACTCATAGTAGAGTGTAGCTTCACCTTTTCCAAAGCTGAGAAATCCTAAAAGTGAGATGGTACATTTTGTGGAACACTTCTGACACTTCTGTGCTGCTCCAGAGTAAATGCATCTATACGTTGTGTCAGCTTTAAAACAACCCTGACTCTGGCAGAATCATGACTTACCCTGGAGCCTGTATAAGCCCAGTCATCTTTATCATAAATGCAGCGGTTGTTTTGAGAGTTCAGACTAGTTTATTCTATGTAGCCACATATCCACATGTCCACAGTTTCTTTAATGAAAGCGTTGCATAAGCTTTCGCCTTTATCTAAAGTTCTATTATAGGTACATTTTCCTCTTGAAGACAAAACTGTGGAAACATTTTTAAGCAAAATGCTGATGTTAAAATAATTTCTCCCGGTGTGAAGGCTGTCATTATTTTGACAGAAGTTTCACAGCAGTGTCTCTGCAGCTTGTGATAAATTGCTCCTAACAACCACAGAATCTCCTGGTTGTCAAATCTTTTTAGCTGAGCATCACTCCTCTTCTGTACTTTGTCTAAATGCAGAGCTTTAAAATAACCACCCAGAACACACGAACGCCTTATCTCACTCACAGGTGGAGGAGGTCAAGTACAAGTGAAACAATTTGTCATATAATTCAAGTCAAAGTAAAAGAAATGAGTGTTAAGTTTACTTAAACAGTTCTGTGTAGTATTCAAATATTAGTTTTGAATGTTATTTTAGTGGTAGATCAACTCTAACTGTTTTGTGTGTGTTGATTTTGTGTTATGTCTGGTTGTGTGTTTATGTTTGATAACTGTTGTGAACCCCTTTGAGGCGACTGTTGTTGTGATACTGGGCTATATAAATAAAAATTAATTGAACTGAATAACTGCCCCGCACCAATCCTGGGACGTCATCTATCACTTTGTAACTTGGGGTAGTGCGTTGGTCACTAGAGCTTTCCCAGACAGCGCCACCTGGAGGCTGACTATAAGATAAAGATGTTTTTAGTTTGAATACATTATGTCTCATTCCTTCCTTGCCTGCTCTGACATAACCCTTTTCACTGGCTTTGCCATGGCATTGGTTCTAAAAATGTAATGTCAAAAAGCTTCATATAGTTAGCCGCCAGCAGTAATTAGAGGACGAAAACGAGAAACGCTAAGGGGTCGGGGCTGCTCGTCCTGGTAGGAGCGTATCTGCTACTATTTACTTCTACAGTTGCACTAGTACTGCTACTATTGCTACTACTGTTTTCCTACAGTTGCAACTACTAATACTGCATCTATTACTACAACTGCTCTTACAATTGCCACTACTAATACCGCTACTATTTTTACTTCTGTTTTCCTACAGTTGCAACTACTGTAACTACAACTATACTACTGAGAACCTACACAGATGTACTGCTTCTACTGCTTCTACAGTTGCAACTACCGTATTTTCCGCACTATAAGGCGCACCAAAAAACCTTTAATTTTCTCAAAAACCGACAGTGCGCCTTATAATCCGATGCGCCTTATATATGGATCAGTGTTGGTTAATTATGGCTACCGTATTCAGGGGGCGTCGCCGAAGTGACAGCGGTGAAAACGATAAAGGGGAATTCCAGTCCCAGCTGTTCATGTGTGCCATAGGCGTGTTTATGGATCCTGCCGCAAAAGAACAAGGAGGCGCGGCCTTTGCTCCATCTCAGTAGAAGAGTTGCGACATTGAGGAGACAGAAAACTGAGCGCTCGAACGCTGTTCATGTAGCTTTGAACTGTGACAAATGGAGTTGGAAATACATTGTTTTCAACGAGGGAGTTGTAAGAACGCTGGTTTGTATTCTATTAATAAAGTTTGACTGATCTGACTTATCTGACTGTTTTATTGACATTCCCTTTAGCGCAGCGCCATCTAGTGGATGCGCCTTATAATGCGGTGCGCCCTATATATGAAAGCAGTTTTAAAATTGGCCATTCATTGAAGGTGCGCCTTATAGTGCGGAAAATAAGGTACTAGTACTGTTTTTTTTTTACAATTGCTACTACTAGTACTGCTACTATTGCTAATACTATTTTTTTTACAGTTGCAACTACTAGTACTGCTACTATTGCTACTACTGTTTCTACAATTGCAACTACTAGTACTGCAACATTACTACTACTACTACTATTAGTACTGCTCCTGCTACGATAACAACTACTTCTCCTTGTATGACTACCACTATTTCTCCCAATATTACTACTTTTACTACTGATAGTACTGCAGTAATAACTTCTACAACTGCAGTTACTGCTGCTGCCACACGCAAATGACTTTACATATTAGCATTACATATTTGTGCTCCAAAAACAAAATACTGAAGTCTAAGTGAGTAGGTTTTATATATCTATTTTTTAGTTAGGAGGGAAAAGTCATCAGTCTGTAATGAAGTGAGCAGCCGAGAGAAGGGAAAGCGGACGTTGATAATGGTGCCAGTAGAGCTGGGCATGTTCCTCTGTAGATTAAATATGACAAGTGTGTGTTCCTGAGACAAATCTCCTCAATTATCAGGGCCATGGATGACAAATAAGTCTGAGCGAGCTAAAATCAACAGAGCTCTGGATGAAGTGATTAGTAAGCCGGGCTGGAGCTTTGTGGACTGCAGTGTGTCGTCTGTATAATTACACTCTTAGAAGACTGCTCTGTGGAGAGAGTTAATGAGTTAGTGTGAGGAGCTGGAGAGTGGAGAGTGTAAAAAGGTTTAAAGAAACGTTTGACGGATTAATGAATAGCTTTCAGTGCATGATATGAGCATCTGCAGAGCTCTGTAATTAAGAAAGACTGTTTGGAGGAGATACAGTGGAAATTCAAAGGAGAAATGAGTCAGGTTTGTCTCAAAAGATGAAGCTGTGGGTAATAGTAGTGAGCAGATGTAACTACAGTTCTGTGAGTTTGTTTGTAGCTTTCATGGAGGTTTAGTGTTAGCAACTGACAAATACAGTACAGCTAGCATACATGACTACATACATGACATATTTGGCTTTAAACCGCAAACATTTTAGTGTTCATTGTACTTTGTTTATGCTTATAAATGTTCACAGGTGTCAGCTTTTTACACGCTTTGAAAAGTCTTACCTTAGATATAAAAACACAACACATACGCACATCCTACTAGTGATGTTGTGCTCGAGCCCGCTGCTCGACACAGTATCAATCTTTTAAAGCGGAAGTGTTTCGAGAATTAAGATCGCGTCACCACATTGAGCGAGGCCTCATTTCAGTACTTTTTCATGTACTCCAATGGGACGCAGTTCTCACAGACAGCCAACAGATGCCACTGTTCGGTCTGTATTAAATGCTTTGAGCAGCGTGTCACGCCCGAGGCAGTTGTGTCAAAGTTTACTGCTTCATGAGGCCTCAAATATAACATCACTACATCCAACACGACTAAGGAGAAATTACAAGAGTGGCTATACAGTCCCTTAAATAAAATATAATGGAAAATGTTGCTAGCGCTAACAGCTAACAAATGTAAAAAACCCTGCCAGGACAATAGAGACACTAAGCAAAGTTGTAAAATAAGAAAAAACATTTAAAAGGGCTCATTTACAAAGACGTGCAACAATAATGTGTTGATTTGAATGTGGAGGCAACAAAGAGAGAGACTTTTCCTTTAGTTTCTCTCGTATTACACTGAACTGCAGCTGTCTTTAACACTGGGCTTCCATGAGTCTGTCCCACGTCCTTTTAAAGTGCCTACAGTGGAGCCTGAGGAGTTTTTAAAAATGGCCAGTGTGTGATGACAGTGTTAAAGAGTTAGTCCACGTTTCCTGTTGTCTTCCCAATGCGCGTTGAGACGTACGCGTCTCGATGCACCGCTTGCGTTGTCCTACTTCAAACTGTAGGCTTATCACTTCTATAGGAAACAAAAGACACTCCTCTCTTCCTTTTCCTTCCCTAATACTATTACTTAGGGTTGCTTACAGTTAATAGTGTGTTTGTCAAGTCTCTCACACATCCATCTCTTCATCTGCTGCAGGTGATTGACAGGCTGGACCGGCTCTCTGACAGACACTAAATTCTCATTTCCATATCAGATTTGCAGCAGCAATTTTTGAGCAGTTTCTCATTGTAAGTCACACACAACACGCCCATAAATAGTAGGCACTATTTTTCAATCTGCACTCCCAATTTAGCACCTGTCTTAATAAATCAGGCCCTTAGTCTTTATTGTGTGTGGATTTATCTGCAGCGCTTTGAGGCCTATGACAAAATACTAATATACTGCCTTGGTTGTTAAAAATGCTGAAGACGTTATTTCAAGGTAACAACTCAGTGTAAACATCGCTGCCATTTTGATCCCAGTTAGCTGTATTTATAAATATATTTTTCTTCTTTTTATTGCGTGGCCCTGGCCTCGCTTCTCTTGCATCTTTACGGTCCTTGCACAGAGCTTTGCCTTGAGTTATGTTTTAATATCTCCACAAACAGAAGACTCCAAGCAGCGTACTCCAGCATATTTTACTGTGCACTTTGGCCAGTGAAGAACAGCCACAGTAACTTTTCTAAATTCGTAACATGAATCACAGTACAGTAATGAGCCAGTCAGCTGCAGGGGCAAAGAGTATGCAAACTTATATCTTAGTAGTGATTTACGATGGAGTTTGCAATTGACTGTCAGGCTTTTAGATGGCTTTGAGGACAGTATGAATAAGTGTATTGAATAAGTGATAGTGAAGTATTGTACTGTTACTTCAAAATAATAATAAAAGTAAAAATGTATTAGTTGTAAAGTGGAAAGTAGTTAAAGCTACTAAGTTGCTAAAACTTAGTACAGCTACTACTGCTAAAACATCCACTACTGTACTAGCTACTACTGCGACTACCACTACTACTGTGACTGATTACCTCTTAATAAAGGCAGCAAGGAGCCTTGTTCAGGTGTTCAAAGAAACAGGAAAGATAGAATGCCTTCATTTAGTTTTTTATCTTTACCAAAATAATTAGGATTCACTCGAGTTCATGTCTCTCGCCCCTCCCTGTTCCTCACCCGGTTGGACACAGTGTATGTGAGAGGTGCACACTGGCAGATTTAGGAGCAGCGCGGTGTCAGGCAGAGGCTCAACTCACACAGATCATGGGCACTGGGGAACAGTTTTAGTCCATAAAGGTGTTCTACAGTTCTCAACCTCATATTGGAGGAGAAACTATCATAAATAGCTCATTGAAAAAAGATGTGCAGTAAAATAGACACAATCTGGTGTCAGCTGTGGAGGCCTTTTTTACAAAATATTTGGTTCATTATTACAAAACCAACATATAACATGAGTTCAGATGTCCCGACTAAAGTTTTTGTAGTGTTTTCTGGAGCCTGTGTCCACAGCCCAGTGTGACCCCAAATTGTGGCAGAGCTGCTGCTGGAGCCACTCTCCCACAAAACTGTGGCCAGGCATTCAACTTCTGCATATTGTCCTTGTAAAATGTCTGCTTCCTGTCACAAACTACGCTACAATTCTCCATCTCAAGAATTAACTTCCGTGTTTACATCACTGCTGTGTTGGTGAGCCTTTATTTTGAAAGCGTAGTGGACGTTTATTTTGACACTTGGAGCCTGTTTCCTGTGTTTCCTTTGCTGTAGCTCTGCAGATCACCGCGGAGCCGCTCGAAAAATAGAACTCAAACCTATCTGTAGTGAAGCGGGGCGGCGAGTCGTTCCAGGCACGTCCGTGTGTGCCGCCGGCGGTGTGAATTGTCAGACTGAATAAACAGAAAACGCTTCAGACGCAATGCCGGGTGGGAGCAGCCCAGACCAGGAACTGGGGCACCACTGAGGAACCACAAGAGAAACTTGGTCAGATATTTACACAAAACAAAAGTTAATGTTTGTTTTAAAAATGCTACTATAGTCTGCAGAGAAGCAGTTTATGTTAATGTTTTGTCTTGAATCCTGGAGAGAAGTAAACCCATAAATTTTACAACAAAGTAGTAGCCAGCTGAAAATATGATATCATTTAAAAAGCACGTGAATACAAGAAATTACATCTGTTTTGTTCAAATTTTCCTGGCGGAGGACCCTCCACATAAAAATCTGTCTGCTATTTATCTGAACATCAGGGCCGGCTACGGAAGCGTATTGCGTTCACCTGAAAAAAAAAAGTTTCTGTTTTAATGAGCAAAGTTAGTTCTGTTTTTATGAGAAAAGTTTTGATTTTATGAGTAAAGTTAATTCTGTTTTTATGAGAGAAAAAATCCTGTTTTTACAAGTAAAATAATTTTATGTTTTTATGTGGATAATGGTCCTTATTATCTTGTTCCACTTTTGGGGGGAGAGGAATTCAAAGTCAATGGCAAAGACCTGAGATGTCTGCGCAGAGTCGACAAACTAATGATTATACGTCAATATTACTTAACGAAAGCAGAATCTCCAGTGTCTCAGGCCTAGAGTAAAATAAAACCGTATTAAATGAAGTAGTTGGGACATTCACGCCCTTTCTGTAGCGAGCAACTCTTCAATACGAGCTAAACTGTTTACTGGTTGTGATAGACATGAATTTACTTTTGTCATAAAAACCCAAGTTATTTATACTCATAAAAACAGAACTTTTCTCGTAAAAACAGAACAAATTTTACTCATAAAAACAGAAACTTTTTTTTTTTCAGGTGAACGCAATACACCTCTGTAGCCGGCTGTGGACAGCTCCAGTAAATGTTTCCTGGGTGTTTTGGTTATTGTTGAACCATTGTCAAAAACAATATCAGGTGCATAGTTTTTTCAGACAGATTCCAAAGAACTGATGTGATGCTGATGTGGGCCGTCCTGCTCTCTTCCCCATGATTTCCTGTCACTTCTCGACGGCACTGTCCAATGAAAAAGCTAACAAAGGCCTAAAAATATCTACACCCAATGTTAGCGCAGGTCCTGAGGGTCCAACTTGTGTGTGGAGGTAAACCCCTACCACACTCTGCCGCACGGTGACCACACATCCTGAAAATAATATTCACCTGCACTGCGAGGGTTTTGTGTTTAGTTTTAAACACATAGAGGAGTTTTTGTCTGTGAACGGTCTATTTCTGCTGCAGGTTCAGTGAAGGCAGCATGGCACCGTTTTTGTGAGAAATCAGCCAGATCTTTTCTCTGTTGTTTATGAGAAAAAAACGTTAGAGATCGAAGAAAGTACATGGCAGAAAATGACCGTTAGCTTACTGGTTTTATTCCTTTCTCAGAGTGGAAATTCAAAATGTCAGGTTGGAAATGTTGACAAGGACAGGTTGAGGTGGATTTTAAAAGAAATGGTAAATTATCTATGAAGGAATGACACAGTGAGAGAGCAGCAGCTAAGTTTGGTAACAGGAAAGGACATCTTAGTTAGTGGATAGCCTATTAATCAGCTGAGTGACACTTTTATGTGTGTTCTCTGGTCATTGTCAAAGAACTAAAGTCTCTCTCTGTCAGTGACAGAACTGCAGTCGATGTGGTTTGGTTTGTGTTAGTGCTGTGCAAAACTGCAATGTCCTGGCAGTGTATTTGTGCACATGGACCTTTTATTGTGGGCCTTTAGATAACAAATGAGGGAGTTGAGTCACGAGAGGTCGCTATTTAGAAAAAATAGGTGGCCAGAAAAAAGGTTTGAAAACAACAGTCTCCAAAAAAAGAAGTATTTTTACCCAGATGCAGAGATGAGGCAGCGGAAACAAGAGATGAAAAATGCAGACAACCACAGAGTAGCATTGTGTCATCTTTGGTACAACAGTGCTGTCACAGGGCTGCACACACTGAAGTGATTAGGACACACATCAGGGTTTACGAGTTAGTTTAGAGAGCGGCAGATCTGACCAACAACCTACTGCACACTGAGTGACAGAGATACTTTTACTCAAGTAATAAATACCATTCAGAATACCTTTATTAAAGAACTGCAGTATGTTTGCACCTGATGTTTGAGGTTCCCAGGTTCGGGTGTTAAAGTGTTTTACTTCTATTTAAAGTTACACTGTGTAACTTTTCTCCTAAATATGTGGGGCATACTGACTTGTTTTTGTGATTTTTTGAGCGATTATAAGGGGCTTCTGTACTGAGAAACCGCCCTCGCAACTTGGCCGGGAGCGCTCCGCTGTTGAGGAAGAGTCACGTGACAGGGAATGACTTGAGGCGCAGTATAACCAGGAAGCTACTTTTAGCGTTGTTATTTTCGCCAGTTCGTCAGGGCCGAAGGACACAAGAAGATGAAGACAATGTCAGACGAGGCAAGAAAAAGAAAATGTGAAAGGGACCGCACCAGATCGCAGACAAGAGTCAACATCGGACAGACTTTTGCTCGCTGGCGTCAGATGAGAGATGATGAGATGACAGTTTCAGAAGGAGGAGGGGCCCTAGTGTTTACGTTTTGCGATGGTGCAGTGGCACCTGTGGCCTCTAGAGGTGCAAGACCGGGAATCTTACACAGTGTAACTTTAAGTAATTTAATTTTAAAGTCACAGGGTTATGCTTTAATTTAGGATCAGCTCCTTCTATAGGCAAACTAAGCAGCTGCATAGGGCCCCACAGATATTAGAGGGCCCCAGGGCTTCTCCATCATTTGCTGATTTGATTAATTTGTCACATGAATATTCTGCTTGTTATTGCCAGTCATTTCCGAGTCTGTGTTTTACTCTGTTTACCTGCAGAGTTTGCAAATCAGAAATGTCTCAAAACATTCATTCTCCTAGAGCAGTGTTTCCCAACCAGGGGTACGGGGACCCCTAGGGGTACGCGAGCACTTTGCAGGGGGTACGTGGGAAATTTCATAATTTACTTCCTTCAATAGATGATATATTTGCTATCTTTTCATATTGAACTATTGAAATATATGACTCATAAAGGAGGTGAAAACTGCTAAAAATATTAGTTGAATATTTTATTTTATTTTGTTAGATAATATATACATAGACAATAGTTTGTTTCAAAGACTTATTGACATTATTTTAATTTTTCTTTTTTTTTCTTTTTATTGTGAATTTTTTTTGTTTTTGAGTTTAATTTACATTCATTAAATATATATTTTTTATTTTTATTTTTTACATAAAATATAAAGTAAAATGAGCAAGTTTAATTGGAATCTATATTTTTGTAATTTAATTTTAATTTTAAAGATAGGCAGATTTTTTTTTTTTATCTTTAAGTTGAGTTTACAAAAAAGTGCATGAGAATTAGTATTTACAATAAATAAATGTTGGTTTTTATACATCTTTTTGAAGAATTGTCAACACGTATAAGTTAGGGGGTACTCGTGGTATAACAAAAAAAGCCAGGGGATACAGAAGCCAAAAAAGGTTGGGAACCACTGTCCTAGAGAATAGTTCAGTCCAGTGTTTTAAAAAAATATATAAGTAAAATTGAACAAGACAAAATTGATACAAGACCGGCCCTGCTCTGGTTACAGTCCAGCTAAAAGCATCTGTCAACATTCATGTGTGTGAATCACAGAAAAGTCCTGTTTGAAGTGAGAGATGAGTCACTTGACCACAGTCCAACAGTGTGTGCTCAGAGAAGCCTCTGGACACAAACACACACAAGTTTCACTGAGAACTGGAGCAGGGCTAAAGACAGGCAGGGGAAACGCCAAAGATCTAAAACTAGCAGGCTGTATCTGAGTCACACTGATCAGATCATGTCTTGAGTAGTTAGGGCTGCACAATATATCGCAAAATTATCGTTATCGCAATATCAGCAATATCTGTATCGCAAGAATCTAAATATATCGCAATAACGCTGTGGTCTTCCATCTGACAGAGATTTACACTGAAGAATCATTTTCCCACCAGAGCCTTAAAAGAACATGTGTTGTGACTAAATAAAAATGTTTAAAAAGTCCAGTTTTAGTGGTAATTTAATTAATTTAGTCACAGCATAGCCTTGTTTTATTCCTGGTTTGTGTTAAGTTTTGATTTTGTCGCTGTTTTGACTTTACATTTTTGTGAAATGTAATGAATTTAACTCTATGTTCAAAAAGTAGGCTCTATTTTCAAATATCGCAACAATATCGTTATCGCAATTTTCAACATAGTTATGTAATATCACATGTTTTCTCCATATCGTGCAGCCCTAGTAGTATGTGTTATATTTACTTGAGTAAGAGTAATTTAGAATAAATTGTACTTCTAAGAGTGGTTTTATTGCAACATACTTTTGAGTAACATTATTTTGAAGTAACCTCCTTTTGCTTGGAACATGTTGCAGAAAGACTGGAAATTGACTGAGCTATTGTCCTTAAATGCCTTCAAAACCAAGCTGAAAGCATCAGACACTGCCTCAGTAATTTGCATTTGTTTTTCATGACCTGTATTATTTTAATGTTGTTTGTTTGTATGTTGTAACTTTGTGTTGAACTTTGCTTCCTCTTGGCCAGGACTCCCTTGGAAAAGAGGTTTTTAATCTCAATGGGACTTTCCTGGTTAAATAAATGTTAAATAAAATGAAATTAAAAAATATGCACTGTAAAAAAAAGTGTTAGAATTAACCCCCATGTCACACACTTGGTTGGTAAACTCAACTTATCTTGAATAAACAAGTAATAAACAATAAATACAGAGTTTATTTGGTGACAGATAAGGTTAGGGTTGGTTTATTGCTGTGTTGTCAGCACAGAATAAGAAAAAAATGTGACAAATAATAATTTACTGCCACAAACTTGTACTAATAACATAAAATAAACTAATCCTAACACTAACCTTAACCAGTTTGACAAATAAAATCGTCAAAATCAGAATAAATGCTACATGAGTCACGAACGTGCACCAGGGTTTCCATGGCGACGTCCCGCTAAACAACGGTCACCTGGGCGAAATGCCATAGAGAAGAAAACCGTTAGCTTAAAATAAAAAAATATGTTAGTCCCCAAACTTAGCTTTAAGGCTTAACTCACTTTGGCAGTAGGAAGGTAATGTTAGCTAAATCATCAGACATGCTTTATTAAGTTTAAAGACTTTTTTACAATATTGGAAAACATAAATTTAGCCAATGCTAATGCTAAAAGTTCTAGCTAACAAATAAGCTAACATATTTGACAGAATTTTTTGTTACATTAAGGTTCAACACATACCGCTTCCCTTTGTGTTTTTAAGCTTAAATATACCATAAATATAAATAAAAGATGTAGTTTTGATACAGACCTGTCGACGTTACACTGAGCTCCAACCAATCACACGCCAGCAGAAACAAGCTCAGCCAATAAGAAAGTGACATTTTACAAAAAGGGGCGGGACCTGCTTAACAGACATGAAACACACTATTTTAGGGTCAACTGTATTTTTAGGTTACATTATTTTCTTGTAATAAAGAAGTAACATTGCCAAAAAGTATCTTACCTTGTAGTATACATGTATTACCAGAAATCACCAGACAAAATAAGCAATAAACTCAAATTTACTGCCTTCAAAAGTAATTTATTACAGTGTAGTTGGTATTTTACACTGCACTATATACAGTTTGACCATGTAATTGCAATGTAACTAACTGTAATGTTGCAAACATTGTAAACTGCAGTAACGTGCACTTCTCCTGTATCAACATAATGGAATCTTGTTTACTTACAGTTTCTACAAATACGTATTAAATTACTACTCCACCAAAGTACATATTACCACATAGTAATGAAGTCATTGGGCTGTTTTCGCAGAAGCAAAATGCGCTTCACAATTTATTTTTCATTTTTTTTGGGGCACAGGTTCACTGAATATCTCTGTGTTTTAAGTTTTGTAAATATAGCTGCACCAAAACAATCTACACCGTAAAATTGACAGTGTACATACAACACTTAAAGAGTTAGTTTCAACACTGAGTGAACAGATTTGCCAGAAAGAGTAAAGTTTACTCTTGTGATAGAGTTAAATGTTCAGAGTTAATCCAACACTGGCAAGAGTTAGTATTTTACACTGCACTGACACCAACTGTGTGTAACTGGAGATTTACTGTGATATAACCAAATGAAATAAAACATTTTTAATTTTGAATGAAGATCTGGAGTCAGGCTGCTAGCTTTGGGCTACTGTTAGCTTGAAATAAGCTAATCACAGCACAGCAGCACGCCCAGAGACAAAACACCTTAAATCAATGTTGAACAACTACAAAAATATAGTAGTAAATGATTTTATGGTATAAAGATGAACTTACCACATGTCGTTCATCAAACGCAGAAGCAGAAAAACTCTGTCCATTTGGTTTAAAGCTGGTTTAAAGCTTACCATTATTGGTATCTGTGTCCTTACCATTGCTGGTAAATATGTTTCCTTACCTTTTCTAACATTTGTGTCTTATCACTGTTAGTACTTGTGTCCTGCAATCTATGCAGCTATCTATTATTTAAAATTGACTTGCCTGAAATGCCTTACTATTTTTTGTTACTTATATTTCTGGAAATGTAAATATGTTTTGTTATTATTCTTGTACGAGCAGGAAGCTAAAAATAAGTTGTTTTGATTTGTTCTATGTAATATAGGGGTGGGGTTAAATAAGTTTTCTTCCTCCCACTCCTTTTCGAGCCTTAAAAGAAACAGTTTTCAATGTATTTATGATTCTGTATGGACTGTATATTTGTCTTCAGTTGCTCGAAACAAATAAAGACTAAACTAAAGCTGGGCGTAGCTACGAAAGACAGAGTCAGTTCTGGAGGACACCGCTGTAGTGAGACTGTAATAATAATAAATAATAATTCATTGAATTTATATAGCGCTTTTTTGGACACTCAAAGACGCTTTACAATTGATCAATTATTCATTCACTCCTCAGTCACACTCTCACTGCCGTATTAACTCTTACAGTGTACACCTGTTATTACACTGTTTATTAACACTCACTGTTAACTCTGGATATTTACACCAACACTGAAGGGAATTTTACTCTAATCTCAGTTTAGTAACTCTTGCCATTGTTACATTAACTATGAAAGAGTTAATGTTTATTACCACTGTGTTTTTTACTCTTGGGAATTGTGTAATTCAGCCATTCCCAAAGTCAGGAGCATCATGGCCTCCTTAAATTTACCAAAATCCCACGCGGGCCCCCAACAATACAACTTCCCTCAATCCCAAATTTTATTATTTTCATGTTTTTCTCCATATATTGCTATAAAAAACATAAAAAAAGACACTGATTATTGGCTAAAAAGTGTTTTAAAGTTATATTTTTAAACAAATACACTGTAAAAAAAAAAATGCTGCAAAAACTCAAGGCAAAGGATCCCTCAAGATTTTTGGGGCCAACTCAAAATCTCAAGTTTTCCACACTTTCACTTAATTTGATGTTCATATGTCTAAAAACATTTCTAATTTTTAAGTTTTTCTCTCTATGATTATTTTTTTACTCATCTTACAGCCAACTTACAGAGTTCAGAAAAAGTTATTCTTTTGTTAAATGTAGTATATTTAGTTTTTATTATTATCAATAATACTTTTTCTGAACAGTGGAGTCAGTTGGCTGTAAGATGAGCTGGAAAAAAATAAAGATATTTAGTAAAACTTAAAATTTCAAGTTTTTAGATGTATGAATGTTAAATTTGGTGAATAAAAAAATACTAGTTGTTGAAACCTTGAGATTTTGAGTTGAGTTGATTCAGCAGAGTGTTCATTACTGTACAGAGGTGAACAGATCTGGGGTCAGAAGGTTCTGCGGGGAATCAAAGGAACAAGTGTGGGTTTGTGAACAGGGCGGCCTCTGTGAGCCACTTCTCTAACGAACGCTGAGTCATCGTCTGTTCATGGAAGGAAACACGGAGGGATGATGGATGAGTTCAGAGTCAGGCGACAGGTGAGGCTGAAGTCATGTCTGAGGTCCGCCACAGACCCACAGGACTCCGAGGGACGCTTCATTTCAGGAGGAACTTTTTACTCACACCTTTTGCCTTAGAGCACAAAAAAAAAAAAAAAAAAAGAAAGAAAGAAAATAAAAAAGCACCAATGCCAAAGAAAAATGACCTAATAGTCAATAATTCAAAAATGTTTCTTTCATGGTTACAATGATTAACTTCAGTCCTCATCATACACAGCAAAAAATCATTCTGTTTCTAAAATGTAACCCCTTAAATTCCACTTTCTTTGATTAAATGTTGATTTCAAATATGGCAAAAATTGCAAAAAATACATTTTTTTTCCTTTCTGTAAATAGTTTTTTTATTTTTTTTTTTTGTGGTGGATTATCAGAGCTTGGGAGTGTCCCAAACTGGCATCATCATTGATTTTATTAGATTTGAAATTTTTGTGTAGCGACAGGAAAAACATTTTTAGTCACAGCTTTCCTGCTAAGGCACAAAAAAATGCACTGCTATAGAAAAATGATCTAATAATGATTTTTTTTTTCATGGTTACACTGGTTACAGTCCGCACCATACATAGCAAAAAAAAATTCTGTTCATGAAATTTAACCCCTTAAATTTCAGTTTTCAGTCCAGCACAAACAGAGGCCTCTGCTCAGTCTGGACACAGTTTCTGCAGAGCACTGATGCAGATCTCAGTAAAGACGAGACACAAATACACAAATTTCTCAACACACTTTCACACCAATTTATGACAACTCTAAAACTCTCCCAAACACTAATGGGGCCATTTCCCCATTTAACCTTCTATCTAGCATATACGGGGAAGTGGCGCCACCTAGTAGAATATAATCAAAACTAAAATTCCAATCCCTCACTATCATGAATCCATGAAAAACATGATAAAAATTTGAAATTATATTGCAATGACTGTTTTATAAAATGTCGTTTTAATGGGAGTCAATGGCACAAAAAAAACAAACAAAAAAAAACCCAAAAAGAGGCTAAATCTGTGCCGTTTGAATCAACACAGCAAAAGTTATCCAACAAAAACTGTAGCAAAACAAAAAAAAAAAGAAGAAAAAGTTTCCTGTGCAGGAGGGCTAAAAGTTGCATTTTTTTTCATTAATCTAAGCCTTTGATCAGATTCAACAAAGCAAAGAGAGGAGGTAAACCAAAAACAGGAACATATCATGAAAAATGTGTGGATATTAGGGAACAAGGAATCAGTTGCTAATTTTGTTTTGTTTTTATTGAAGAGCTGCTGACAACAGTGCCAAATATGAAGTTGAAGGGGTAGACTAATCATTCTCTTCTCATTTTGTTTTATGTGTAATAGGTCTCAGTCTCGGTCTTTAATCCAGTTTTACTCATTTAGTTTCAGTCTCAGATGTGGCAGTCTCTGAGATTTTATTGTACCAAACATTATCAGGAAATGCTATTCTTCATCATTTTGGAGTAATGTTTGTTTGTGGAGTCTGTTGCATTAGATAAAATGATTAAAATGATCAATAATCAGTGCTTAATTTGTAAATCAAATGATGCCAGAATGAAAATTGTGCTTTGACACTGGAGTCCATACACACAACACAATGCATAGGCACACACACGGCAAAATACCAACAATCAGGGGCGCCTGCAGGATTTTTCTTGAAGGTACACACAGAGCTAGCACCGCTCCAGCAATTTCCTCAATGGGCTGTACACAGAGAGGCTCATAAACATCACAACCTGATGTAATGACGCTGCTCCACTCCAGTGAAAAGTGTCAGTGTAGTTTGTTTGCTTGCTCAGCTGATCAAGAAAGCTGCTACGCGTAATTAGTGCGCTTTTGTAGACTCGCTCATGTCACACTGTTTGCAGCCGCCAGAAACACCTAAAACACAGTGGGAAGCAGCTGTGATCTGTATAAACAAAGTCTAGGAAAAGAGGCACATGACAGCAGTAAGGTTTCAGTAATCATGTCTCTCCTTTTGCCATTGATTATTTTTAGTGAATGCCTTCGACTGAGTGATCTTCTCTTTGCAGTCAGCTGTAGCTCCAGTCACGTTTGTAAATACACAGAGCCTACTGTGGCTCAGTGCCGCTCTGTGGATGTAGCAGAGGTTTGGTGGGGCGGGGGACATCTGAAGGCACGCACAGAGCGTACTTCCATACACCTGCACGTACCTGATCCAAGCAAACAGTTACCGGATCACACGCTGTCAAAATACAAGAGTTTCCAGGATCTTGTTCTGGCAGATTCCGCCTCCAATTAAGAACTGTCAATAATGTATTTGAACCACTTTTTGATTACTTTTTCCCTTTATTTAGTGTTAGTTCACAGTGTTTGGTCTCGGTTTGAATCGGTCTCGAACCCTGAAAGTCTCGGCCTTGTCTTGGTCTCACTTCACTCTGGACATGGACTGGTCTTGGTCTCGATTAGTACGGTCTTGACTACAACACTACCCATGACTTTTATGATGTGAGACATTAGTGCCAACCACTATGGGCCATAGTTGCTAAGACAGGGGCTAAATTGCAAGTGCAGACTGAAAAATAGTGTTTGCTATATGTGTTACCGTATTTTTTGCAGTATAAGGCGCATCCACTAGATGGAGCTGCGACTAAAGAGAATGTCAATAAAACAGTCAGATAAGTCAGTCAGTCAAACTTTATTAATAGAATACAAACCAGCGTTCTTACAACTCCGTTCACTCCCAAAACAAGTTAGTGCATTCACAATACGGTAGCGTACGTACAGGTAGCTCTTATTTGCGCTGCCCTCGTTGAAAACAATGTATTTCCAACTCCATTTGTCACAGTTCAAAGCTACATGAACAGCGTTCGAGCGCTCAGTTTTCTGTCCCCTCAATGTCGCAACTCTTCTACTGAGATGGAGCAAAGGCCGCGCCTCCTTGTTCTTTTGCGGCAGGATCCATAAACACGCCTATGGCACACATGAACAGCTGGGACTGGAATTCCCCTTTACGGTTTTTACCGCTGTCACTTCGGCGACGCCCCCTGAATACGGGAGCCATAATTAACCAACATTGATCCATATATAAGGCGCATCGGAATTATAAGGCGCACTGTCGGTTTTTGAGAAAATTAAAGGCTTTTAGGTGCCTTATAGTGCGGAAAATACGGTATTTACTGTGAGAAATGGTGCAAATAATTTCTGCTGCTAGAATTTAGCATGTGCAAAGACAGAGACAGAACAAGCCATGGGCTGCCTGTGTGTCTGCCCATGAAGGCAGTGAGAGAGTACAGCCTCAGGTGACAGGCCTAAACTGTTTACTCAGCAAAGCATTTAACTTTTCTCAGTGTCTCACTCTGAAGAAGTCACGTATTCTGTTCCCTGTGAGAGGGAGGGAAGAGAAAGTCCTAATTCACTGTCTATCAGAGCCAGTAACCCTTCAAACTTCTACAAATATAGCAGATATGCAGTCCATCTTTTCTAAAGATGTTATGTTATGTTATGCAGAAATTGAAGTGCAGGTGACAACAGCGGGGTCAGGACGCGCTTGTCACAGTGTGCATTGGAGGAGCATTGGGATAAGTGTGATGTTTGTGACAATCTCCACTGTGAGTGCTTTACAGATATGGAACCGACCCAGAGCAGGAGCTGTAAAAGGCTGCAGTTTAGTGGAATACTGAAGTCTGAAGTCTGTCTGTTTCTTGCCTCCGCCTTCAAATCAACACATTTTATTGTATCTTTGTAAATGAGCCCTTTTAAAGCATTATAACTTATTTTCAGTGCCCCATCAGTGCACATACTGCAGCAGTCTTTGACCTGAGTAACACATCATATGCCTTTATAATAACAACTAAATATCTTGCACTTGTAAAACCTGTAAAAGTGCTCAAATTTTGCACCATCCTGTTATGTGTAAAAACAAATTTTAATGCTTTATACTTGTTCCTGTGACTGTTGAATAGACTTGGATACTTTAGTACTCGTGTGGTAAACTGCCTCTGTATGTGCTCGTTTTTGAATTACCATACTATCCATCCTGGCTCATGCTCTTATGTCATGACTCTTCAGTGATCAGTGCCCATGGCCTCTTCGACCCTCTACAGTGTACTGCAGTTAAGAGCCCTCATTAAAGCGTCTGAACATGTTTACACTAATTACACAAAGCTGACTTAATGCAGGATGTTCAAAGCATGTGCAGCGAGGATCCAGATGAGAGCATGATGTAACCCAGACCAATACTGCTTTGAGAATCTGTCAGTACTTGGTTCACTGGGTTATGTGCCTTGGTACTGCACTCAGAGACATTTGTTACTTGTTAGGGGTCAAAGGTACTGGAGCCTATCCCAGTAAGTAGGCGGGGTATACCCTGGACAGTGGCACTGACAGACAGTATAATAAAAATAGTTCCTTGCTTTCCAGTGACATCTGTTCAGTTTTTTGAATTAGAGGATTTGCATTTAATAATCGTAATTAACACATGTTTATCATATAGTAATATTTATATATGGGAAATACATTATGAGCTTATTTTTGATTTGATTTAGACAAAAACTAAACATCTAAAGCCTCAAACAAACTGGATGCATTGAGCGCAGCTGGACGTCTCCTGGCGTCAGAGACATGAGGTTGTTCACACAGCTCTTTGTCTACAGAAAACAGTCATTAAGAGAGTACAGCCACGTAATAGACCGGATAATTAATAATAATAATAATAATACATTTTATTTATAAAAGCGCTTTTCATGACACTCAAAGACGCTGTACAAGGGTAAAACAAGAGAAACAAACAACAAGCAAACAAATATTAAACTTTAAACTTTAAAAGCAGTTCTGAAAAGGTGGGTCTTGAGAAGGTTTTTGAAGGTGGGGAGGTCGGTGCAGTCATGGATGGGTTGTGGGAGTGAATTCCAGAGGGCGGGGGCAGCGACGGAGAAGGCTCTGTCACCCCAGGTTCGGAGCTTGGTCCTGCAGGGGAGGGAAAAAAGAATTGACCAAATATGGGTGTTTTTACCATCTCCGTAGACTTGTCATTGCAAATGCAAACATTTTCAAGTAAAACTGAAAGTCCTAATTCACAGTTAATTCTCAGAGCCAGTAAACATCTAAAACATGCATCAGGTTTGTGTAGCACTCATGGTAGTTGCAAAAATACAACAATACATACATATTTTTTATGTATTTTGGCTGAAACACGCGTCTATTTTCTAGAATGCACACGTGAGAGGTGTTGCTCACGCCTCATGCAGACAGTGTGGCTGCTCTAATCTACTGAGCTGAGTGAATCGAAAACAAGGTTCCTCAGGTCACGTGACAGGGGCCAGTCACGTGACAGGGGCAGGTCACGTCACAGGGGCCGGTCATGTGACAGGGGTTACATGAGCATTTGAAGTGAAAACAGCTCCCTGACACGGGCGCCACGCTCAGGTTATGCAGTGTGTTTGAGGCGTTACACATCTATCTGTGTGCGTGTCTGTGTGTGTGTCTGTGTGCGTGTCTGTGTGTGTCTGTGTGTGTGTCTGTGTGTGTGTCTGTGTGTGTGTCTGTGTGTGTCTGTGTGCGTGTCTGTGTGTGTGTCTGTGTGCGTGTCTGTGTGTGTCTGTGTGCGTGTCTGTGTGCGTGTCTGTGTGTGTGTCTGTGTGTGTCTGTGTGCGTGTCTGTGTGCGTGTCTGTGTGTGTGTCTGTGTGTGTGTCTGTCTGTGTGTGTGTGCGTGTCTGTGTGTGTCTGTGTGCGTGTCTGTGTGTGTGTCTGTGTGTGTGTCTGTGTGTGTGTCTGTGTGTGTCTGTGTGCGTGTCTGTGTGCGTGTCTGTGTGTGTGTCTGTGTGTGTCTGTGTGCGTGTCTGTGTGTGTCTGTGTGTGTGTCTGTGTGTGTGTCTGTGTGTGTGTCTGTCTGTGTGTGTGTGCGTGTCTGTGTGTGTCTGTGTGCGTGTCTGTGTGTGTGTCTGTGTGTGTGTCTGTGTGTGTGTCTGTGTGTGTGTCTGTGTGTGTCTGTGTGCGTGTCTGTGTGCGTGTCTGTGTGCGTGTCTGTGTGTGTGTCTGTGTGTGTCTGTGTGCGTGTCTGTCTGTGTGTGTGTGCGTGTCTGTGTGTGTGTGTGTGTCTGTGTGTGTGTGTCTGTGTGCGTGTCTGTGTGCGCGTCTGTGTGCGTGCGTCAGACAGCTGTAAGAAAAATTGGATCTACGCAATGAGCAGCGCCTTGTACTCAGCGAGGAGGCCTGTTTAGTTGTCATGAAGTGAAAGAATTGGAAAACTATGCGAGGGCGAGGCGACATAGCAAAACCTTGCATGTAGTGCTCGTGTTTAGGCACAAACACATATCAAAGCTGAAATCCACTGACATTTGTCCTTTTGGTTGGTGTTGATGTCCATCGCTGGTTATGGAGTGCCAGAAATTAGGAAAGCTAAATCCCCAAATAATTGCTTTATTAACATTTCATTAAAGGAGCTTTATTCTGCTTTTATATAACATTTTAAACCATTCTTGGTCACCTCTGGAACAGCAGCACGTTTTCCAGCCTTTAAAACATTATGTGACTAAAAAGAGTCCAGTCCAGTGTTGCCAACTTAGCGATTTTGTAACTAGATTTAGTGATTTTTAGGGACCTCTTAGTGAATAGCAACAAATCTAGTGACATTTTGGTAGACCCTTAAAGACTTAAAAAAGTCCTGGGAGGGCGTGAGGTGTTGTTTCCCTGCTTTCCTCGCACACGTTCTGCTCTGTCTCTTGTACAAATTTAGTTTCTACCAACATTTGCCAATCTTCAAGATCTTGGTGTTGTTTTATATGTTCTAAAGGATGCTGAGTTCAGTTTTGTCATTTAAAATGCTCTGGAGGTGACCTGTGTTGTAGTGCGGGCAATGAGTCACTGATTTTTATTACATGTAGATAGTTGCTTTTACATGACATATACATATGCCTATGGATTGCTGTAGGGCACTGATGTAGTGGCAATGTCTAACACCATTTTCAGAAGAGTAATTGTCGGGTTTTACCAGGACACACTGGATCTTGGATCTTTAGTGGCAAAATTAAGGCAAAATTGATTGATATCTGAGTATCTACCATTGTACTAAATTTCATGCTTGTATCACAATTGGAATGATTTTGTGTTATTTTTTATGTTTTCCGCTCTACTGGTAGTGAGGCAGAGAAGAGCAGCAGCAGTGCTGCTAACTCCGCCTCTTTCCCCCGCCGTGCGTCAGCTGTCACTCAGCAGGACACAGCAACAAGCAGGACGCAGCGTCTAATCTGTGTGGACGGCAAACGCTGATAGTTTTTATTCACATAAAAACAGGCTTAGATCAAGCATCATCAGAATGTTATAGAATATTTTTGGTATGTTCCAGTTCAGTTCTTAAAACAGTTATAGGCCATACTCATAAAACTGCACTGCTCACTTTTTATAGCCGTGTCTTATTTTGAACAACAACGTTGATTGTCCAGTACTGTATCAGTGCTGCTTATGTGAGTTAGGTAAAAATAAATTAATAAACTTTACAAGACATTATTTCTATAAAATAATTTGTAGAGCCTGATTAAAGAAGAAAACTGATAACATGTTTTTGATGAGGGAACACTTATAACATGGTAGAAAGCTCAAAAAAGTCATTTTTGCAGAATATAGCCTTTTTAATAATAAACAAAAATGTATCTGTTTTTGAATTTAGCTCCCCAGGGCCAGCTCTAGGGTTTTATTGGCCCTAAACAAGATTTTGGTTGTGGCCCCCTAATTTCTGCAAGAGCAAACATCAAAATAACACACACTGCTTAAACAGACACACATGTAACAGACATGGACTACTGGAATGAGACTACTTGAATCTATCTCTTATATTTGAGATCTTTAATGGCAAATGAACAGCATTAAAAACACAAAAATCTTTGGGTTGCATCCAGATCCATGCCCCTGATGTATGCACGACAAAAGAAAGAGGTTTGAGGACAGTCAGATGACCCACTGTCCTCAAACTGGCAGATGAGGAAGAGGTCAAAGTTACCGAAGTCCTGAAAGACTCACTTTTGTTGAGGCTGCAGTTGTAATTTCAGCAGAGCCCAGAGACACAGCAGGAGAGGCTGAGGTTGTGGAGGCTGACACTGACCTGACAAAGCCTCAAAGACGGGTTCCTGTTGACTCCAGCAGCACTAAACCAACGGAAGGAAAGTCTCCAAGGGCTCCACAGGAAGAACCACCAGAGCCTGAATTTGAGGTAGGCAAAACTGATTTGGCAAAGCCCAAGCAAGTGGACCAAGAAGATCCCGCTGACATCAAAGTCTCAGATAAGGCAGTGGTTGAAGCTTCTTAGATCCAGGACTCAGAGTTGGTTCAGCAGAGCCAAAAGACAATGGTGACTCGACCAGCACTAAAACATCAGATAATGAGGTAACTGAGTCCAAAGCACAGGTTACAAAGCCTCCCATCACTGACAAATAAGATCCCACTGTCATCAAAGTCTCAGACAGATGCTATTTACAGCCGACAGAACGGATGACAACCTTGAGCCTACCAACAACAGCAGCAAGAGAAAGGGAATAAAAAAGAACAGAAAGGGAAGAAACAGGCAGAAAAAGGTTACACTGGTCATAAAGGAGCCTCAAACAGAGCCCTGGGAGGCAGAAATAATGGCTGAGGATGAGGTGTGTAACACTGACTTGACAATGCCTCAATTAGAGGACCACAAAGGTCTCACCGCCATCAAACCAACAGATGAGGAAGTAGCTGAAGTAAAAGAGGCCCAGGACTCAAAGAACTCTTTTGTTGAGGCCGCAGCTGAGCCCAAAAACACAGCAGGAGAGGCTGAGGTTGTGGAGGCTGACACTGAGCTGACAAAGCCTCAAACAGACGAGGACTCCATCAGCACAGCACCAACAGAAGAGAAGAGGAATCGAAGGAGAAAAAAATAAAATAAATGGTTCTTTTAAGCTTGAGGGTCACTGGCCACGACAACAACAGGAGGAGGAGGAGAAACACAAACAATAAAGTCTGTGGAGCGTTTTCTTTTCTTCTTTGACAGCGTTCTCTCTGAGTCATGACGGATGACACTGAGAGGACTGTCTTTGGACACCGGTCATGGAAGGAGACAGACGGTTCACATGATGTCTTTCTGTTGTGTATAAAAAAATAATAAAAAAAAGGACTCTTTGGTTGAGTTTGACTAATAATCCAGCAATGGTTTAGGACAAGGCAAGTTTATTTGTATTATAGCACATACACAGGGTAATTCAAAGTGCATAGGTATAAAGTACATAAACAAGAATTGCAATCAAAACATACACAAAATCTATGAAAATTATGGTTAAGAATCCATTTAAAATTAAATTAAGAGAAAATAGTGCAGCCAAAACACTTTCAGTTGTACACTGAGCTAAAAGGAACAGGTTTTGGCCTGGACTTGAACATAGTCAGAGCTGTGTCACATCCTCAGGAAGAGTTTAGCTGCATAAAACTGAAACGCTGCTTCCCGAGTTAAGTCCTGACTCTGTCATCAAACAAACAAACAAACAAAAAAAAACAAAAAATCACAAGAAAGTGTGAGAAGACATTTATGGGCTGAAAAATGTCCTAGCGTCGACGATTTTTTGCTATGTGCTGTGATTGACCAGGCTGCTCAGCCAGCATTTCCATGTGGGCCCTATATGGGTCACATCTTGGCTACAAATATGGGGCCCATGTGGGTTTGTCCATGGGTTCCATGTTGGGCCCAGCTGTGTTTACCCATATTCCCAATGTGTTCCTCTGTAGTGCCCCCTACAGTACAATACTGTAAAAACAGCACATTCTTTAAGTTGTTTGGAGACCATGAGTCACATTAACATGGCAGATATAGGGGTGCACTCTTTACTTTTTTTAAAGATCAGAATGTTTTTATGTTTATTCAAAGTTCTTTTCCTCTTGAAGCTTTTGCGTTAGGCTTCATGAGCAAAATAAAAGTGATCTGTGGGTATACCTGTACAGTTTTAAAACGTGGCTATTTTTATTGATGTTTGCATCAGCCATGTGTTTAGTTGATGCTGGAGTCATGGGAGGACCATGACTGATGTGGCCATGGCCCTAAAAGAGACTGAGTGTGAACAGGGCACACCACTCAAATGGTTCCCTCAGTAAAAGCAGGCAAACAACCTCATAGACCAAAATAGCATAATTTTATATATCCTAATTTAAATCATGATCCTAAAGAACTAATAGCTTCAGGTTTTTTTGCTCTGAGGCTTCTCATTACAAAGTTATGCCACTATGTCTTTGTCAGTGAAAGAAACCTGGCCTCCTTATTTATGCAGTAAAAAGATGACAGAACTATAACAGCGCACTCACTGCAGACTCGAGACAGTGTCAGAGTGCGCCTCACGGCCGGCCTCTCGTCTTCAGCTCGCTGCATGCCTTCCACATGCTGTAACGGTCGTGTGGTGGCTGGCAGACACGCGGGGCAGTGTGGTAATCTCTGGATACTGTTGCTTCATGGATAGAGGCAGTGTGAGTGAGGAGTGCTGCTGTGTGCCAGGCCGGGGGAGTCTGAGCCCGGGGCTGCAGTGGATGCCTGCACATGCCGACGGGACGGGAAGTTTTCCACTGTCAGAGTTGCCATTCCTCGTGCTTCACTGTTTCAAACTAGTTATGGGAGTTTTGGCTTATTTCAGCGAGCCGGATCATTTGACCAAAAAGATTCACAAATTACTTTTTATTTTAGCAACTATACCTTTTATATTTCAGCCAAATTTAAAGCAGTTTTGACTATTGCGTACTCATATTTAACACAAATACATGGATTTTCTGATGCTTTGAAACTATCCAATGAACTGACTTACAGAACCACTCTTAAAAAAATAATACAGAGGGTGTAACTAAAAAAAAAGCCTTCTGTCCAGAGCGTCCTGTGTCCTGAAGGACCGCACCCATCCAGGTCACAAACTGTGTCCCCTGCTACCTTCAGGCAGGACGTTCTGCAGCCAGCGTCAGGTTCATGAGTTTTTATCCCGCTGTGATCACACGACTCAACAATAAATAAACTAAGAGCAATATCACTTTACAAGTTTAATTATTTACTTTAGGTTTTTAATATATTTGACATCACTACTTTTTAAAAACCTTTTTATTTTTTTATTTTTTTTTGCGCCTGTGCAACATGAAATTTTGTCCTATTTCGTATGTCTTGCTAAATGACAAAAAATAAATCTTGATCTTGATCTACTACACTATAGCATATAAAAAAAATAAAACGCTTTAATCATAAAAATAAAGACGGACAGATGTTACCATATTTTCTGGTCTATAAGTTGCACTTTTTTCCATCGTCTGGCTAGGGGTGCGACGTATTCTCAGGTGTGACTTATATATTAAAATATTTCAGGTGTTGGTTAGGGGGCGCTCTAGGCTTGTGTACCAGCATCTGCTGCACCTGTACCACTGACAATTTAAAATGTAAACATTACCACTAACAACTTAGGCTTAAAGACAACTGAGAAAGAGCGGAATAATTGGAAATGGAACTGATGCTGAGTCTGACGACAGCCACGCAGAGGAGGAAGCGGCGCTTCGTCTACCTCCGGAGTTGGCGGAGTTGTTCAGAAGCGACACCGAGGATGAAGAATTTAAAGGATTTAGTGATTAGGAGTGAGATGGTGAGTTTGGTGAACTTGTTATATTATGTTCTTTATGCTATAGTTATGTGAATAACTGTTAATATATTACGTTAACATACGAGACACCTATTCAGTTCGTTGTTTATGCTTCATGTAGCTGAATAACCATCAATGTGTTACGTTAGCATAGCGCACACCTATTCAGCTGTTGTTCTCTATTCTATTATTACTATAACTTGCCTTTCAACATGAAATATCTGTTCTTGGTGTCGGATTTTGGAAAATAAATTTCACCCAAAAATTATAGTTCAGTGCGACTTATATACGTTTTTTTCTTCATTATGCATTTTTTGGCTAGTGCCACTTATACTCTGGAGCGACTTTTAGTCCGGAAAATACGGTAACTTTTTTATAAAATTCAGGGGCTGTTTAGAACACGTTTTGCCAAATCCGCAAAGGTTTGATAGTGGTTTGGTTTTTTGTTTACACTAAGATGGGGTTTCAGTTTCTGAATCCAAAATCTTTTGAAAACACTGGAAGAGGTGTTTTGGTCTCACAGCCGGAGCTGCTCAGAGTCGCTCTGCTCTCGTGTAAACTGTGAAAACAGCGTTTACACTGAAAACATCGACACGACAGCCCCAACCTGAACAGAGACTGCTGACCCGCGATTACAAACTAAAGGTTTTATGTCATATGTTTATATTTAGTCGAAAAATTGTCAGCGTAGAGGCGCTGACCCGGTTTCTTCTCTGTTGTGATCTGCCCTGTTTTTGAAAAGATCCTTTCAGGAAAAAAAAAAAAAAAAAAGGCTTGCGAATGGGAGCTGGCTCTCACGTTCACTTTAAAGAGCTCTTTGTATTGACTCATTCACAACCAGCCCATCACTATCTCAACCTAGAATTGAATCCTTATAGAATGAATGCTTTTAGATATTTAAACCAAACTTCTGAAGACCTTAGACTTCATGTTAAAGGAATTATTGTCATTGTATTTAATGTAATGCACTGACAGTGAGAAGGTGAATTGGTCCAGCTCTACTTATTGATGAACCAACATGAATGTTCACAAACTTCAATTCTATAGATAGACTTGTGATAATCTGCAGTGATGTTTAGATCTTCTACAGTACTGCAAGATGTTTCTTTGTTTTTTTCTTTTGCAGAAAGTTAAAGTCAGCAAATTCAGTTATCTCCATACTGTATTATTCCTTAAAAGTCTTATATTACGCTTTTTTCAAGCCATTTGAAATAATTCTGGACACCTCTAGAGTAACATTTCACGTTTTATAATAAAAGGGGTCTAAATTGATTGAATATGTCACAGATTTTTCAAGTTTAAGATTAATTAGCCTCAGTCAAACTTTTATATTCTTTATATACAGAGTTTTCAGAAAGTCTGTCGGAAAAATTTGTGTCAAATTTACTTGGGGCAACAGAAGATGGTGGGCTACTGCTGCAGAAATGTTCACCCCCCTCAACTCAAAAAAACATTATAATAATGTGAATGAAAGATACTGAGAAAAATGACAAATGACAAAAAACTCATTAATTAAACAACAACAACAACAAATATATGTATTGTTCCATATCTGAGTTATTTTCAGTGTTGCCAGATTGGGCTGGTTTCCGCCAAACACGGCTTCTTTTCAACTCTTTGGGCTGGAAAAATAGCATTGAACTGGCTTATACAATTTGGGCTGCTTTACACAACTTTTGGCAGATTTTTAGAAGATATTCTGGAGGAAATATCAACAAAAAAGTTGTCATTTTTAAGTAGAACTACAGATTTCAATAAGCTGCTATGTCCTGCCACTCAATCATCATTTCATTTGTTTAAAAATGAATGATTCCTGTTTGGTTGCTCACATTTCATGTTAGTATTTCATTTATATTATTTATATTTCAAGTTTTTCGTGGTTTCTGTGACGCCATAACCAGGAAGGCGGTTGTTTGAGTGCATTCTTTGTGAGAAACCTGTTTGTGTTACTTTCATTAAGTGTTGCTGTTATTTTTGTGTTCTTTCTTACAGTTTTAGCATTTAGAGCGGTCGTGATTTAGGCAGGTTTTTATTGTGTTTGGCGGGTTTTAACCTGTTAAGCTCTGAGGTCTTTTTCCCGAAAATTCTATATCTACATTTATTAAGGTTTTACTTAGCATTTACAAGGTGTACATAGCTAACCTTGGTAGCAAATTAATTGGTGGACTTTGGGGATTACTGTGGAAGAGAAATAATATTAATAAATTATATTGTTTGACCATAAATTGAGGTTGAAATGGATTATTCTAATTTCCGCCTGAAAAAAAACAACACATATTTGCCTCCAAAAAAGCCTTTTTCCTTCCTGTAGTGAAGCAAATAACAACATAAATTGAAAATTTCACATATCTTGGTCTACTGCAGCAAAATTTGTGCCAAATAAACAAAGTAATGGAAAGATATACATGTTTTATTTTTAAAAAATCCAGGCGGAATCCAACTGTTGAATAGAAATTGAAGTAGATAGTTTTGTTGCCATGAATTGTCCGAACACGAGGATGTCAAACATGTGTGTGTCAGCCGTTGTATCTCCCCGCTATGGTCCCAACAAGCGGACGCAAGGGGGCGGAGCCCCGTCGGGCTCTATTCAGGTTTAAGAGGTTAAGTTCTGTTTGGGACCTAACCAAATGGTAAAAATGTGCTTGTTTTTAACACAGGCCCATGGGCAGCATTATTCAGCCCTTAGCTCCACGACTTCGTAGAGCACCCTTTAGCTTTTATCACCTCTGATGAACATTTTGGGTGATTGCTAACAAGCTTCTTAAGGCTGGGACACACCAACCCAACCCCCTACCGCTGTCAGAACACTGCTCTCTCATTGCACATCTCCTCTGGTCACTGCAAAACGTGGCTACAGATAAATCGTGCGTCCTATTGATGACGAAGCAGCTCCTCAGCGCTGTTTACTGCAATACACTAGATTCATTCTGTTTGATTGGCTCATTCTTCTGCTGACCTCCTGACCTCCCCCCGTCTCGTCTAATGGAAGTGAAATGTCTCCGGGGCTACATTTCCATCTCATTCAAGAATAGAAATTCAAATGAAAAAGCTGCATCTCTGTGTTCTGCGGAGGGCGATGTGAATATTTGAGTTTTACGAGTCTAAACCACAGCTTTCACCTCATGTGGCCTTGGCTCCACTCTCAGACTGAACACACCACAACAGTTAGATTTATGCAACAGGCCCATCAGAGTGTTTACAAAGGGCTTATCAACACACAAAGTAATTTCTTCATATTTATTTGTACAAGAAGTAAGAAACACAGTATTTGCATATTATTTTTGTAGTATTCTAGTATAGAGCATAAACTTGCAATCAGAAATGTTCAACCCCCTCACCTCAAAACATCTTGGTCTCCTCTAGAACAGCAGTGCATGTTGTACAACCTTTAAAAACATGATCTGGCTACAAAAAGAAAGCTCTACTGGTGACATAAAGAAACAGGTGAAGAGAGCAGCAGAGCAGAGAAGAGTGCAGCTCAGTCTGTTGCAGTATTTGGAGCATGGTCAAAGAAAACTAAAAAATGTTTTGTGTGATGCCATTTTACTACGAAATGAAAAATGTCTGCGAGGAATCAGTGTCCCCTTCATAAATGAATGAGAGCAGACTGGATGTAGAGGGCTTGTATTGTTCTCTCAGTTTCACCACAGTCCTTTTAGCAACATTTATTAACAGTAGAGCAGAAAACATAAAAAACAATACAAAATAGTTCAAATTGTGATACACGTGAAATTTGGTACACACTGCAAAAAATCAATATCTAGCATTAGTTAAAATTACTTGAATTCAGATTATTAACCTTGATTTTAGTATTTTTTTACTAGATTAGATTTATTTACTTACTAGGCTAGGTTATTTGACTTGTTTCAAATCATTTCTGTGTTAATTTTAAGCCATTTTTACTTATTTCAAGCAAAATTATCTGCCAATGGGGTAAGAAAATTCCACTTACCCCATTGGCAGATAATTTTGCTTGAAATAAGTAAAAATGGTTTAAAATTAAGACAGAAATAATTTGAAACAAGTCAAATCATCTAGACATATTAGTAAATACATGTAATTTAATAAAACATTACTCAAATCAAGGTTAATAATCTGAATTCAAGTAATTTTAACTAATGCTAGATATTGATTTTTTGCAGTGCAGTGGTAGAGATTCAGATATTAATCCTTTTTGTCTGTTTTGTCATGTAAAAATCCAAGATGGCAGCCATTTTATCAAGATGGCGTCGATCTGGAACTGTAAAAATGTTGTTTCTATCAAGGTTTGTCAGTCTTCAAGATCTTGTTGTTTTTTATGTTAAAAATGGTGCTGACTTCAGTTTTGTCCTTCAAAATGCACTAGAAGTGACCTATGTTGTAGTTTTGGGCAATGAGTGACTGTTTTTTCAAAGTGATCGCATGTAGATAGTTGCTTTTACATAGGGCACTGATGTAATGGTAATGTTTACCATCATTTTTAAAAGATAAGTTGTTAGGCTTCACCAGGACACACTGGTAACTGCTGCTGCTGTGGAAGTCAGAAGAATGGAGTTCAGTGTTAGCTAAGGAGGAGTACACTTTCTTAGTTCCCTAAATGTTGCCTAAACAAGCTATGTTTTAAAAAATATACCCGAGACGCTTTATTTTAATCAGACATACATGAATGGACATGTCTGGGCAAATGCAGGTCTGAATGGTGTACAGATCACACTGCACAAACAATCAGGCCAAGTGTGGGACAGAAGACACAAACCTGGTTGTATCTAGAGCTGTAGTCAACCAAAGAAATGCTCAGTACATCGACCAAAGAATATGTGAAGGGACTTAGCAGGAGTTACACAAACAAGTGACTTTACATTAGTGATAAAACATTTGGAGAAGATGACTTTAAAATATACCTAATACTGTATTTTTGAAATCATGTATGCCATCTTAAATAAAATGAAAAATAAAAGTTATGAAGACCAGCTTTAGAGAGTTCATCAGAGCCCTACACCAATCCATTGGCATGTATGATGTAAAAGCAGCTTCACGTGATCACTTTGAAAAACCAGTGCCCCAAACTACAACAAAGGTCACATCCAGAGCATTTTAAATGACAAAACTGAACTAAGCATCCTTTAGAACGCATAAAACAACACCAAGATCTTGAAGACTGGCAAATGTTAGTAGAACGACATTTTTACAGGTCCCAATGGACGCCATCTTGAAAAAATGTCTGCCATCTTGGATTTTTTTGTGGCAAATTGGGCAAAACTTATTGATATCTGAATCTCTACCTCTGTACCAAATTTGATGCTTGTATCACAATTTGAACGATGTTTCCAGTATCTACCCTGCTATAAATCCCCAGTAGTTGTAGATCCATTGTTTGTTGGATGCACATAATAAAAAATACCATGTAAATTTACAAAATCTATTTAAAATGAAGAGTGTAGGGGAGAGGCAAAAAAAACCTAAAGAGCTTATTTTAAAGCCTCCATCTTACAATACAAGTTACATACAATTAAAATTACAGTTAAGTTAAATGTAAAAAAATAAAAGAAATCACCAAGAATGCTCTTATTTTTATTCTTTTTAAGACATTTGTGATTTTAAGTGTGTAATGTAACATTTGGAAACCAATTATTATTTGGCAGTACACCATGATTACCAAATAAAGTGACTAGTGCTGTACAGTAAATATGAAAATACATTGTGCTGGCAACAGTTATTGATTGGTCTGTGCTTCCTGGAGTGGGCGGGGCTTCGTGGTAGAGGCGGGGGCTTGTGGAACCGAGCATTTTGAGACTCTAGAAAGGCTGTAACTCAACTCCAGGTATGTTTTTGATGAGGGAACAACATTGTAACAATGGTAAAAAGCTCAGAAAAGTGGATTTTGTTTTTGGATTCCTGTGTAAAATGAACGATACTCTGTAATCCAGGTTTGCCACTGGATTTCTACCTCTCTGTAAAGTACACAGAAGTGGAAGTATTTCTAATCCTCTGTGGCTCACATTAAACTAAAGTGAGTCAGGATCCCAGGCTCGGGGCGAGTGTGGGCCTCCCCAGGGAGCTCCAAAGTTCTGCACAGGGACGGCATTATGTTGTTACCGAACTCTGTCTGAAGTACTGTTTATGTTCTAGGCTGTATTTAGAAGTAATTGAGTGTGATTTGATGATAATGTTAGTGAGAGCTGTTAAACAAGGCAGTGTGAAGAGAATACGGCTACACTAATGGATACTTTACACCTGTATTAATGATATGAGAACATTTTTCTGTATATGTGTGGTAAATAGAAGTCTAGAATAGAATCTAGTGTTGGTAAATGGATGTAAAGGCTGTAAAAGTGAGTATTTAAATAATGCATGGCTGCTGTTAGAGTTCATTAAAGCTACACTATATAAACTTTTAGGAGCTTAAGCCAATAAAGGATAATGTCACAACTGTTAAAATACTTGGACGGGACAAAAAGACAGATGGCTAACTAGGGTCCCGTCATCAAATTCAGAGTTCTTATTTGAGTTGATTTAGGTGGTGATGGCGGTGTTGGTAATGTGGCAAGATTCTGCAATAAACACCTGAAAAAATGTAATGAAATGTATTTTCTTTCTTCAACTTTTTCTAGTTCTGGTATTATCACGTTCTAAAAAATATAATTCAGTATAAATGTAAGCAAGGCTGAATTAGTGTAATTTAAAAATTGATTTTTGTTTTAGCATTTTAATGATTTGATTCAAGGATAAGAATCTCGATTTGTATTGATTTTTTTTCTTTAAATGTCAGCTCAGTTGCTAACACCGCACTTTTTGTTACTTTAAGAAAGACATTAAAGAGATCATATTTAGCTAATTCAACTTTTCTGAGATTTCTTCCATGTTATAATGTTGTTACCTAGAGGTGACGTTTGGCGTGAATTAAGCAAATAGCACAAACTGCAACTACTTTATTATTTTATTAGTATCATTTTAATTTTATTATTATACTGTGTTAACTAATGAGCATAGCAAGTGAAGATTCATGCAGCAGAGATCCAGCAGAACAATCATGGCGGACTCAGTCACTGTTACAAGTAATTTGGTAGTTTAACTAAAAAATGTAAGTACTACTTCTACCTTAAAAAATATAATTTATTTAAACTTAGTAAAAAGTGTTCATTCAAATAATAAAGTTAAGTTGTGGATGAGAGAATCAGAGACCATGAGTGAACTCGACCTGACAAAAATATTGTCCTTATTATGGATATTATATTGTCCTGTGAACAGAGCGCTCCCTTGAGGCCAGTGGAGTGCAGCAGTAAATTTTCCATTCATTTTTCCCAAATACTTTTCAAAAAATGTGTATATTAACAGTTTAAAAGCTTGACTCTGTGGTAATTCATGACCATAATTTTGAACAAAAAAAAACTTGTAAAAAGGCAAAGCTACAAATGTATGGTACTGTATTTTCCAGACTATATGGTCCTGCGACTTATATATCAAAATATATATAATTTAACATGAACTAAAGAGTAAACATTACCATCTACAGCCGCAAGAGGGCGCTAGGCTTTGGACAACTACTGTCAGTAGTATTCAGTGATGTAAAATTAGATCGGGAGCTTGGTGAACTTGCTTACCGGTAACTTTTGTTGGATTCGCTGGCTTCGGCTGATGTGTTCATTTAGCCTATTAGCGCGACTCCAGGGGTGCACGGTGGCAGAGCGTTCTCGCCTCCCAGCAAGGAGGTCGTGGGTTCGAGCCTCGGGCCGACCAACATCACACGAACTCTCTGGGTGGAGCCTGCATGTCCTCCCCGTGTTACCGTGGGTTCTCTCTGGGTTCTCCGACTTCCTCCCACCGTCCAAAGACCTGCATGTGTTGGTGAACTGGTGACTCTAAATTGACCCTGGTGAATGAATGTGAGAGTGAATGGTTGTCTGTCTGTGTTCGTCTCTCACAGACCGTCTGTGTCAGCCCTGCAACAAGCTGGCCCCTGTCCAGGGTGTACCCCGCCTAAGGCCCAAAGTTACTGGGATAGGCTCTAATCACCCACGACCCCTAACGGGAATAAGCGGTAGAAAATGAATGAATGAGCGCTACTCCAGAGCAACTTATACTCCAGAAAATACAGTATGTATTGTCATGAGATACCACAGAGCTGATTATTCCCTGCGGAGGTTCTAAATTCTTAATATACACATTTTTCAAAACTTCTATGAGGAAAAAAATAATGGAAAACTTCCAGCAGCAGAGTGGGCAGGCACTGTCCCACTATGCCCAATGGTGCAGAACACTCCAGACTCCTGTGCCAGATTGTGCACCAAATCTGAGCTTTTCAGCAGAGAGAAAACTACAGCTCCCAAAAATGTACACAAGAGTGAATGCAGTATCAAACATTATCATTATGTGGGAGCCATAGATTTAGCAGATTTTTGCTAAATTTGTATTAATAGAGCAGAATGAGTGGTTTAAAACACCAAAAAGCACACATTATCATAAGGAGCCCATTGACCAGCCACTACACAGCCTTAACCACATTTTGCTGCTGTGCCAGAACAGTAATAATGTTCCACTTACTCAGCATAATGACTCGTGTTTTTCATCATCTGTAGTTGGAACTAAATGTTGTAAAAATGAGTGAACCTGAGCGCTCTGTTCCAGCCGCACAGTTGTAAAGGACGTGTTTGCAGGCTGAGTGAGCGTGACCTCTGACCTCTGAGGTGTCGGCCTGGTTTCTGAGCCAGCTTCAGTGTGTGTGTGTGTGTGTGTGTGTGTGTGTGTGCTGGGTAATGAGGTCATTTTAAAAAGGGGTGACTGTGTTTGGTGTTGGTCGAGGCTGGAGTCAGGCAGGAGCTCAGAGGAACAGAAGAAGTGATGACCTGGACCGGAGCAGACAGAAACATAGGGCCCTATTTTACGCATGGCGTTGCCGTGACGGAGACGGTGGAAATAGACCCTTTTCACATGACGTCAGACAACTTCCGTTTTGAGACGATGGGATGTATCTTCATTTCCGGTGCCGCGCTTCTCCCATAAGAAATTCACCCAGACTTTTTTCAAATTGCTGTTTACAAGTTTACACAATATACAGCGATTTTCAAATGAATATTTACCCACAAAACGTTCAAAACTTGCGAAAGGATATTAATTCTTCAACGAAGGATACTTGGATTATGAAGTGAGTGCTTTGTTATGTAGCTAGATAGCGTTAGCAACATGGCTAAGTGATAGAGCTGCGCTATAAAACAGTGTTAGATCATGTCATGATCTGAGTTTATCTGAATATTTGACAATCTGCTTATCAGGAAATACCACTGGATAGTACTACAGTATATTTTCATTTAGTAAAGCTCTGTGCTCGGACACTGACTCTGCTGTAGTGATCAGTCTGTGACAAAATAATAGACTTTTCACATCTACTGCCAAAACTACAATGATTTGTGTTTTCTTTAATCTTTACTTTAATTTATCAGCAAATCTCTGTACATCATGTAGCCTTATATTTGGCAAATTTTTAAGACTCAGAGTAAATTCCATACTGGCGAGCAGCAGCAATGGAAATGAAGATACATCCCATCGTCTCAAAACAGAAGTTGTCTGACGTCATCGTGAAAAGGGCCTATTTGCTATCTTGTGCAGCCCGTCTACGTCTCTGCCAAGACTGTGGGGCGTGGTCTGAACATGCAGACATACTCACGTTAAATTCATTAAAATAAGTTAGAAATATTACAAAAATATGTCTGAACTACTGCACACTTGGACAGAAATGTTACATCGATTCCGTCGTCTTTATTCATTTATATTGAGCATGGAGCAGTCCGTGTGACAGAGACCTGTTTACAATCTGTGCAAATCTAAGATACAACTTGCTGTGCATCGCCTCATGAACATTTTTGCTTTCAATATAAAACAGTTGAAAGGAGTTAATATGGCACCTGCCTCTAGGCTACATGAGGATACAATATGAATCTCACCAGTAGCTGCTCTTTTCTGTGCGTAAAAGCGTCTCCAGTAGCATTTCTTTTAGCAGCAGCAGCAGTGCATCAACCCGAGGTCTCCTGCACAGCTTCTCCCTCTCACCTTTCCTCTCTGGCCAAGACTATTATTATTATTATTATTAAATGCCCCACGAAGTCTATAAAATGCTACATAAATGTTTTCATTCTCATATTACTGATCCTCTCTTCCTGTGCTGTGAGTGAGCTCTGATTGGTTCAGAGCAAACACGCCTCTCACCTCTGTCTATGCCACTGCCTCCGCCAAGATCGTCTATATATAAATTAGGACCAATGTGAGAACATTTACTTGCAGTCTTTTACTAGAGACAAACACATTGTAAGTTAGTTTTGTTTTTGTTTGTTTTGTTTACAGAAAAAGATTCATGTTAAAAATTCCTGCCCAGTTGATGCAGGAGTCATGTGCGTCACCATTCCTCTGAGTCATGGTTGGATCATGACTGAGATAGAGTGGATTATGTTATATACTGCGTGTGTTTTTTTAATTCAAAAATTTTCTTCCTGTAAAACACAATTAAAAAGTGTTTGAACTTGTTTTTAAACCATTTAATCTGCTTTTAGTTTTATCCCACCTAGGAACTGTTCACTAAAGTTACATTTAAAAAAGGAAAGTTTGGGCATGAGCGAAGTAAAATGCAGTCCTTTTCTTTGAGTTTTACTGCAGGTTACATCTATATTGTTTTTTGCAGGTAGAAAAATACTTAAAACATTTTATGCAGTCCAGTTTCCAGAAGGAAAACCTAGTTGCTCATTCCTCACTTCAGTATGTCCTTAAAACTTAAGTGTCTTTGCACTTGAGAAGTATAGCAATTTTTAAAGATGTGACGTTCATTTGTTGGTTTTTTTTTTACTCTTGTATCAAAATGAACAAGCTCTGTTTTGTTTGCCAACTGTGAACAAACCTCATACAAAAAAATAGAAGAATTCAAGCTCAAGAAAGAGTCATACAGAAACAGAAAGACATGAAAAAAGAGTGGAGAGGAGCACAGAAAGTCTCTAAGTGCCTGCATGTGGGTGCAAGAAAGTTTATTGTTTCTTACTTTTTACAGACATTTTTTGCATGAACATATGTCAAGGTTATAGTTTAGTTATCTTTTGGACATATAATTCATCCCACTGTTTATTTTCTGAACGACTGACTTCTTAAAATTACGTAAATACAAAAATGAGCCAGCTAAAGAGAGATTAAAAGTAACACTTAGATAAGAACTGGTGTTAAATGTACTGTGTATAAATAATCTCTCTGTGCTGAAGAGTCTGAGGAAACACATTTTATATATTACATTTCTATAAGCACTTTAAACAGCCTTCTTCATTAACGTCCACTGCGTCTCATCATCAGTTTAATCAGGTTTAGAGGCACTGGAGGAGGCTGACACCTGGTGGCAGAGAGTATAATAGCATCTCAACGTAATGACTTAGTTGGGTCAAAGTAATGGCCACTAATGCACTAAATCAGTACATTTGAACAAGCAGAGCTACAGATGTGGAGGTGCTCTTTGTTAATGACCAGGATGGACAGATTACAGTAAGTTTGTCTTGTGTTTAATGCATGTGACCAATCAACACAGTGTTTGCATTCACAAATCAAAAGCACATATTAATATTTCACTTTCTGCACGTTTCCTCTCCTCCACAAAAAAGTACTTCATTTGAAACGCACAGGTCCAGGATGTAGATCTTGTTGCTTCTCTCTTCTCAAATGATTATTTTTCCAGTCACTAGATGGCAGTGTTGCTCCACCACAGACTTGGCATGACTGTCCCCAAAGTACTACAGTGGTACTACGGTACAGTATGCTTTTTATGGATGCTGCAGAGCCCTTTTGGTAACACAAATAGGTTAAAGGTATCTAAATACTTTTACTCATGTCATTTACTGAAGTACATTTTTGGAAGCAAATCAAATCTACTCTCATTAATACTACTACCACAACTACTGCTGCTCCTATGACTACTACTGTGTCTTTGTGACAGAGTACACAACATTTGTACTCAAGTGTAAGTAGTGTTACTTAAAAAACAACACACGAGTAGAAGTAAAAAGTAGTCATCTAAAAGGTTAATACACAGTGAATTTAACACTAGGTAAAGGATGTATGGCTCTTATTTATATAGTATTAAATTCACTCTTTTTAGGGTTAACATTGCAGTTTAAAATAAACACAGCACCATGATCTGATGTTTTTTAAATTAAAAGGACAGCAACCTTGAGTATGGACATCTCTGTGACATGATTCCCTCTGATTATACTCGCTACTCCACCACCAGCCTGGTAGGTGGCAGTAATGCACCTTAAGTTGGATTGCCAATGGTGAGATCGAGACCTCATGAAGCAATGAACCACTTTGACACAGCTGCCACAGGAATGACACACTGCTCGAAGCATTTACTCCAGGGTGAGTAGTGACATCTGTTGGCTGCCTGTGAGAAGTGCGTCCCGTTGGAGTACAAGGAACAAACGAAATGAGGCCTGGCTCGCTGTGATCTTAAGCAGGGCTCAAATCACTCGTTTCGAAACACTTCCGCTTTAAAAGATCAATACTGAGTCAAGCTTAACATCACTAGGGCTGAATGTTCACGTCAACCTTCAGTTAAGATCAGCAGGAACTGGCCTCCTGTCGCAGGGATGAAGGGGTCCAAGTCAGAATGAGATTTGTGCACTGCTGTCTTGCTGGTTGTTTATTTAATATGAATGAACTGAGGAGCTCTGCGAATGTTGGTCAAGTTACATTGGCAAAATTAGAAAGCTATAAAAAGCATTTTTTCTGAAAGGAAAGTTTGAATGAAAGAAAAAACAACTTGAGCCTTTTTTAAACTCATAATAACATGGCCCCTTCCACATCAGTCATGATCCAACCACGACTCCAGCATCAACTGGACATACATTTTCTTTATATATATATAAAAAAACAACTTAATTAACTTAAATTAACTTTTTAATATAAAAATTAAAGACTGCGTCCCCAATTCTGTCATGTCACTCATGGTCTCTTGAAAATTTTAACACTAAGGAGAGTAAAATTAACCCTTTTTAGATAAGGATCATATTATATACTCTGATATAGAGTAAAATTTACTCTTGTACTGTGCATTTGGTGAAAAAACTACTGAAGTACTGAATAAGGGTTTGGGTGTAAAGTCTGATGTATGCTTGTTTTGATGTAATCTGCCAAAACATATCCAATAATGTGACAATTCTGGTATTTCCAAACAATAAACAATACAAACTTGTAAACAGAAATCTTTATAAAAGAACAAAGTATGTGTTGTTTTTACAGTATTGTACTGTAGGGGGCACTGAAGAGGAACACATTGGGAATATGGGCAAACACAGGTGGGCCCAACGTGGAACCTATGGACAAACCCATATTGGACCCATATTGGCAACCAAAATCTGCCCCACATGGAAATACTGGCTGGGCAAATCTCACTTTTTCACAACATAAAGCTAAGTACTAAGTAAAAGAGTACTGTTACTTCAAAATAATACTACTTATGTAGAAGAAAAACACATGTTGCGATAAAATAACTCTTAGAAAAAAAATGTATTTACTGAGTTACTAAAGTAAATGTAACTCATTAACACACCTCTGGTATTAATTAGGCTGACCCCACTCTGACCCAGACCTAGACACAAAACTTTCAAATTCTGTACGTCCTGCTCTGCCTGCACACACTTTTACCCAACATGTCATTATTTAAATATATTCATGATTAAACACAGCTAAATTTAGGCACGAGAGGCTCCCATTGTTCTCCTCGGTTCTCATGGTAATTAACCCGGTGCCGCTTGAATTCATTAGCTGTCATGAGCGTGCGCAGAAGTGAATTCAGCAGAGAATCCTAACCCCCGGTCTCCTCTTCACAGTGCGCTCGGTCTTTTTCACTGTCACACGTTCACATTTTCAAAGACGCTCACTGGTTTGATATGGAGTTTTTATGTCACTTCAGGCCCATTATACTGACAGAAGCACTTTTAAGTCGAGCCGTCTGGAGCAGGTCATTGACAAGTTAAAAGGATCTTTAAACTGTCAACCATCATTTCTCATCTTCTGAAAATTATGGTTCTAAAAAAGTGTTTGGCGGCTCAGTTTGAAATGTGGGTTTGGTAATAATACCTTGATAGATAAAGGAGAAATTAGAGAGCTGTGGAAAGGACACTGTTTTTTGGATGAATTAGTTTTGCTTTTTAATCCATCGTTACCTAAAGCTGCAGTTTGTACATTCTGGGGATGTTTTTGGGAAGTGCAGAGGGCTGTTCCTCAGAAAAGTCAGGCTTATGGCCCGACTTCTAGCTGGAGTTAATGTAAACATAGGAGTCAAGGCTTAAGCTGTTACACAAAGAGCACTCTGCACAGTAAATTGGCAAGTGTTGAATTATCACTGTCAGTGTTCATATGTTCCTTATCTGTATAGGGTTACATTAAATGTAACACTATATAGATAAGTGTTACACAGAACTGGTGAACAATGACACACATGATGTCATGTCTTTAAGATAAAAGAGGCACTCATTCCCATCATTGAATGAGCAGTGGTTGAGAACTTTTTTTATATATACATTACACTGTAGTGAACGTTGCTTTTTTTTTTTTTTTTTCCTCCCCCTCTACAGCTCTGATAGATCTGTAGCCATATACAGTTTATTATGAAGCACAATTAAAATATACAGCTAGAGGGTTATTTTATGTTTTCATGCATGTCGTCTGTAAGCCAATTATAATTCATAATCTGGGCTCACTGGACAGAATTAAAATGTGCTGACTGCTGTTAAATGTGCTGTTAAATTATTGAAAAATAAGCTTTTTAAATAAACAGATTTGTAGCTTCAATGTTGACTTAAGAGAAACAGGAGCAGGTTTGCACCAGTTTGTCTGAATAAACTGTTAATTAAACTTAAGAAATTAAACAGTAGTCTGTGTTACCATGGAAGTGGCAGGGACACTGTCTAAAGCTTTTTCCTCAAATCTGTTTAATAAAAACAGTTTCCATCTCTAAAGCACACTAAAAAGGAAAGATAATACTGTACTGAAGTATTAACTATTATTTTCTTTCATTAGTCAGACAAACAGATTTACACATACTTCGAGATTTCCAACACTGGTTTATTGGTACATGACCGGAATTTCACCTGCATATGATTTCTGTGTATAAAGACATGAAGTCATGTGTGACACTGTTCATCTGTGTCATGGTGCTATGGACCAAAACATGAAATAATCATCTTATTTTTGATGTTTATGATGTTAAAGTCCAGATTTAAAACTGTTCTTTTTAGCTGTGCATATGCTAACTGAGGGTGTTTTATCTGCACTCTTCTCTTTTCATTTTAAATTGATTGTTAATGATAATTTTTAAATTTGCTTTTATTGTAATTCTTGTCTTTGTACTTTTAACTTGCCTTTTTTCTGTAAAGCACTTTGAATTACTCTGTGTATGAACTGCGCTGTACAAATAAACTTGCCTATAGTCTGCTTAAGTGAGCGTTATGTTTACACTTTTTGTTAAAAACACTTGTGAGCTGCAAAGCCTGTGTATGAGAAAAACTAAATAAATTTAGTTTAAATTAAAAAAGCATTTCAGCCATGTGGTCATGGTTTGACCATGACTAAAGTGGACAGGATCATAACAGAGACGTTTAACTAAACTGCATGCAGCCTTAAACTTGACTGATCCTTTTCAAACTCAGTCTCTTTTTTGCCCATGTCCACATCAGTCATGGTTGGACCATGACTCAGAGTAACAGTGTCACATGACCCCTGCATCAACTGGACAGGACCACAGCTATATAATGTGAAGCCACACATTTCATGTTTAAAAGAAAATAGTACATTTTATTGTCCAACCTTGTTTGTCTCTTTCCAGGTTTATTTTCTTGTGTATAAAGACATGATGTTATGGTGCTGTGGACCGAAACACAAAAGTGTTGTAAGAATATCTATGATAGATGTTGCCTGTCTGTCCTGGGAGAGGGTCTCTCCTTCAATATGGGCTCTATAAGGTTTCATCTTTTTTTTTCCCTACAGATGGTTTTTTTTTAGGAGTTTTTCCTTACCGAGGAGGAGGGTCTAAGGACAGGAGTGTCCTGGGTCTGTTTAGTTTAGTGTCGTTATTGTTTGTGTTGATGTTTGATTAAATGTTTGTGAAACTCTTTGAGGCGACTTTTGTTGTGATACTGGGCTATACAAATAAAACTGAACTGAATTGAATAAAATGATCATGTTTTCTTTAACACATAACAATTGTGTTAAAACAACATATTTGAATTGTTTAGATCTAACTTAATTACACTGGGTGGAAATGCTTTCCATGAGTTAATTATGTAGATTCAACACATAATTTTTTTCAGTGTGGAACCTCTTGACATAACTTTTTTAATTAAATCTTAAGTTTTATTATTTTGAGTGTGCTCATAGCACCTTTAAATGGGTTTATGTAGAAGGAATATAGACACCTTTTGTAGACACCCATCCCTCATCCAAGAGACTGTCAATTTAGATTTTTTACAAACTGAAAAAAATCCCACAAAGTCTGTCTCAACTGGTCCACAATCAACCTCTCCATTCTTTATTCTACTTACAGCACCGGGGCACAGGCTTCAGTCCTGTGTTCTCCTGTTGTTATTTTATTGTCTGAGTTAAGTGCAAGGACAACGCATGTTGTGTCTTAGTGCACACGACGGTCAGGCCATGTGACCTCTGACAGATTACAGCAGAAGTCTGAAGATGTGCTTGTGACTCGGGGACACGGACTCTTCCTGTGTATGCCTGGTATAAAACCTACCTTCTGCATTTCTCTTTTGTGCTGTGTTCTCCTTGTGCATAAGTAAAATAAAGATGACTCGCTGGTTGATCCAGGCACTTCTTCTCAAGTATCTGAATCTAGGATTTCTAGAACAATTTGGTGTCAGAAGTGGGATTCCTCGAGTGGACAAATCTGGACGAAGTGACCAGGGATCGATCATCCTGGGAAGCCAACAAGGAAGCATTATGCAAAAGTCAGCACAATATCCTATAAAAAAAACTCACAAAATTCAAGTGCATATATTTTTCCTGTTCCACTTCTGCTTTATTGTTGATAAACGCTCTTTTATTCTTTGAGGGACATTCTGACAGTCAGCTGTCACTGTCTCACTGTGGGACTGACAGCTCTCGTCTTTTAAATGGCTTCAAAAATCTGACTTTTAAGACACTATAAAAGAATACAGTAATACATGGGTCTGTGAATAATAACGGATATCTGTCACTTCACAAAGTAACTGAGAACATATTCTAGAATAAAGTGTGTCTTTGTTTTTAAACTGTCTCTTCTTAAGACCTATATGTCTTGAAGAATAAATATAACTAAGTGGAGCAATAAATAGCTCATGACTCATACAGACAGGAAGCTTTAGTCTCTAGGTTTGTCCTTGGTCCACACCCTGCAATATCAACAGTAAAATATTAAATATGTATTGACTGCTGAACAAACAAAAGGCCTCGCCCAGGGATGAAAAAAAGGGCCTGGGACAGGTCGTGCTTGTACTTCATATCTACGTCATCATTCGTCATGTACATGGAAAACTATTAGATGAAGTAACTGTTACGCAAGAGTACACAGAACCAAAATAAAGATGAGGTTAAGCAAAGAAGAAAGGGGAATGTATTACTTACTATACATAAATGTCTAATAAATTGTAGTTAATAGCAATAAAATCATAAAAAAGTTTATAACCAGCTTCAAGCAAACATGACTGCGTTTCCATGCACTAGAATACTCCGATTAAGGTCCATATTCAGATTAAGCTCATATTCTTAACAAGGTGTTTTCATGCGCTACTGGAATTAGCATGTTCCTGTTTACATGTCAAGAGCATATTCTCATTAAGATAGAGTTTTAAATATGTTAATGTACGAGACATAAAACATATTTATAGCAGATATTTAGTTGTCTGTATTTAATAAAAGGACGTGAGTAAATCCTGGAGTGTAGCGGCGAGAGGCTGGGGGTAAAGCTAATGCTAACGCTACACTTCCTGTTTCCTGTTTAGTCCCAGCTTTCTGTGCGTTATAGTGTCCGCGTACTGTACTGACCCTACATTTAAACAACTCACCATATACTATCACGAGTCTGACTCATGTTAATATAATGCTAAAAATAAATGCGATGTTTGCTTTACAAAGTAAGAGCCCCGCGATGCGTCTAAATCCAGAAACAGCTGTTAATGCTAATAACCACTAGCTTGTTTTGCAGAGAATAACGGCGCTTTTACCGTTTTCTCTTGAATTAAGAACGTTTTTTTCAGTCACAAAGGCACCTTAACTTTGGCCAAAAAGGTGAGAAAAAGCAATAATCTGGTTAAGGTGTTTACATGCAGCAATAATCCAGGTGTCTTATTCTGATTAAGGCTTATTCTGACTATGACATTAATCTGATTAAGGTCATTCTAAAATTGTGTTTACATGACAGTATCTTATTGGGAGTATGCTCATATTCAGATTATGATCGGAGTATTCTAGTGCATGGAAACGCAGCCACTGTTCGTCCAACACAATGCATTTGTTGAACAGTTAATCCTCTGATGCCCCAGGACTAAGCAGCGTTAGCCACAGCACTGTGTCGTCCACCTGAGGCCTTACCTTAGCTCTAGTAGAGGGTCAATGGGCCTCATTCATGAAGCTTTCTCAGGAGCAAATTTTTACTGAAGCCCGTCTTAGGAGAATTTTTCACTATTTTTTTCTTAACAAAAAAATATTCTTCTGGAAGAACAAATCCAAGAACAGGTCTGGGGACTCTTACACATGGAAATTCAGCAGTTTTATAAATTTAGACCCCTAATGAAACAAATTAAAAATTGAAAAAAATGAAAAAAATTATAATTTCAGTCTGATTTTAGGTTACAAATTTTTACAAATTATTCCTTATTAAAATAATATTTAAAAGAAAAACAGTGATCAGCGGTGGTGTAGACCAGGTATAAACCTAACACAGACCTCATTCTACAGTGCAGCTCTGAGCAGTGACCTGTATACACTCACTACTACTACACTGTAGTACTCTGTACACACTCCTGTAGTACTCTGTATACGCTCCTGTAGTACTCTGTATACACTCCTGTAGTACTCTGTACACACTCCTGTAGTACTCTGTATACACTCCTGTAGTACTCTGTACACACTCCTGTAGTACTCTGTACACACTCCTGTAGTACTCTGTATACACTCCTGTAGTACTCTGTACACACTCCTGTAGTACTCTGTACACACTCCTGTAGTACTCTGTACACACTCCTGTAGTACTCTGTATACACTCCTGTAGTACTCTGTACACACTCCTGTAGTACTCTGTACACACTCCTGTAGTACTCTGTATACACTCCTGTAGTACTCTGTACACACTCCTGTAGTACTCTGTATACGCTCCTGTAGTACTCTGTATACACTCCTGTAGCACTCTGTATACACTCCTGTAGTACTCTGTATACACACCTGTAGTACTCTGTATACACACCTGTAGTACTCTGTATACGCTCCTGTAGTACTCTGTATACACACCTGTAGTACTCTGGACACTCCTGTAGTACTCTGTATACGCTCCTGTAGTACTCTGTATACACTCCTGTAGTACTCTGTATACACACCTGTAGTACTCTGGACACTCCTGTAGTACTCTGTATACACTCCTGTAGTACTCTGTACACACTCCTGTAGTACTTTGTACACTCCTGTAGTACTCTGTACACACTTCTGTAGTACTCTACTCTGTATACACACCTGTAGTACTCTGGACACTCCTGTAGTACTCTGTATACACTCCTGTAGTACTCTGTATACACACCTGTAGTACTCTGTATACACACCTGTAGTACTCTGTATACGCTCCTGTAGTACTCTGTATACACACCTGTAGTACTCTGGACACTCCTGTAGTACTCTGTATACGCTCCTGTAGTACTCTGTATACACTCCTGTAGTACTCTGTATACACACCTGTAGTACTCTGGACACTCCTGTAGTACTCTGTATACGCTCCTGTAGTACTCTGTATACACTCCTGTAGTACTCTGTACACACTCCTGTAGTACTTTGTACACTCCTGTAGTACTCTGTACACACTTCTGTAGTACTCTACTCTGTATACACTCCTGTAGTACTCTGGACACTCCTGTAGTACTCTGTATACACTCCTGTAGTACTCTGTACACACTCCTGTATTACTCTGTACACTCCTGTAGTACTCTGTATACACTCCTGTATTACTCTGTACACTCCTGTAGTACTCTGTACACTCCTGTATTACTCTGTACACTCCTGTAGTACTCTGTACACTCCTGTAGTACTCTGTATACTCCTGTAGTACTCTGTGTACACTCCTGTATTACTCTGTACGCTCCTGTAGTACTCTGTACACTCCTGTAGTACTCTACTCTGTATACACTCCTGTAGTACTCTGCATACACTCCTGTAGTACTCTGTATACACTCCTGTAGTACTCTACTCTGTATACACTCCTGTAGTACTCTGTATACACTCCTGTAGTACTCTGTATACACTCCTGTATTACTCTGTACACTCCTGTAGTACTCTGTACACTCCTGTAGTACTCTGTACACTCCTGTATTACTCTGTGTACACTCCTGTATTACTCTACTCTGTATACACTCCTGTAGTACTCTGTATACACTCCTGTAGTACTCTACTCTGTATACACTCCTGTATTACTCTGTATACGCTCCTGTATTACTCTGTACACTCCTGTAGTACTCTGCATACACTCCTGTATTACTCTGTATACGCTCCTGTAGTACTCTGTACACTCCTGTATTACTCTGTATACACTCCTGTAGTACTCTGTACACTCCTGTAGTACTCTGCATACACTCCTGTAGTACTCTGTACACTCCTGTAGTACTCTGCATACACTCCTGTAGTACTCTGCATACACTCCTGTAGTACTCTGTATACACTCCTGTATTACTCTGTATACGCTCCTGTATTACTCTGTACACTCCTGTAGTACTCTGTACACTCCTGTGGTACTCTGTATACACTCCTGTAGTACTCTGTATACACTCCTGTAGTACTCTGTACACTCCTGTAGTACTCTGCATACACTCCTGTAGTACTCTGCATACACTCCTGTAGTACTCTGCATACACTCCTGTAGTACTCTGTATACACTCCTGTATTACTCTGTATACACTCCTGTAGTACTCTGTACACTCCTGTAGTACTCTGCATACACTCCTGTAGTACTCTGCATACACTCCTGTAGTACTCTGTACACTCCTGTAGTACTCTGCATACACTCCTGTAGTACTCTGTATACACTCCTGTATTACTCTGTATACGCTCCTGTATTACTCTGTACACTCCTGTAGTACTCTGTACACTCCTGTATTACTCTGTATACGCTCCTGTATTACTCTGTACACTCCTGTATTACTCTGTACACTCCTGTAGTACTCTGTACACTCCTGTATTACTCTGTATACACTCCTGTAGTACTCTGTACACTCCTGTAGTACTCTGCATACACTCCTGTAGTACTCTGTACACTCCTGTATTACTCTGTATACGCTCCTGTATTACTCTGTACACTCCTGTATTACTCTGTACACTCCTGTAGTACTCTGTACACTCCTGTAGTACTCTGTATACACTCCTGTATTACTCTGTATACACTCCTGTAGTACTCTGTACACTCCTGTAGTACTCTGCATACACTCCTGTAGTACTCTGCATACACTCCTGTAGTACTCTGTACACTCCTGTAGTACTCTGCATACACTCCTGTAGTACTCTGTATACACTCCTGTATTACTCTGTATACACTCCTGTAGTACTCTGCATACACTCCTGTAGTACTCTGCATACACTCCTGTAGTACTCTGCATACACTCCTGTAGTACTCTGTATACACTCCTGTATTACCATATTCCTGTCTCATGACCATATATGGACTTTAGAGGGCGTGTCTTGTCCTAATGCATAGTTAATCTGTTCACTGTTAATGAGGAGCCTGGTGTTCATGGAGTCCCTGCTGTTACTTGCTCCACTCAGAAGAGTTTTGGAGCTTGAGAACGTGTCATGAATCTGACGTAGAGTTCTCTTGAGCAGTTCTTAGAAGAGGTACTTAGGAAACTTTTCAAAGTTGAATGAGGCCCAATGAGCCTTTTGTCCTCCTTAAACACATGTACAAGCAAAACCCTTTCTTGCAGTCCGCCAACTTGTTAAAAGGGTCAAAGAAATCTTATTCTCAATGTAGGACATCCAGGAATTTAGCCGTCCTATGCCATAATAACCTGGGATGAAGGGGCTAACAATATATTTCTTTGGGTTTCTTCCCCTTCGTCTCCTGCTGTGTTGCACGATTCAGGCATTTGTTCTAAACCCAGATCAATTAGTTCATAGCGAAGCCATTCCTTGTGGCGTTAGCAAGGTTTTCAATATCCCAGTAAGAGTTGTTTGCCGCTTTGGGACTAGCGTTGCTAAGAAATTGACTTCACGCCGACTGTGAGATTGTAGTTTCGAGAAGAAGAGCTAATTAGAGCCATCTCAGCAGACTCGGCTGTGTTTGTTAGACTCATTAAGGAAGTAGTGGCATTGCTAGTGTTGTGTACGTTATGGCGTTATTCTTAAACTGGTCCCATAAAGCATGGTGTGTAGGATTTTACAGCTCAGTTTTACGCTAATGTCTGACTTAAAGGGGCTATATTAAGCAAAAATAACTTTCTACCATGTTCTAATGTTGTTCTCTGTAAGAACCAGTAGTATAATAATGGCCAATAATGTAAAACCTGCCAATTACATAATAATTTTGGCAATTTAAAATGTGATAAAACCAATAATGTAGTAATTATTATTAAATTATTGGCCTTATTACATTTTGGTGCAGTTTATTATGATTGTAATTGTAGTTTGAGAATTTTCCTTGTACTACAAAATCTTAGGGCTGCAACTGACGCCAACCAAACGCAGCAAACACGCGAGAACTAAACGGTAAACAAACATAGACGCTACCTGGGTCGCTGTTGCGTGCGCAGCTATCTGTTTGGAAAAAAGTCTAAGGGCCATATTTACTAAGACAGGTGCTAAACAAACAGAGGGGGCGGAACTACTTAAACGGTATCATTGCGTGTATTGTTTTGCGTCATGGAAGGTGCGGAAGTGGAACACAAATGGAAGCAAAAAATTAACTAAGAATAGCTGAAAGTGCTGGTGAATAATTTTTTCATCCGTCATGGCAAATAGATCTGCACACGGCAAACTCTCTACGTATTTGTTCATTTCTTCTCCTTCGTCTCACATGAATCACAGCAGCCATCTGTGCAAAAGATTAAGCACGTCCTTCTCCAACGTGCTACATTTATACGCTATTTTCGCACGCAAAGTCATGGTGAGCCTTGATAAATAATATTGCGGGTGGTAAATGAATGAATTTGCATTTTCTCTGCCTTCCATTTTGCGCACTCTGGGAAGAACGCCTCAGTTTACAGATTCATTAGGTCATAGGAGCAAAATCTGCATTGCGTTCGCTCTGCTCCTGTAAGACACGCAAATCTCAACTGCGTCTGCTCCATTTTTAGTGCATATTATTCAGTTAGCGTGCACGCAAACCTTTGATAAATCTGGCCCTAAGTATCCAGTTTTGCTTCCCCAGCAATGGGGACATTAAATAAGAAACTCTTTCAACCACTGCCAGGTTATGTGTGGCATTGTTCACCAGTGTCATGGTGCTGTGTTCATTTTAACACTGAAATTTTAACACTAGAGTAAAGAGTAAATTTAACACTGGACAGATAAGGACCATATGTTCACTGACAGTGTTACTTTAACACTTTTTACTGTGCACTGTCCCACATATTCACCTGTCTGTTACATGTACAAGGTCACAATTCAGGATACAAGGCAAAAGAAGAGCTTATATTAATGCTTAGTACAATTTTATCAAATGCCCCTTTTATTACCATGTTTTTGGTTTGAGATGGGATTTATACAAAATAAAAAATTGAAGCCTATAAAGGGCCTCAGTTGCCTCTCTTGCCTAGGGCCCCTATGGTGTCTAGAAAAGGCTCTGTCTTCCCCACACGCCCTCTCTAAATATGTGCTCATGATTGTGCTGTGTACTTTCACTCACACAATATGAACTATCTACTGTGCACTGCAAAGAACTATAAATACATTTTCTAATACCACTTTGTAGCAGTAGGCAGAGGGAGCGACTGCACACTGTCTGGAGTCACTTCTCTTTGTTTTTACTTGCCCCGTACTGGAGTTTTTTATAGCCTTTATAATGCAAAGATAGGGTGACCAGATTTTTTTAGACCCAAAAACTGGGATGCTTTTTTTTTTTTTTCATTAATTGTAGTGCATTTGTACGGAAGAGGATTAGGGCCATTGTAAAAAAAAAAATTTTTTTGAGGGTTTACTTTTTTCTCAGAATTCTGACTTTAATCTCAGAATTCTGACTTTTTTCTCAGAATTCTGACTTTAATCTCAGAATTCTGACTTTAATCTCAGAATTCTGACTTTAACCTCAGAATTTTGACTTTTTTCTCAGAATTCTGACTTTATTCTCAGAATTTTGACTTTTTTCTCAGAATTCTGACTTTATTCTCAGAATTTTGACTTTATTCTCAGAATTCTGACTTTAATCTCAGAATTCTGACTTTAACCTCAGAATTTTTACTTTTTTCTCAGAATTCTGACTTTAATCTCAGAATTCTGACTTTAATCTCAGAATTCTGACTTTATTCTCAGAATTTTGACTTTTTTCTCAGAATTCTGACTTTAATCTCAGAATTCTGACTTTTTTCTCAGAATTCTGACTTTAATCTCAGAACTTAACCCTCAAAACTATTTTTTTTTACAGTGGCCCTAATACTCTTCCGTACATTTGAACTCACCAAGTGTCAAAAAAAAAAAAAAAAAAAAAAAAAAGCTTCAGAAATCCATGTAGTTTTCTGTCATGTCCTTCAGAGTACATGATGCTAGGACTTAAAATTTGAACATGATGGACATTTATTGATAAAATAATGATACTGTAAATCATTTAGACAAATGTGTTTTAAGTTCTCTGTGCCTTTCTGTTGGGCACAACTGGGACATGGGTTGGTAAAAACTGGGACATAATCGTGTTTTGATATGTGTTGGGACATGGGACAGGCAGCCAAAATAAATAAATTAAATTAAATAGGGAAGTGGTTCCCAAAGTGGGGTCCGGGGCCCCGCGAAGGTACTGCAGGGGGCCCCAGAGGCTGTCTATATTAAGTACATAAAAATAAATTGAGTTTGAAATGCACTGTAAAAAACAATGCTGCAAAAACTCAAGGCAACAGGATCCCGCAAGATTTTTGAGTTTTGGTCATCAACTCAAAATCTCAAGTTTTCAACAACTAATATATTTATTTCATACGTCCAAAAACTTGAAATTTTAAGTTTTACTCACTATCTTTATTTTTTCCAACTCATCTGACTCCACTGTTCAAAAAAGTATTATTGATAATAATAAAAACTAAATATACTACATTTAACAAAATAATAACTTTTTCTGAACTCTGTAAGTTGGCTGTAAGATGAGTAAAAAAATAATGATAGCGAGAAAAACTTAAAAATTATAAAAGTTTTTAGACGTATGAACATCAAATTAAGTGAAAGTTTGGAAAACTTTGTATTTTGAGTTGGCCCCAAAAATCTTGATCCTTTGCCTTGAGTTATTGAGTTTTTGCAGCATTTTATTTTTTATTACAGTGTATTTGTGTAAAAATATAACACTTTTTAGCCAATAGTCAGTGTCTCTTGTAATGTTTTTATAGAAATATATGGAGAAAAACATGAAAATAAAATTTAGGATCGATTGAAGTTGTATGGTTGGGGGTCCGCGTGGGATTTTGGTAAATTTAAGGAGGGCCGTGACGCTCCTGACTTTGGGAATGGCTGAAATAGGGAAATCTGGTCACCCTATGCAAAGACAAATATAATGTAAACGTATTTATTATAAACACATAGCAATTAACACAGCACTCCTCCTCAGGCGTGTCTATACCTGTGTGTTTTAGTGGTGAAAGTAGAACAGATCCTGGTACCTGCTGGTGCTGACGTCGCTCGGGCCCCTGTAGAGCCGCAGGTCTGTGAGAGTTCATTAATAATCCAGCCTCCCACTGACACTGCACCTGCTCTGCACACATCACACACACGCTGCGCCAACGCCACTTAATGTTACAACAATACACTACTAAGCTTTATAACAAGGAGCGTTAACTGTGTATTTGCATTTACGAGCTTATTAGACATAAGTCATCAGAGAAACATAAGGTGGACAGATCTGAGACTTTGAGGCAGTTCCCCAGGGGGCGCCAAAGCAAACCATCTGCTCTCAGCCAGAATGGAGGTCAAATGAACTGAATATTAATTTAAAATTGTTGTTTTGCCATGACCTTCCTGATGAACTGATCTCCATTTGTCTGGGCTTGGGACTGGCACAAAAAGTACACAGTTTTGCAGTTTTTTTGCTGTCAAATTTCTAATGCTAATGCTAAATCGATAGACACTTTTAGTCGTGTGTGTTAACGTGTGTTTCAGTGATTGGTACCTGAAGTGAAAAAGATTAAAAACCTTTTCATTTTGAGGAATTAGCACCGAGGATTGTTTAGAAACTGACGACCAATGAACCACAGGTCAGAGCCTGGTTGGAAAGCATTAGTGAGTGTGTTAGCGTTTGGATGTTTTATTTAATGTGGCAATTAGCAACTATAATTAGCATTTAAGCTAAAGGCTACCAAGGAAAAAGTACTGCCCCCGTCCTCTGGAACTCACTCCCACAACCCATCAGGAATTCGGACTCTCTACCAAACTTCAAATCAAAGCTAAAAACTCACCTGTTCAATCTTGCCTTTTCTTAAACGTTTTTTTTTTTTTTTTTTTTTTTGTGTATGTAAAGCGTCTTTGAGGGTCCAAAAAAGCGCTATATAAATTCCATGAATTATTATTATTATTAAGTAAAAGTACAGATAAATGAGCAAACATTTACTCAAGTAAAAGTAAAAGTATCACATGAAAATTTCTACTTAAGAAAAGTATAAAAGTACTTACTTTCAAATTTACTTGTGAGTAAAAAAGTAAAAGTATTTCGCACAGATTCAAGAACTAATGAATGTGTTAAATGTGAGGGATTTTACTAAAAACTGGGCTGAAAACTAAAGGTTAACGAATGCAACAGAAGCGACTGAATCTGCAGGTGAGGTTTTTCTGAAGTTTTCTGACTACTTTAATGCATCTTCTATACTTTTACTGCATTTTTTATACTTATGTACTGTGTCTACAATGACGATACGGCAAAAAAATGATTTTAAATCAAACTCAAAACACTTTTTACTTCAAACCAATTCAAAAAAAGTAGCGAAGTAAAAGTAAAATACCCCTTGTAAAATATCATCAAGTAAAGTACAGATACATGAAAATTGTACTTAAGTAAAGTAACTAAGTACTTTTATCTTGTTACATTCCACCACCAAAGGCTACACATTTAGAGTAAATTTGAACAAATATATGAAAAACCATTCACTCCTGCTGTCTCAAAACATCTAAATATATATTTTTATTTTGTCCCCTCGTATAAATGACTGCTGTTCCAGTAAATACAACTTAAAGAAAATATACAGTATTTTACTTATATTCCTATTTTTAAACCAATCAGCAGCACATTGTACAACCTTTAAAAACATTATCTGTCTAAAAGAAAACATTTTTAATAAGTACTCTACTGGTGCCATAAAGAAACAGACCAGCAGAGGGCGAACATAATCAAAGAAAAAGAGCACTTCACTTCCTTAATCTTGTTGTATGATGCCATTTTACTTAAAAATGGAAAATAATTCAGAAAGACATAATATAGCCCCTTTAATAAAGACCTAACCAAGATATAACCAAGATTTCCTTTAGCTCCAGGGCCCACTCTTACCACACAAAAGTCGTCCCTCCCTCCTCTCAGATCCTGTGGGCCCTCCTGAGCTCGGCCCTCAAGTCCTGGATCACAACAACAGAAAAGTCTGAACAGTAGCTCCACTGTTGAGCTTCTCTCTGGAGTCTGTGGCTTTAGAACAGCTTCAGGGCTCAGTTCCCATCACAGAGTGGTGTCTGCGAGGACGGGGAAATGGAAAAAATACTACTGAAATGACAAGAAAATGTAGAGTAAAACTATATTGTAGGCAAAGGAGGAAATGCGGAAGGTCCCCTACTCTGCTAAATTGACTTTTTTGAGCTTTTAATCATGTTATAATGATGCTTGCACCTCATAAACACACCTGGAGTAGTATTTTGTTTCATTCATTTGTCAGCAGACACCTAATCCAAGCATTCTCTGTAAAATAAAAGTAACTGCTCCTCAAAAAGAAGCTGTTTTCCATACATATACATTATTTAAAGTTATAAAAGGTGATGCAGAAAGTGTCCACAAAATCACACAAAATTCCTGAAAAGCGATCAATATTTTTCTCTCAGACTTCTTCAAAACCAAAATCTCTCGAAGATGGATGTTGTTTTCAAATGTTAATGAAAAGACTTCCATTTCATATTTCCACACTGTGACATTTCAGAATTTCTCTTAAAGGTTGTTTTTATGGAAAAGCTTTTAGTGATAACAAACTATTTTCCCCTGACTCAGAGAAAACTAGCAGGCTGGGAAAGTCACGTGTACCTCCTGAAACACAGAAACATGTAAATACGTCTTATGTCTAGGTCTAGGTCGAAATTATTGTTAGAAAAGCACTCAGAAAACAAACACGTGGACAACATCTAGCAGCTCTGAACAACTGTATATAAGTCATATAAGTCTGTTGTAGTTTGGCCTTGATATGAACACTGTGCCCAGCTACTGGCGAACTGCTGAGACTAATATTTTATTTATTCATTCATTTCCTTCTGCTTAGTCTTGATAGAGGTTGCAGGTGGCAGGAGTCCACCCAGGGCTGTAGATTTATGTTAATTATTATGATTTATATTTGCAGACTTAGTTGCAGTATATACCGTAATTTCTGGACTATAAGTGGCTAGGGGTGCGACGTATACTCAGGTGTGACTTATATATTAAAATATTTCAGGTGTTGGTTAGAGGGCGCTCTAGGCTTGTGTACCAGCATCTGCTGCACCTGTACCACTGACAATTTAAAATGTAAACATTACCACTAACAACTTAGGCTATAAAGACAACTGAGAAAGAGTGGAATAATTGGAAATGGAACTGATGCTGAGTCTGACGACAGCCACGCAGAGGAGGAAGCGGCGCTTCGTCTACCTCCGGAGTTGGCGGAGTTGTTCAGAAGCGACACCGAGGATGAAGAATTTAAAGGATTTAGCGATTAGGAGTGAGATGGTGAGTTTGGTGAACTTGTTATATTATGTTCTTTATGCTATAGTTATGTGAATAACTGTTAATATATTACGTTAACATACGAGACACCTATTCAGTTCGTTGTTTATGCTTCATGTAGCTGAATAACCATCAATGTGTTACGTTAGCATAGCGCACACAACTATTCAGCTGTTGTTCTCTATTCTATTATTACTATAACTTGCCTTTCAACATGAAATGTCTGTTCTTGGTTTCGGATTTTGGAAAATAAATTTCACCCAAAAAATGTGATTTATAGTGCAGTGCGACTTATATACGCTTTTTATTCTTCATTATGCATTTTTTGGCTAGTGCGACTTATACTCCAGGAGCAACTTATAGTCCGGAAAATACGATATATATATTTTTTTACATAGGCTATTTGTGTTTCCTTATCAAACTTAAATTGACAGAAATTTAATAAAAAAAGTTGATATTAAAACAATGACATGTCTAAATAACAAAAATATATAGTGACTTTAACTCCTTTCCTATCCTGCAAAAACAGATCCACTGCTGTAGCAAGCAGGGCCGGCTCTAGGGTTTTAGGGGCCTTAAACAAGATTTTGGTTGTGGCCCCCTAATTACTGCAAGCACAAACACCAAATAACACACACTTCTTTAACAAACACACATGCAATAAACAAATGAATTTAAATTCAATTAAATGACAAATGAACACTATTTTAAAATATATCATTAGCAATATTTTAAAGGAACTATGAAAAATTGACTTTTCTGAGCTTTCTACCTTGTTTTTATGTCTGAAGGGCAGTCTAACTTGACCTAAAAGTGCAGAAATATGTCACACCACACTCCATTTAAACGCCAGAACTCACCCGACTGTAGTAATCTCCACTTTGAATGAAAACCTTGACTATTGCTGGCTGTGTGCAGTGAATCACCAAACACATGTTCCCAAATGGAAGGCACTTTCGCTTGATTACCTACTGTTGCCTCAGACGAGCGCTTCACGTAGAGGCAATTTCCTCCCAAATTTAATTTCCAAACTTCAAATCAAAAACCATTTATACCTCCGGGGACAATCTCGGAGGATGCAACTTGGTAGAAATTAAGCACTTTTATGATCATCGAAGGAAATAAGTATGAACGAGCGCGGTTTGGCTTTTTCAGAATGTGTCTCCGAAGATTTGCACAAAGCCTGCCTTCTCTTTACTCTGCAGAATCGCCGTGCGCACAGGGAACCACCGATCAAATCTGTTGTTGCGCTAAGAGCCTCATTTAGAGAACTTACTGCCAAATAAGCATTTTTACTTCCACGCATGGAGCTTTAATTATGGATAATGTGGTGTGAAACTGCTATTCAATTGGCGCTGATAGCTTTTTAAAACATTCAAAGGCATTTCATAATGAATCCATCACGAAAATGTGGAAAAAGCCGACATATTTTTCTCCGCAAATAAGGCACCCACGTTTCCCTCTCGGACTGTTATTCCTTTCTTAAAACTCTAATGGTACAATGATGTTTGGGTGAATCCAGGTGAGAGAGCGTCCATTACGGCTCAGGAGCTATTACTGCTCACGTCAACTATCAGCCATTTCCTCAAATCTATTCCAGCAGAGAATCGGAAATTGTCATCATTTTGGGAAAATAGCAGAAAAGAATGTCTTCTTTCTGAACTTGACAAACAAGAAGAGTGTGGTGAGGACTGGGCTTGTGAGTCTGCTGTGGGGTCAAGGAAAGTTAAGCAAAATCGCAAAAGCTTACTTACTATGTGACTGTGAAGCAATAATGACAGGGGTCTTCAAAGGTTTACACAGTGAAATTTTACTGTGTCCAAGTGTAAATGGTTCTTATCTATAGAAGCCTGTGTTACTGTATAGGTTTTAAGATATTTTCATAAGAAATATCCAAAAAGAATACTGACAAATAATGAACCTGATAATTTAGTTATTACTGACAAGGCCTAATGATCTCACTATATATATATCTTACCACGCAAAAAAAAAACGGCATATAATACAATAATGGCCCTTTTGCCAATTAAATACTACAGGCCTATACAATGTTGTGATGTCATCTGAAACCAAGCTATGGAGAGTTGAATTTACTCTCTTTAGTGTCAAAATTTTAGTTAAGAGGATCAGATTCATGAGTGACATCAACATGAGGGAAATTGGGGATACAGTCTTTATTTTTTAGCAATAGAATTACAAATTGTATTTCCCAATGAGTAGCCTGACCCAAACGCACATGGCAGTCTGTGATTGTAGAAACTGAGGTTTCCTTTATAGGAAAAACATTTTATGTAGAGTTAAATATTTGTATTGTTTTAAACAGGAAAAAAAATAGTTTTAAGAGGGGACTGAGTATGAAGGTAAATATGTCTCAAAACATTTGAACTTCCTGCTTCCTGCTGTACTTTTTTGTGCATGTGACAATAAACTTATCTATCTAACTTGTAAACAGAGATTTGAACACTCACAAAGCAAGAGCTGAAAACATGAAGCTAACAAATTTGAAGCTGAAAAAAAAAAATGTACACCTGTAAATAATTTTTTTTTACAAGTATTAATTCTGTTTTACAAGTACAACTTTGTGGTTGCAACTTCACATGTCGGACATTTACAGTTACAAATCTACACATTCCCCACTTTCGAGTTTTGAGACATTTCTTGCGATGTGTCCTCTGCTCTTGATTTAAACCTGAAAAGAGCAGGGGCCGGGGCCCAGGGGAGGGGGTTGTTGCGGTAACAACTGGACCAATCAGAAACAAGATGAGCACTCAGCTCTGACAAAGTAAACAAGAAAACACCAAAACCAACTCAGACACTGCAGTAGATGTTGTTTTTAAATATTTCTTATGTTGTTACCTTGTGTTCAGATCACTGTCTACAAGTTTAAATGTTTTCAGACATAACTGAGCGTTAACTTGATGCTGGTGTCATCTGTGTCAATGTTCCTCTGAGTCATGGTTGGACCATGACCGATGTGGACGTGGCTATGTTATATATTTGAGTTCTGAGATCAGCTGCTTTATTTTTTCAAAACTTTTTTTCATGGAGTATGGGGTTTTGAGCTTTGGGGCTTTTGCTCAAATAAGTTTTTTTTTTGTTTACTGAATACTGTACTTTAAACATTACATCGCCCTCGGAGCAGATGAGTTTTTATCTGAGCTGAGATGCGGCGACTGAGGCTGTAGTTGTACAGTGTTAATAATGTGCAGTCCAATAAACTCATCAGTGGAAGACGGAGCAGTCTGTTGTCCTCTAAACAAAGAGCGAAGTGAAGGATGAACACCGACGGCCCTGAAGAACACTATGGATCTCCCCTGTGACAGTCAAACACAGTTACGAGACTAACTCAGGTTTAGACAAAATGTGCACAAGCGTTTTTAAGATTTAGGGTTAGGGCAGGGATAAGATTAAAGATTCAAGAGAAAACACACAGTAAATTATCTAGTGTTAAATGATCACTGTCAGTGAACATATGGTCCTTATCTGTCCTAGTATTAAATTTACTCTTTACTCTAGTGTTAATATTTCAGTGTTAAAATGAACACAGCACCATGACACTGGTGAACAATGCCACACATGACCTGATGTCTTTGAGATAAAAAGGACGGCATGGAAAACAGCTTTGCCAACCTGTGGGAAATTGTTTTCACCCACGGCACCATAGGGGACCTAAACTATAACCACCTTAATAACAGTAACATGGACACTGGCCATTGTTTTGTTGCAAACACACAATTGGGAAAAATAAAACAACAGCCATAGCTTCATGTAGCTGAAAAACCATCAATGTGTTACGTTAGCAAACCGCACACCTATTCAGCTGTTGTTCTCTATTCTATTATTACTATAACTTGCCTTTCAACATGAAATGTCTGTTCTTGGTGTCGGATTTTGTAAAATAAATTTCCCCCAAAAAATGTGACTTATAGTCTAGTGCGACTTATATACGTTTTTTTCTTCTTCATTATGCATTTTTTGGCTGGTGTGACTTATACTCCAGAGCGACTCATGGTCCGGAAAATACGGTAACAAATATTACCTCATTATACCAGTTAAATTTAGCTCATGGCATTACATCCATAATCTTGTACTGCCTACATAAGCTCATGACACGGCTCTTTCCTTTTTTCTAAACTGTGTACGTGATATGGCTTTGACCTTTTCTTCTCCGTGTTTGTCTGGGCTGGCAGATTTGTTTGTGTTATATTTAACCATCCATTTTCCACACACAACATGACTTTATGAGCAGATGAGACGAGAATGCCACCCTTGTCGGCTGCCCATGTCAGCCATATCCGAAAGTGGTGACAAGAATAATGAAAGGGAACATCAAATCTGAGAGAAGAGAGGCTGGGATTAGATGGGGGCAGATGATTCACAGCTGAAAGGAGAAGGGTTTGTGATATTTTAGTATAGTTATATCTCTTTCATACTGGACCAATGTTGGATTTTTAAAACAGGGCATATTACAGGGTCAGTCCATTTTATTCCTTTTTGTTGAAGACCCACAAATAGTCCTTTGACGTTCAAGGTTGCTATGTTCTTTCATGTACACACAAAAAAGTTCTTTCATCATGTTTTTCCATTAAAAGGACATTATAATTCAATCACAACTGTGCTCAGGCTCCATCATGCAGCAGTATCTGGAGTGGCTGAGTGGTTTGTTTTGTACTGTGGTTCGAAGGCCGTTTTAGCATGGACCCAGAGGAGGTACCTGATGCTGGGACAGTCCCACGTAACAACAGAGGGGTCCGGGGACAGAGAGCTACTGTTAGAACCGGCTCCACGGCGGCTCAGGGGCCAACAATGGGCTCTCACATCAAACACAGTCACAGCCGCAGTCACAGACACCTCCTCTGTGGTTTGCTCTCACAGAAGATTGTGTTTGTGTCATTATAGAGCAAACTTTTGATTAAAAAGTTTAATGAAGCTCTCATAATGAACCACAGATAATATCACTCCGACTGGAATAACACTGCAGCAGTCATTTTCTGCTGATGAACTCATTTCTCAAAAGAGAAACTGCCAGTGTTTACAGTTTATTTGCAAAGTGTAATTACAGCATTCTGTAGAAAATAAATACAACAGGAAATGATTCACTCATAGTGGATTCTTCTTAAAAGTTCAGTTGGAATTTAAAGTTTGATAAAGTAAAAGCCATTCTGAGTTTTGGAAAGAAAGACCCTTTCAGCTTCTCCCTTTCTTCCAGGGATCAAATGAATATTGGCTCCATTTATCAAGGCTTGGGACCAGCACAGTGTGGGGGACTCCTGACCCCCTGCTCCAAATCCTGAGGAACTAACCACTTCACTAACAGAGCAATCATTCACCACAATTACATGAAGAGCATGCCTCAGTAAAATTTCTCCAGGGAACTGGTCAGACCACTCTAGTCTTGATCTACGCGCAGAGCCGAGAGTCAAACTACTGAGACTCACGCACTGTGAGGCATTCAGTGGTCTGGGGATTTACCAGCTGCGCTAAAACTTTGCAGTGTTAAATGCTAATAAACAGGGCTAATTTATAACACCTATACTTTACTAAATAAAACTTAACAAAATTAGAAAACTGCATTCCCATAAACCTATGCTGCAGCAGTCAAGCTTTCACTTTTAAACCACATGGACAAAAACAATAATTAAACAACACATGTCTTCGCTGGTCAAAAAATGCATGAGTATCTCTGTAAACACTGGACTAATGTTGTTCTGTCTGTTTAGTACTAAGTGCTGTTGAATGCCTCTCCTACACAAAGTTGTTCTTTAAAATACAAGAGAAGCGTCTGCCGCTTTCAGGTAAATCTTGTGGCAGATCAATATAACAGGACTCACACTGCACGAAAATGCATTTAAACCTTAACTACCTGATCCATTTTGGAATAAATTCCATAGATGCAATTTTTTCAGTCATCAGTACAGCCTTTATGAAGCCATTTGTGAAAAAAAAACAAAAAACTCCTCACTTATCTGGGCTGAATGCTACAGTGGGGGAGTTTTGCCAAGGGACGTGAATGTGTAGCCAATCACTGGCTTGGAAAAAGTGAAGCTCCTCCCACTGGGATCAGGGACACATTTATAGGTAGAGCCCAAGCGCGTGCTCAGTTGTTTACGGAAGCAATGGCAGCTGCTAACCCGAGCTGCAAGATACCTATTCCAGCCCTACACTGAAAAGTGTTATAATTTGCAATTTGAACAGATTTTTTTGGATTGATATTACCCTCTGTGTCAGGTAAAAAACAATCATTTAAAATGGGTAAAAGCTATCATTTTTTTCTAATACTTTTTACTGCAGAAAATTGGGTCAAATTTAACTGTAGGCTGTGAGTCTGTGTCAGCACCATGACACTGGTGAACAATGTCACACATGACCTGATGTCTTTGAGATAAAAAGTCACTTTAAGAAATATCACATTGCTTGGGAAATGCTGTTTGTTGAAAATAGTGTAATAAATTTATGAATGTAGTGCTTCTTTTGAATATAACTAATTACTTTCCCCAAAAAACATTGTTATTCCTTATGTATCTGGCCTGTCTGAGAAAACACAACATCCTGGTTCATTTCTAGCCTCAGACAAAACCTGGTTCATCCCAAGGACAACACTCCCAGTTACAAACAGAGCCATGTTGTATACCGCTGTACAAAAGGTTATACAAACACCACAGGTCTAAGGAATCTAAATATCTGGCCTTAAAAAGAGTCATGGTAGATAGCACTCTTTTTAAGGCCAGTGTCAGAGAAAAGTGCAATATAGGGCTAAATATTGCATTATTATTATTCATATTATTATTATTATTATTAAAAACTGGTATTTAAAATGATTATGTACTAGTACTGAACTGGACGCCCCAGTGGACTGCTGAGGGTGGTTCACAGCTGGTCTCCGGGACAAGAGCTCTTGACGATATTTCTGTCCTTCTTAGGTCTGGTCCTTAAAGGTGCAGTGCAGTGATGTGTGTGAAGTGGTTCTGTCTTTATCATACAACAGTGACTAAGCATAGTGGGACAAGTTAACCCCAAAAAGATGACAATAACCGTTAAAGGCACACAATGTAACTTTTTGATTAGACAGTCAGTGTAAGTCTGAAGTGTATTCTTGCAGCGGGGATCCCCGGCAGGTCCACGTGCTGTCATGTGATATGAGCACACAGGTATTTGCAGGACATTTTTTTTTTTTTTTTTTTTTTTTTTTTTTTTCATGGTGCAGTAAACTTGATACTAGAGCTTCCTTCCTCCCTGTACACAGAACTGAGTTGGCGTGACTCACATATTCTTCTTCTTATTCTATTCTAATGCACTCACATGCAATAACATTATTCTAGAATATTTACACAGTAGATTTTTAAGTCGGGCTGCACGATATGGAGAAAACATGCGATATTTGATAACTATGTTGAAAATTGCGATAACGATGTTATTGCGATATTTGAAAATAGAGCCTACTTTTCGAACATAATAAGTTAAATTCACTACATTTCACAAAAATGTAAGTTCCTGTATTTACAAGTCAAAACAGCGACAAAATCAAAACTTAACACAGACTAAACCAGGAATAAAACAAGGCTACGCTGTGACTAAATTAATTAAATTACCACTAAAACTGGACTTTTTAAACATTTTTATTTAGTCACAACACATGTTCTTTTAAAGCTCAGGTGGAAAATGATTCTTCAGTGTAAATCTCTGTCAGATGGAGGACCACAGCTTTATTGCGATATATTTAGATTCTTGCGATACGGATATTGCGTTTACTGATATTGCGATAACGATAATTTTGCGATATATTGTGCAGCCATATTTTTAAGTGTTAATTTAACACTTAAAGAGTAAATTTAACTCTGTCAGGGTGTATGTTTAAGATTTCAGATTTATTTATGAAGTTTATTTTGTTTATTTAGGGGGGAAAAGGACGCACATACAACATTACAGCACAATGCCACACAAGTACACAAAAACTTTTATAACATACTTATTTTAATTATGAATTTAAATGTAGCTCAAAAAGTTCTAAAAAATGTGTTCCTGAACTCAGTACTGTATAACATGGGGTCCAACCATGACTGAGGAACAGTGTCACGCATGACTCCTGCATCAAATGGACATTGTTTTCTATTTAAACTCCAACTTTTCTGTTCCCCTAAAGGTAATTTTTGTTTTAAACGTACTTATGTTTAGAATGTTATTATATTAGTGTCTCAAACTGTAAAGTACATTTGCTGTGAATGTGTAGACTGAGAAATAAATGAAATAAAATAAAAAAACTACATCTCTGTTGTCCTTATGTTGATGTCACTCATGGATCTGATTCTCAACTAAGATTTTGACACTAAAGAGAGTAAATTTAACTCTCTATAGATAAGGACCATACACTCTGACATTAGTTAAATTTACTCTTAAAACTTTACTGTAACAATCAGAATTGAAAATAAATGTTTAAGTAAAATGCTCAGGTGGCTTCCAAATTCAGACCAGCTGAGAATCACTGAGGTAGTTATAAATATATTAGATGTTTTTACTGATATCATGCACTCGGACACTATTTGTAGCCACACTTCATTATCTTTGTCTTGAGCCATGACAGGAATCGGTCGTTACATCTACAAAAAGCCCAAACACCAAGTCCAAGTCCACACAATAGCTGCCACTCTCAGTTCCTGGCAGATCTGTGCGTCATGAAGTCATGAGTCACTCTGCACAGACAAAACAACGTCCGCGTCAGCCTGCAGCTCGGCACAAAGGCGTGGACGAAACCCGAGCTCCCTGCCTCACTCGGCGTTACCACGGCCACCGCAGGATCCGCCCACTGAGGGGAATTCACCGCCGCCTCCAAACCTGGCAACCCGTGGCTCTACGGTCAAACTCAGCAGGGATAGTTTGGACCAGTGAGCGCGTGATTCCAGGAACGTGATGTAAGTTTGTTTTTGAGCTTCTGGTAATTACAGCGCTGGACAGAAATCACAACAAAGCAGAATCTTTTAGGTATTGTCTGTTCTGTAAAAAAGGAATTTATGTTATGAGTAAATTTTCTTTGGTAGTTGGTAATTATCACTTCCAGCACTGACACAGGCTTTGTGTTTTAGGAATAATGGAGCTGGTAAGAACTTTTTTTACTTTTTAAAACCTTAAAACCAATCAACCAAACTTTATTTCAGACTCACATAATAAAAAAGAGAAGAACAACAGCTTTTGCCACTCTCTTAGCCCGTTGTATTGTTCTTTTTAGGTGGAAAGATCCCCTGCCACCCACCTTTGTGCAGTGGGTGCATGATCTACTTTTCTTTTTAAAACTGGAGAAGATAAAGTTCTCTTTGCGAGGACATTTTATAAACAATGAAATCCTTTTTTGTCTGCTGTAAAGGAAAGAGTCCTGTTGTCTCCAGTTTCCTCTTAGAAGTGATATTTCTAATTTTATTTGTTTTAAAGAATATTATTGTTTATGCCCTTATGATTTTCAACAATACTTTTTGTATTTTTTTTGTATTTTTTTTGTGTTTTTGTGTGTTTTTGTTGTTCTCTTCCTACCATTTTTACTTATTTTTGTTGTGTATTATCTGTAGTTTGTTTATTTTTGTGTCTTCTGTGTTTATTGTAATAAAAAAATAAATAAAATAAAATAAAAGAGAACAACAACAAACAGTCAACACAGGAGAGAGTGTACATTACATCTATAGTCCATACAAAAGTACTTTTCCAGAGTTCAGACTTGTACCGTACACTGCTCACCTTAGGCATTATTAAAACTGTAATAATTTCATTTTTAGAGTCCTCCAGTTGCATAATAAATTTATATGCACAGTTTCTAACGACAGCCTGTAAGGTGGGCACAGCGTTCTGCACAAACAGCCACCGAGGGACCTTGCATCATTAAATGCAACTTGAAGCTTTTTAAACTTAGCTTTACTGTAACTGCTCCATAGGTGGGCAGTGTACAGCGGTGTGCAGTAAGCTGTAAACCAGGGGCGTCCAAACTTTTCTCAATGAGGGCTGAATTTGAAGATGTGCAACAGTCCAAGGGCCAACAGTCCCTCCTTATGTTTTTAGGAACTGAAAGCACATAAACTATAAATTGAATGCACACTGTTTTAGAAATATTTTGTTTTTAAAAGCCTTTTATTTCTTTGACAACAAAATCTAAATGAGGTTCCAACAAAATAACATCTTTGAATATAAAAAAAACATCCTCTTTGTAATATATGTTTAACTCAGGCTGATTTTAATGCTTACTATGAGGAATGCCCGAATTTGTAATACTTCAAAATTTAAAATACAAACAAAACTTAGAAAACACAAAGCAGAGAGTGGTAGATGAGATGCGCAAATGTGCAGATAAAGCCATGGACACACTGTACAAAAACGCTGATGGGCCATAAGTAATACATTTTCTCATGGAGGCTGAGGGCCATGTGAAACTTTGGCCTGTGCCACAAATGGCTCCTGGGCCGCACTTTGGACACGTCTGCTGTAAACAAAGCAATTTTAACTTAATCAAAACACATGCTAAATCTGCGTGCCAACATGTTCGCTTGTGCATACAATGGACAATACTGTCTCTGAATATCATCATCATCATCATCACAGAGGTCGTCCCTGATGACACGACCGAGATATTTCACTTTACCCACAACATTTAACTCATTTTCTGTCAAAATAAAAGAGGGAAAAGCTGTCCTCTTGTTTTCCTTTGTCCTCACAATCATAACAACAGACTTTTTACACTCAAATACCATAATACACCAAATAATCTGAAAGATAAGCATTTGCTTTGTGTACAAAATGTGCAGACAATAATGTTATTTTTACTAAGCACAAATGTTATTCTATACACTGCCTTATAGGGGTGTAACGATACGTTTTTGCAACGATACGATATGTATCGATTAGAAGTGTTTCGATACGATTCAAGAACGATATTGGCTAATTTGGAACAATATGTTTCGATACGATTCAACACCTTCGTATCGATAATTGATACAGCAACTTTTTGCCAAAAATCATAAAAGTTTACTCACAAATGTAGCACCGCGGCCGGGGTTGATTATGTCCAGCAGACAGAGAGTGAAGAAAAGTTGAATATAACATTTTATTTAATTAAAAACACAAAATTTATCTCCAAAAAGCCATATCTGGTTTTATTTTAACATACAAATTTCTAATTTCGATATTTCCGATATTATCGATCGATACTTCATGTGTATCGATATTCACTTCCTAGAAAACGATATGATTCGATACAAGGTCATGTGTATCGATGTAGCTGTATCATGGGGAAAAAAAATCGATACATCGATACAGTTACTGTTTTGTTACACCCCTACTGCCTTACAAAAAAAAAAAAAAAAAAAAAAAAAGGTTTGGAATAAGCCAGTGACATCAGAGAAGAAAAAATCCATTGATGGAGGAGTAACCTGGTCATTCAGTTTCTGCAGGGAGTCAGCTGATTCCAACTGCAGGGAGGCTCTAACCTGTTTATTTAGTTAAATGCAGGCCGCAACTTTTTTTGGGGGCTAGGCAGTGTATTATCGTATATTTATTTTCAGTGGTGGCTGCTGATCTTTCAGGGGAAAGTTCATAACATTTAATCCTGGGCTAATTAGCAGCTAGTTTCCCTACAACATTAATATTGAACGACGAACCAAACAAGATTTAAACTCAACTCATAAGTAACCTTGATTATTTAGTGTAACATGTACTAATGGTGAAAATGAGCTAAATCACTTTCCTTTACTCTTGTTCCAGTTCATCGCATGCTACAATAAACATCAGTCAGTTAAAAGTTTCAGCCTGATCCTCCATCGTCATCGATCAGCCAGCGTCACAGCCCACCCTCTGCTCTCGTCCCAGAGAGGCTGGGCGGCTGGGGGCGGGATGTTTTTGGCTCATTTATCTAATCAGCGTCTTACTTTTTTGTAATGGAAAAAAACAACAACAGCTGTCCTATAGAAAACCATTGAAGCTCAGCAACAGTGGGATTTACACAGCGTCTGAAGTGAGAGGAGGATCACGTCACAGAACTAAAGCTGATTAATGAACAACACTCAAATTAAACACATTCTAGCTCACTTTTAATGTAACTTTAAATGTATTTTATGAAATACAACAGTGCATATTTGACCATTTATTTAATCAAATTTTAGGGGAAGTTTAGTTTCCCTTGCAGTCAATGAGAAATTGCCACGGTTTATTTTTCTTTTGTGACTACTGTATTTTCTGGACTATAACACTGGTCTTCAGCAAAATGCTTCCAGAACAAAAGTAGTGAAATTTTTCTTGGATTAGGTCACTAATAAAGAAAAAGTAAGTCAGAAGTGCAGATTGGTTATAGTTTCCAAAAAACAGTATTGGGTCAAAATAGGAAATTTATGCAAAATAAGGCAAAAACGGTAGTTTATCAGAAGGTACAGTGTCTACAAGCAACCAGTTCTATCTGAAAGCTGCACATTCAATACATTCATTTTAATATGGCTAGAGTTTTGACATAAAATGTTTTGTTTTTATTTGCAGAAATCTCTCTCTTGGAAGTGGACAAAATGCATGCATGTAGAGAAATTAAATATTTTCAAAATATAAATATTATTTTTAAGCAAAAATGTCTAAATCTATTGTATAAACAGATGTGATTTTGATGTGAAACAATATCATTAAATATCTTGAATACATAGCTAACCAGCACAGTTATCAATTGATTTTCAGTTCATCTTATCAAAATAAATGAGATTTAGATTTAATAAATAAGATTTCAGAAAGTCCAAGACCAAGAACAGACATTTAATCTGGAAAGGCAAGTTATTCACCTGCACAACAGCATAAAGAACAACAGCACACAGAACAACAACACACAGAACAACAGCACACAGAACAATAGAACAACAACACACAGAACAACAGCACACAGAACAATAGAACAACAACACACAGCACAACAGCACACAGAACAACAGAACAACAACACACAGAACAACAACACACAGAACAACAGCACACAGAACAACAGAACAACAACACACAGAACAACAACACACAGAACAACAACACACAGAACAACAGCACAACAACACACAGCACAACAGCACACAGAACAACAGCACACAGAACAACAGCACAACAACACACAGAACAACAGCACACAGAACAACAGCACACAGAACAACAACACACAGAACAACAACACACAGAACAACAACACACAGAACAACAACACACAGAACAACAGAACAACAACACACAGAACAACAACACACAGAACAACAGCACAACAACACACAGAACAACAGCACACAGAACAACAACACAACAACACACAGAACAACAACACACAGAACAACAGAACAACAACACACAGAACAACAACACACAGAACAACAGCACACAGAACAACAGCACAACAACACACAGAACAACAACACACAGAACAACAGAACAACAACACACAGAACAACAACACACAGAACAACAGCACAACAACACACAGAACAACAGCACACAGAACAACAGCACACAGAACAACAACACACAGAACAACAACACACAGAACAACAGAACAACAACACACAGCACAACAACACACAGAACAACACACAGAACAACAGCACAACAACACACAGAACAACAGCACACAGAACAACAGCACACAGAACAACAACACACAGAACAACAACACACAGAACAACAACACACAGAACAACAGAACAACAACACACAGAACAACAACACACAGAACAACAGCACACAGAACAACACACAGCACAACAACACACAGAACAACAACACACAGAACAACAACACACAGAACAACAGCACAACAACACACAGAACAACAGCACACAGAACAACAGCACACAGAACAACAACACACAGAACAACAACACACAGAACAACAACACACAGAACAACAACACACAGAACAACAGAACAACAACACACAGAACAACAACACACAGAACAACAGCACAACAACACACAGAACAACAGAACAACAACACACAGAACAACAACACACAGAACAACAACACACAGAACAACAACACACAGAACAACAGAACAACAACACACAGAACAACAGCACAGCAACACACAGAACAACAACACACAGAACAACAGGTGAATGTGTCAGGTGTGTTACATTAACAGTTACCGGTAAGGAAGCTCTCAATCTCACTCCACTTCACTGAAATTAGAGATATAAGCCACACCTGACCATAAGTCTCAGGACCAGCCAAGCTATGAAAAAAAGTGTGACTTATAGTTTGGAAAATACAGTACATGCACAATTGTAAAGGTTCAGCAGAGAGTCACTGTTCAGTTAATGATAACATAACTTCATAGGCCAGGTTCTTTGTTATCACACTCAGACTTTAACATCTGACACATTTGTGTAGTAACATTTACAGTAATAACAGTTTTGAGTTGGTTAGACAGCGTTTTATAGCAACATCTGTGTGGTGAGGGACGGGAAGCTAACTGCTAACGTCATTAAGCAACGGAAAAACACCACACTAAAATCTTCTCAGTGATGTTTAGTTGTTGTTTTATGTTTTCTTCTGTTATCTTTGCAAAAGTTTCAGTGTGGGTTGAAACTGCAGCGGGCAGACAGACAGCTTCTGGGCTAAAAACTGCACTCCCACAGAAGCTCCTCATTAACTTCTACCAATGCACCGCAGGAAGTGCTGTAAGCCATGGATGCACTGTGTTTCTCCAGCTGTTCCTCAGAGGAGAAGAAAGATCTGCAGCAAATAACCAAGACCTTACATTATTTGACATTTTTAATACTTTAAGGCATGCTTTTACCTTTTCCTTCCCTTTTTATTTTTAAACGATGTTGCTGTGCGAAGGACTGCTCTTAAATTGAATTTTGATCAAATGAAAAGTGCAATCACAGTAATGTCCTCTGCAGTCGTAGCTTTACCACGGCTCAGGCAGGACTGAGGGCCACAGCTCAGAGCCCCGCCCACTTCACTGTGATTGGTTGAATGTGTGCATGTGCAGATGGGTCAACAGCAGAACGCCTGCTTCCTTTCCTAATGTACTCATATATGAACAGATTACTACAACATCAACATTTATTCAGTGTAACTAATACAAACACACGAGAGTGTGTGTTTTACTCTGGTGGTGACTAATTTAAAGAACCTGCAATGTAAATAAATCCTGTGTGGCAAAGTGATACTATACTGAGAAAAAAAACAACAAAAAACAGTAAAAGAGGAACAGATTAATGAACAGTGCTCAGTAAACGGAACAGTAGTCAGAGTGTGTAGAGTGTGTAGTGTGTAGAGTGTGTAGTGTGTAGAGTGTGTAGTGTGTAGAGTGTGTAGTGTGTAGAGTGTGTAGAGTGTAGAGTGTGTAGAGTGTGTAGTGTGTAGAGTGTGTAGAGTGTGTAGTGTGTAGAGTGTGTAGAGTGTAGAGTGTGTAGAGTGTGTAGTGTGTAGAGTGTGTAGAGTGTAGAGTGTGTAAAGTGTAGAGTGTGTAGAGTGTGTAGAGTGTAGAGTGTGTAGAGTGTGTAGAGTGTAGAGTGTGTAGAGTGTGTAGTGTGTAGTGTGTAGAGTGTAGAGTGTGTAGAGTGTGTAGAGTGTGTAGAGTGTAGAGTGTGTAGAGTGTAGAGTGTGTAGTGTGTAGAGTGTGTAGAGTGTAGAGTGTGTAGTGTGTAGAGTGTGTAGTGTGTAGAGTGTGTAGAGTGTGTAGTGTGTAGAGTGTGTAGAGTGTGTAGAGTGTGTAGTGTGTAGAGTGTGTAGAGTGTGTAGAGTGTGTAGAGTGTGTAGTGTGTAGAGTGTGTAGAGTGTGTAGTGTGTAGAGTGTGTAGAGTGTGTAGAGTGTGTAGTGTGTAGAGTGTGTAGTGTGTGTAGTGTGTAGAGTGTGTAGAGTGTAGAGTGTGTAGAGTGTGTAGTGTGTAGAGTGTGTAGAGTGTGTAGAGTGTGTAGTGTGTAGAGTGTGTAGAGTGTGTAGTGTGTAGAGTGTGTAGAGTGTGTAGAGTGTGTAGTGTAGAGTGTGTAGAGTGTGTAGAGTGTAGAGTGTGTAGAGTGTGTAGAGTGTGTAGAGTGTGTAGAGTGTGTGTAGTGTGTAGAGTGTGTAGTGTGTGTAGAGTGTGTAGAGTGTGTAGAGTGTGTAGAGTGTAGAGTGTGTAGAGTGTGTAGAGTGTGTAGAGTGTGTGTAGTGTGTAGAGTGTGTAGAGTGTGTGTAGTGTGTAGAGTGTGTAGAGTGTGTAGAGTGTGTAGAGTGTAGAGTGTGTAGAGTGTGTAGAGTGTGTAGAGTGTAGAGTGTGTAGAGTGTGTAGAGTGTAGAGTGTGTAGAGTATGTAGAGTGTGTAGAGTGTGTAGAGTGTGTGTAGTGTGTAGAGTGTGTAGTGTGTAGAGTGTGTAGTGTGTAGAGTGTGTAGTGTGTAGAGTGTGTAGAGTGTGTAGTGTGTGTAGTGTGTAGGGTGTGTAGTGTGTAGTGTGTAGAGTGTAGAGTGTGTAGAGTGTGTAGAGTGTGTAGAGTGTGTAGAGTGTGTAGTGTGTAGAGTGTGTAGAGTGTGTAGTGTGTAGAGTGTGTAGAGTGTGTAGTGTGTAGAGTGTGTAGAGTGTAGAGTGTAGAGTGTGTAGAGTGTGTAGAGTGTGTAGAGTGTAGAGTGTGTAGAGTGTGTAGTGTGTAGAGTGTGTAGAGTGTGTAGTGTGTAGTGTGTGTAGAGTGTGTAGAGTGTGTAGTGTGTAGAGTGTGTAGAGTGTGTAGAGTGTGTAGAGTGTGTAGAGTGTAGAGTGTGTAGAGTGTAGAGTGTGTAGAGTGTGTAGAGTGTGTAGAGTGTAGAGTGTGTAGAGTGTGTAGAGTGTGTAGTGTGTAGAGTGTGTAGTGTGTAGAGTGTGTAGAGTGCGTAGAGTGTGTAGAGTGTGTAGAGTGTAGAGTGTGTAGAGTGTAGAGTGTGTAGAGTGTAGAGTGTGTAGAGTGTGTAGAGTGTGTAGAGTGTAGAGTGTGTAGAGTGTGTAGAGTGTAGAGTGTGTAGAGTGTAGAGTGTGTAGAGTGTGTAGAGTGTGTAGAGTGTAGAGTGTGTAGAGTGTGTAGAGTGTGTAGTGTGTAGAGTGTGTAGTGTGTAGAGTGTGTAGAGTGCGTAGAGTGTGTAGAGTGTAGAGTGTGTAGAGTGTGTAGAGTGTGTAGTGTGTAGAGTGTGTAGAGTGTGTGTAGTGTGTAGAGTGTGTAGAGTGTGTAGAGTGTAGAGTGTGTAGAGTGTGTAGAGTGTAGAGTGTGTAGAGTGTGTAGAGAGTGTAGAGTGTGTAGAGTGTGTAGAGAGTGTAGAGTGTGTAGAGTGTGTAGAGTGTGTAGAGTGTAGAGTGTGTAGAGTGTGTAGAGAGTGTAGAGTGTGTAGAGTGTGTAGAGTGTGTAGAGAGTGTAGAGTGTGTAGAGTGTGTAGAGTGTGTAGAGTGTAGAGTGTGTAGAGTGTGTAGAGTGTAGAGTGTGTAGAGTGTAGAGTGTGTAGAGTGTGTAGAGAGTGTAGAGTGTGTAGAGTGTGTAGAGTGTGTAGAGTGTGTAGGATCTCATGTGTTTAAATAAATTGCTGGTTTAATATTAAAAGTAAATTTATTTGTACTTAAAATATTTTTTTTTATTTCTAAACTGGAAAAACTGAGCTGCCCTCAAACTCAGTTTCTAACACAATCCTGCACTCTTAGAAAACATGAGTTAAAGGTCTGCACATGTTTTTTGTTACAGCTATTTCAACACAAGTTGTGTTAAATTAACCCACAGATGTTAAAATACAGATGTGCTAAACTATTATCCAATCCATTTTCCATTTTTTAGTTGTAATAATTAGTTGCAGTTACTGCACAGTAACTTTTCAAGAGTTTTACTCTCTGTCAGAGTGTATATGCTCCTTATCCTAACTGTGTTAAATTTACTCTCTTTAGTGTTAAAATTTGAGTTGAGAGAATCAGAGACCACGAGTGACATCAACATGATGGAAAAAGGAATGCAGTCTTTATTATTACTGTTATTATTAACAACCAAAATACTCACTGTATTTCTCTGTGTAGACTGCAGACAGATTGTAAGACTGATAACACAGAAGTTTTGTTATCAATATGACCAAATGTAAACAAAAAAAGTGTGCGTTTGTTTTTTGAGAAGAAGGTTTGCGTTTCAAAGAAACTGTGACCAGTTTATGTAAAAGTCATTGTTCCTCTGAGTCATGGTTGGACCCTGACTGATGAGGACTGGGCTATGTTACAGAATGAGTGAGTTTGCAAAAGATTTAGATTTTAATTCATTTATAATTTTTAATTCCTTATTGCTCTTTTTTGCAAAACAAGTTCATTTAAGTAACATTCAAGAAGTAAATTTAAATTTTACAGTCACTGTCCATTCAACAATGGAAGTGAGTGCATTAAAATGTACTCCTTGTATTTTAAAAACATCAGATCATGTGTGGCATTGTTCACCAGTGTCATGTGCAGTGTTAGTTTTAACACGTTTGTGTTGAAATATTTAACACACAATGTGTTAAATATGTCACAGCACGGACTGTGTTGGAAACAACACACTTTGTGTTGTCCTTAACCAGACACAGAAGTGTGTTGTGTGTTGTTGGTTTTAAGAGCGTCCCACACAGCGCTGAGCTCATGGCTGTGTTTCTGATTGAAAAGCAGGTCATTATTTGGTTTGTACTGTTTATCTCGGATAAAGACAGAGTCAATCCTGAGAGGATTTTTGATTTTCTGCTTGAGCTCTTCACAGACCTCTCCACTGACAAAACTGTTCCATAACACACACTGTGTTAAACAACACACACCGACACACTGACTGTGTTAAACAACACACACTGTGTTAAACAACAACACACTGACTGTGTTAAACAACAACACACACTGACTGTGTTAAACAACAACACACACTGACTGTGTTAAACAACAACACACACTGTGTTAAACAACAACACACTGACTGTGTTAAACAACAACACACTGACTGTGTTAAACAACAACACACACTGACTGTGTTAAACAACAACACACTGACTGTGTTAAACAACAACACACTGACTGTGTTAAACAACAACACACACTGACTGTGTTAAACAACACACACTGTAGTGTGTTAAACAACACACACTGACTGTGTTAAACAACAACACACTGACTGTGTTAAACAACACACACTGACTGTGTTAAACAACACACACCGACACACTGACTGTGTTGAACAACACACTGACTGTGTTAAACAACAACACACTGACTGTGTTAAACAACAACACACACTGACTGTGTTAAACAACAACACACTGACTGTGTTAAACAACAACACACACTGACTGTGTTAAACAACACACACTGTAGTGTGTTAAACAACACACACTGACTGTGTTAAACAACAACACACTGACTGTGTTAAACAACACACACTGACTGTGTTAAACAACAACACACTGACTGTGTTAAACAACACACACTGACTGTGTTAAACAACACACACTGACTGTGTTAAACAACAACACACTGACTGTGTTAAACAACACACACTGACTGTGTTAAACAACACACACTGACTGTGTTAAACAACAACACACTGACTGTGTTAAACAACAACACACTGACTGTGTTAAACAACACACACTGACTGTGTTAAACAACAACACACTGACTGTGTTAAACAACACACACCGACACACTGACTGTGTTGAACAACACACTGACTGTGTTGAACAACACACACTGACACACTGACTGTGTTGAACAACACACACTGACTGTGTTAAACAACACACACTGTGTTAAACAACACACACTGACTGTGTTGAACAACACACACTGACTGTGTTGAACAACACACACTGTGTTAAACAACACACACTGACTGTGTTGAACAACACACACTGACTGTGTTGAACAACACACACTGACTGTGTTAAACAACACACACCGACACACTGACTGTGTTGAACAACACACTGACTGTGTTGAACAACACACACTGACACACTGACTGTGTTGAACAACACACACTGACTGTGTTAAACAACAACACACTGACTGTGTTAAACAACAACACACTGACTGTGTTAAACAACAACACACACTGACTGTGTTAAACAACAACACACTGACTGTGTTAAACAACAACACACACTGACTGTGTTAAACAACACACACTGTAGTGTGTTAAACAACACACACTGACTGTGTTAAACAACAACACACTGACTGTGTTAAACAACACACACTGACTGTGTTAAACAACAACACACTGACTGTGTTAAACAACACACACTGACTGTGTTAAACAACACACACTGACTGTGTTAAACAACAACACACTGACTGTGTTAAACAACACACACTGACTGTGTTAAACAACACACACTGACTGTGTTAAACAACAACACACTGACTGTGTTAAACAACAACACACTGACTGTGTTAAACAACACACACTGACTGTGTTAAACAACAACACACTGACTGTGTTAAACAACACACACCGACACACTGACTGTGTTGAACAACACACTGACTGTGTTGAACAACACACACTGACACACTGACTGTGTTGAACAACACACACTGACTGTGTTAAACAACACACACTGTGTTAAACAACACACACTGACTGTGTTGAACAACACACACTGACTGTGTTGAACAACACACACTGTGTTAAACAACACACACTGACTGTGTTGAACAACACACACTGACTGTGTTGAACAACACACACTGACTGTGTTAAACAACACACACCGACACACTGACTGTGTTGAACAACACACTGACTGTGTTGAACAACACACACTGACACACTGACTGTGTTGAACAACACACACTGACTGTGTTAAACAACACACACTGTGTTAAACAACACACACTGACTGTGTTGAACAACACACACTGACTGTGTTGAACAACACACACTGACTGTGTTGAACAACACACACTGACTGTGTTGAACAACACACACTGACTGTGTTAAACAACACACACTGTGTTAAACAACACACACTGACTGTGTTGAACAACACACACTGACTGTGTTAAACAACAACACACTGACTGTGTTAAACAACACACACTGACTGTGTTAAACAACAACACACACTGACTGTGTTGAACAACACACACTGACTGTGTTAAACAACACACACTGTGTTAAACAACACACACTGACTGTGTTGAACAACACACACTGACTGTGTTGAACAACACACACTGACTGTGTTGAACAACACACACTGACTGTGTTGAACAACACACACTGACTGTGTTAAACAACAACACACACTGACTGTGTTGAACAACACACACTGACTGTGTTAAACAACACACACTGACTGTGTTAAACAACACACACTGACTGTGTTAAACAACAACACACTGACTGTGTTAAACAACACACACTGACACACTGACTGTGTTGAACAACACACACTGACTGTGTTAAACAACACACACTGACTGTGTTAAACAACACACACTGACACACTGACTGTGTTGAACAACACACACTGACTGTGTTAAACAACAACACACACTGTAGTGTGTTAAAATGTAACACATTTGTGTTAAGAGTGTGTCAACATTAGTCATCGTCCAACCATGACTCAAACATTTCTTTATAGAAAACTCAAAGTTTTCTGTTAAAAAACAATAAAAAACAAAATTATTATTAGCTTCTCGATGCTCAAATTGGGAGTGTCTCAGGGCAATCTAACTTTTGCAAATTTTGTATTTTTATAATGAAAATAAAAACTGCATCCTTGTTTCTGTCATGTTGATGTCACTCATGGACATAACGCTCTCAACTAAAACACTAAAGAAAGTAAAATTAACCATATATAGATAAATTGGATCTAATTGTTCAGGGGTTCTCAAACTTTTTGGGGGCCAGGGACAGGAGAGTAAAAATCTCAATGACCCGTTATAGCTCAGAATGTTTATTTTCTTGCTGTAGTTGTTCCCATTAACATTTATAAACAGGTAATTATTATAATTTATTAACTAAAATCAATTAATTACAAACATTTTCACAGAGCTCAGTTTGAAAATGGTGGTTATATTTCATCATCCACAGGACCAAACACTACGATAAGTCAGTATCTGTGAGAAACTTTAAATATTCCAGTCTTCCAGGCACATTCCTCATCCTGACATAACTCCACAGCATTGAAATTCCAGGTTTTCCAGGTTTTCCAGGTTGTGTGCTGCAGTTTCTCCTCGCGCTGCAGTGTGGAGGGTGTGTGTGCGTCTGACAGGTGCCGGAGCCGGTTAGACAGGTTTGGTCCCTGAATGCCTCGGCGTTGGCCCCGCCCCTGTCACCTGTCTAACCCCGCCCCCCGCCCCGGGACAGGCTGGGCTCAGAGCTGATTCACTCTCACAGGTAGCAGCTTACATCCAGCCGCTCTCCTTTACACCTGTCCTACACAAAGGTAAGGCTGCGCTGGCATTTTCATTCTGCTTTTAATGCTTTTATTTTTGAATATAATGAGAGGAAATGTGGTGTTTGTGAGTGAAAAGAAAGCTACCAACGTACAGCGTTTACATTATTACAAAACGGTAACCTCATAGTCTCACAGCACTGTCACGTTTTCCTGAACAGAAGCTGTTTTGTAACATCAAATATAAATACTACTGGAAAAATACATAAAACAACATAATAATAATAATAAAAGTAAAAATAAATAAAATAAAAATGATTATTGTCAATGGATAAGCTTAATTAAGGCCCAAGTGTGTGTACTATTATAATGTTTTTGTATGGTACACTAAAAAAAAACTTACAGTAAAATATTGACAGCTGTTGTTGCCAGAATTTTACAGTAAAATAAATATTTTTAAAAATCTGGAGACTTTTACATTAAACTAAACACATTTTCTGCCTTGTCTATGACTCACTGTCCCTGATTTGCATAAAAAAAATATTGTTTTATGGTACTGTAATGGAAAAATGAAGGTAATTCATTGTAAAGTTTTATATTATCACCAGATTTTTTTTACAGTTAAACTCTGGTAACTACAGCTGCCAGTAATTTACTGTAAATTTTACAGATTTTTTTTTTTTTTTACAGTGTACTTTATATAATTAATTCCTATATTTTGTCTGTAAATCATCCTTAATATAAATACTTTGATGGGCGATAGAGTTAAATCATTTGTGGTTGAGTATATGAACTAAAAATAAAAATATTTTTTATTTTATATTTATTTATATTTATTATTTATTTATTATTTATTTATATTATTTATTTATTTTATATTTATTTATATTTTAGATTTTTTTTCTTTTGACATGGAACTATACAGTGTAAAAAACACATTAAAATGAAAGTATAATCCATAGAGCTATATTTTAAAAAAGCAAGCCTTTTTTTTTATTTACTTCTTTAGTGTAATGTCTCTCCCTAGTCATAAAATAGCATAATACTGTTTTATTAATAAAGGGCGTAAACACAATGACAAATACTGGTGCGGTGACAATGTTTTTACTGTGGTTCCAAATGAGGAAGTGGGGTAAAAATAGCATAGGAGTGGACAGAATCTAAACACCAGACACTTCAAATGTGTTATATATACACATACATATACATAAAATATAAAAAATAAAAAACATCACATTACTTATTATCATTACATATACAAAAACTTACTCAACAAAGAAAATACAAGTAAAATATATTTAGTTTGTTAGCTATAAGCATTATTTAAACAACCAAAAAGTCACAAAAACAAGAAAAATAATAAAATAGCTATGTTTTTTTTTATTCAAAGATCTGAGCGTATGTTTTTTTTATAAACATGGTTACAGTGATCATGTTAGGCCATTTAGATTTGTTTATTTTTGATTGTGTGGTTAAGATTGTGTGTTCATGTCTGATTGTGTGTTTAGTTTTGATTGCGTGACTGTTTGTAAAGCTGTTGTGATAATGGCCTACAGAAATAAAACTGAATAGATTCACAACAGAATATTTTTTTCCACATAACATAAATAACTAATACCAGTAGCATTTATTCTGATTTAAATTACATAAACAAGATGGCTGGTGCAACACAGGACTAGTTTTGACTGAATAAATGAGTTATTTATATTATTTATGTTCCCTTTATATAAAAAAAAGATAAATAAGCTTAAGGGAACTAGACTTTATACACATGTCCTGACTACTTTTATACTCACACACAGAGGCGTAGCCATGTGGTGGCCTGGGGCGGCCTGGCCCCTGTTGGTCAGAGCTTGGCCCCCCATCGGCGCCCGAGCGTCCTGTGTGACGGGCTACGTAGGTCCATGATGACGCTGGCGTGAGTGACTGACGTTACGTCTTTGCGCAGCTGTTGTAAAACAAACGGTTTGACACAGAGACCTGCAGCTACATCCTCCTGACAGAGAAGAGCCTTTCGCCTTGATAGGTTCAGGAATCACAGAGATATGCACTGTTAAAGTTTGTAAAAGCACTTAGGCTTCATTACAAGACGTGTGGTTTATTACCGCTCCATCTGCGAACAGCCGCGGTGTTTTTTAGATCCAGTGTCTTTTACTCACAAACTTTTACAAAAGAGATCACTATTTCCAATAACTTTGTTATTAATTATGATCAAAAGTAAGAGGAGAGATGGAGAAGAGCAGAGGAGAAACTGCAGCTGGAGAGGAAGCAATGTAAAGTTTCTGTTAACAGCAACTGACCACTTCCTGTGACCCTTCAAAATAAAGCTTCATCCTTTTCCAGCAGCAGAAACAACTTTATTGTGGCAGAGCCTGAAAGGAAAGGCATTGGCACTGCACTGAGCAGACAGGAGCTGACAGTACAGACTGTGAGAGGCTCTTAGACTCTCATGAAAAGTTGTGATGTAGACAAAGTTACTTAGTAAGTTGTTGTAAGTTTGTTAAAAATATCTAACACACTGCACTAATGAACAACAACATGTTTCCAGACAGTTCAGCTCCCCCACACACTACATACAGGCGACAGAAAAGTGCACATTGATCAGTCCCGCCAGGATTTCGTGATGTTGCATCGCAACTTTGTAAAATCAAGTGAACCCCGTATATTCAGCGCGGCCCTGCAACTTTGTCCAAACTCCGCAATTTTTTACCGCTGTCTGTGGGCCGTCCCCTTTTATGAGCAGAGCAGCTTCTCTCTCTCTCAGCAGCAGCGCAGCGGTAATGCGCGCCGGAGGTCAGAGCCACAGACAAAGCGGCGCGGAGGTGCGGCCCCGAGGTCGGGCGCACTCCAAATCAGAGCGGCATGGAGGAGCAGCGGGGAGGTGGAGCGCACAGAGGTCGCAGGAGCTCAGCAGCAGCAGCGCGTGTTGGGACTAAAGGAGGAGACAAAGGCGGTGCTTTCTAGTTTTCTCTGGTGTCACTCTGAAAAGCCCGTCTGCGTTGCCATGGTGATATAGTTGCAGCGTATTTAGACAACAATGAAGTTAGAGGTCATTGTTCTTTAAACGTTAATGTTGCAGCCTAATAACCTTCCTGAAAACATATAGCACAGCAAACTTCCTCTGTTTTTTAAAAACGGGATGTTCTACAGCACACAACAGGAATCACCAGAGAAGATCTGAGAGGAACAGAATCAGAATCAGTGTAAAAGCCCCCCCCAAAAAAAAAACAAAAAACAGCCTAATAACACAGCAATATCATTTTAAAAAGTAGGTACACTTGGTCTGTTCAAATACAGGTATTTTTAATTAGATTATTACCACCTCACATATGTTTAAAAACAGATTTTGTTAGCTTTTACAGTTCTAGCTAATAATTTAAGAAAAAGCTCAAGTAACTGTATTTTTATCACCTCTGGTACTTTTTACCTGTGAATTATAGACAAAAAAAAAAATTGCAACTTTTAGCGCAACTTTTAAGAAAATCCTCTGCAAAATCAGGCATTTTAGCAACAATCACAAAAATTGCCCACAAATTCCTGGAAGGACTGATAGTTTTACTCACTCTGTAGTCAGTTCAAACACTTTAAAATACACCAGGATACAGCAAATATTGTCTTTTATATTGATTTGACCCCTAGACCCCCGGTAAATTAGTTACACTCTTAACCTCTGTGAGTCACGACTTTCTCTTCTGTGAGCTGCAGACATCATGGCTCAGCTCCTAAATTCCTCAAACCATTCAAATACCTGTCTTCAGAACAGAACAGAAGATAATTCACATTTTTTATATTAGTTCTATAATAATAATCTGCCATGTGCCACCACAGGAAAATGACAGGACCCAGCTTTTTACTGTGTAGACATTCGGACACCACTACAAAATGGCGTGACCACTACATAGTGCACTACAGAGGGATTAGGGAGGACGTTCGGACACAGCCTGTAACTACAAAAGACTCTTGAGCCCACGTACCACCTGTGGTCCCCATACCACAGTTTGAGAACCGCTGGTCTACGCCACTTTGTTTACAATCTCCCAAAGGCTCCCTCAGCCCCAGTAACATGCTCTCCATGGTTCAGAGGAGCTCCAGAATCAGCTCAGGCTCCCAGATCTGCGGGACGAGCACAGTAAACAGTAAACAACAACAACAACAGCAGCTCTTTTCCTTAACAACAAGTTCGCAGCTGATTTGGCGACGCAGAGAGGAGTGGAAACAGATTTAATTATTCGTGGTTATAAGAGCAGTGAGGAGTGCACTCAAAACAAAATCTCCACGCGTGACGTCGCCCGGCCTGTGGAGAAAATCAATGCTGCTAAATTTCCTAAACACTTGTATTTTTTGAGGCCACTGTGAATATTTAGAGCGGATGATTAACCTCGGCAGAAGCCCATGCTGACTCCTCGTTAGTTTTGGAGTGTAATTAGACTGTTGTTGCTTTCTCACCGCTCTGCAACGTTCCTTTTTTCACTCAGACCAGCGCTTTTGGAAAACAAGTAATGCACCTACAATCAAATGAATTTCAGAGTCAAAAAATAAGAAAAGTGTTGGGTGAATATATGAATTATTAATGCTTCAGTCAGTGTAATGTTTACTGGTGCGATGCTGTTGCTAAGAAACTTCTTTAGTTATGCAACATTTATGCAAATCCCTGGGTGCACGGTTTTACAGGAAGTGTTTGGGCAGTGGTAAGGACTCTAGGACTGAGCTGTTATTTAGAATAGATAATAGCAATTTGAGTTGTTTTTTTTTTTGTATTTATGACTCAAAAACGTTCAAATTACATATAACAGGCCTACTGCTAAATAAAGTTTGTACCTTAAATGTGGATTTTGCAAAGATAATTAATGTAAAGGTCCCCTATTTTGCTGCATCTACTTTTTTGAGATTTAAAGGTACTGTAAGCAGCATGCCCTCTACTGGTTTGAAACAGTACTGCAGTCTAAATCAAAACAATGGTCTGTGGGTGGTCGCTCTTTCCTCTCTTCTGATTGGACGGTCAGCAATGCAATTTTAGAACCAAAACAACAACAACTTGGGCATTATGTTTAATATATTTAATATTTATTGTGAATAAATGAGCTCTACCTTTGTTATCAGTAAAATTTATATTTGATTTGAACATGTTTAACTTTTATCTTGGGACACGAGGGTAGGTTTTATGAAATATTAAAAATCGAGCTTTAAACCATCTGTGATATCAAAAAGAATAACAAGAAAGTGTAGAAAAAATTTAAATTTTCACATATTCATGCATTTTGTTATGTATTTTGTCTTCATAAATGCATGAATAAATCAATAAAAACAAGTAACTTTACAATATTTCTTACTCAGTCAACTCATTTCAATGCCTTTAAAGGGGGACTATGCAACTTTTTTTTTTTTTTTTTAACCTTAAAGGGCCCATAATACGCTTTTTATTAGGCTTTTTGAAATAGTTTTGGACACCTTTGCATTAGTATTTCATGTTTTATAACTTCAAATAATGTAAATGTATGGAAAACGTTTGACTTTGACTTTGACTTGGATTTGGTGCATGACGCCCCCTGCTGGGAACAGTGGGCAATGCACAGCTATTAGCAACATGGCGCTAACAGATAGATAAATGAGCTTTGTAGTGACAGCAGTTTAAGAATGAGTCCGGTGACGGTGTATGGGCTTTAGAAACGTGCAGGAGCAGCTTCTGGTTTCATATGTCTAAGTACAGCAGTGAGACCGAGCGTTTGCAGCTCTTAAGAGGGGACGGCCACAGCATACAGGATCACTCAAACGTGTGAATGAAACACAATACTGCTCCAGGGCTGTTTTTGAGGTGGAAACAACAGAACAGCTAAGAAACGAGCAATGGTTGTGGTTAAGACAAACAGAGTTTTCCAATCTTCTATTACTTTGTATTATCATTGCATTTGTACAATATTACATACTCAGTATGTATCGGTCTTGGTATAATTCATATGTTGTGAGTTCCCAAGTAAAACAATGAGAGAAAAGTATTAACTCATTCAGGATTGGGTCACTAATCTCTACACACATGGGATTATTCCGTGCTTTATTTTGAAACACTTATTTTCAAGTGCTGACCTCAGATTAGACTCTAGCTTGCTCAGGTGAAATCGGATTAACCTGTGCACACTTGTCTAAAAATCTGACTGAAACTGGTTGAAAAGTAAGCTCCTAGAAGTGTCCTGATTCAGATTTGACAGTGTCAGATTCCATGTGGTTCGACCTGTTTACACTGAACACATGAAGCAGTTTAACCTCAGCAGATTCTAGTGAGTATAGATCACTTACTGTGTTAGTTTGGGTGGAAATGTGTCATACAGGAATTCCTCATTAGCTGTGCTTCCATCAGCTTTATATGATGCATATTTTGAAGTATCGTATTAGAAATGAGCAAATTCTGAAAATAAAAACTTTAATTTGCAATACGGTCTGTACGCTTTCTTCTGCTGCTTTTTGATTTGTGCCAAAAACATTTTATGTGAATATTTCAATTCTTTATTGTTGAATAAAGAAACCACAAATACATTGTACTATCGTGTGTGGACAGGGTCAGCTCTATGTTCCCACAGCCCTATTTTTAACTTTTTTTTTTCAAAATTAGATCCTATGTTCCTGTGTCAAAGATTTTTCTTTTTAAATTAGATCCTATGTTCCCGTGTCAAAGAATTAAAAAAAAAAAAAATTAGATCCTATGTTCCTGCATGTCAAAGATTTTTTTTTAAAATTAGATCCTATGTTCCTGTGTCAAAGATTTTTTTTTTTAAATTAGATCCTATGTTCCCGTGTCAAAGAATAAAAAAAAAAAAAATTAGATCCTATGTTCCTGTGTCAAAGATTTAAAAAATAAAATAATAGATCCTATGTTCCTGTGTCAAAGATTTTTTTAAAAAAATAGATCCTATGTTCCTGTGTCAAAGATGTTTTAAAAAAAAATTAGATCCTATCTTCCTGTGTCAAAGATTTTTTTTTTTAAAATTAGATCCTATGTTCCTGTGTCAAAGAATTAAAAAAAAAAATTAGATCCTATGTTCCTGTGTCAAAGAATTAAAAAAAAAAATTAGATCCTATGCTCCTGTGTAAAAGATTTTTTTTTTTTTTCAAAATAACGCCCTTTGTTTCCTCAGCCTTATATTCCCACATACTGGGTTATTTTTCTTTTTTCAAAAATAGCCCCGTGTTCCCACATTTGTAGAGGTTAGGATTAAACATGCACCATATACTGGAAAATAATGTTTGAAATGTGGGAACATTGAGCTGTGGGAACATAAGGCCTAATTGGGAACGTAGGGCTTTGAAATATTGCATCATGGAAACTACAGATTTTGAAAAAAACAAAACAAAACAGTTTATGTGAATAATTAAATTCTTTATGGTTGAATAACGTGACTGTGTGGACGGGGTGGGCCCTATGTTCCCACATTTTAAAATTACACCCCATGTTCCCACATTTAAAACAAAATTAGGGTTAAACATGCACCATTTCCTGGAAATTAATTATAGAAATGTGGGAATATTGAGCTGCGGAACATAGAGTCTAACTGGGAATAAAATGTTACAAAATGTGGGAAGATACGGCTGTGGGAACATAGACATCTCCCACGTGGACAGAGGAGGAAACCAAAATATTCTTATAAAAGCTGAAGGTTGTGAGTAAAATGTCTTTTTACTCTGACCTCCAAAAAACCTTCTGCTGTTGTCTTTCCCATATGTACGAGGCTGTAGTGAGAGTAATAGTAGTAGTAGTAGTAGTAGTAGTAGTAGTAGTAGTAGTAGTAGTAGTAGTAGTAGTTTCTTGCTGCCACTGCTTACATCCACATTTCTGCCTTTTTCCTTCTTCTGTTCCAGCACTCATTTTAGTTTTCTTCTCTTGCAAACACAAAGATTCACCTCACATCAGGACAGAACCCCAATGATTTATTCAAATTGTTTTTATCCTTAAACAATCTTTTCTCTGCCTTTCTGAAGTTAATTTGTGTTTTGGTGCCTCGGTTTCACACTCACTGAGCACTCCCAGAACCTGGCGCCTCTCATTTTTTCCCCGGCGACGACTTGGCGATTTGTTGTGAGCAGCTCTTGGCAGGGAGCGGCACAATCATCTGCGTTTGTTTTGATTGTGTCTGAGTGGCGGAGGGCGCTAATTCTGCTCCATTTAACCAGCCGCGCTCGTAAATGTCACTGTAAACAAACCCCTCAGTTAATGCGAATTTTTATAGCTACAACCGCTCTAACACCTCTCCGCTCGACCTTTACTGCTGCCCTCATTATTTCATTTCACTTGATCGTTATTAATTGACCTGATGCCACTTCATTTTTACACAATCACTCTATGAAGTTAATTAAAGGACATTAAAATGAAAACTTCACAACACACTGTGACTTTGTTCACATTGTTGGATGTTTTGCAGAGCCGTCACGATAAGGAAGGCAAGGTAGGCAATTGCCCTGGTTCCAGAGCTGAATGGGGGGGCCCCAAGGACAGCCATTTACCTGTACAAGAGTGAACAAGCTGTTTTATTGACGGAAAACAAAAAAACTGAGTGACGCTGCTGCGCAATTCTCCCAAAATCTATCTAGAAAGAAGTGAAACCATAAATTGTAGCCAGCTTGAATGCGCCAGAATAAAGAAAATCACATCTGTTTCATTTAAATTTTGCTTGAGAAGGGCCCCCAGTCCCCCCTGACCTTTTTTTTTTTATGTCCCTCATGTCTGTTATAGGCGTGGCCACAATGCAGGATATGAGGCAAAAAGGAATCTTATAATATTTTTTAGATGTATTGTATCAAATGCCCCTTGGTAAAATGTTTTTGGTTTGAAGTGGTATTTACAAAAAAACTGGAGGGCCTTAGTTGTCCCTCTCGCCTTGGCTGAACTGTCATATCATTTTTTCTCATTTGATTAGTTTAATTTAAATATGAAGAAATGAGTGAGTGTGGTTGATGTGTCCAGAGAACTGTCAGTATCTGAGCTGTGCTTGTGTTTATCTGGAACTGTTCAGTCCAAATCACCAACACTCAATCAATGTGAGAGTAAATCGTCAGTGTGTCTGGAATATTATAAAGTACACAAGCTTACACTGAGCTTCTTAGGCCTCAGAACACTCGGTTCCATGAACCACCAACTCGCCCATGAAGCCCCGCCCACTCCAGGAAGCACTGACCAATCAACAAGCCCTCTACATCAGTCTGCTGTCATTCATTTATCCAGAAAACTGTACAGCTCTGTTTCCACTGATTCTTCACATAATCATACAAAAAGTTTAAGCAATAGTGCTTTTTTTCACTGATTATGTTCATAAGAGCGCAACAGAGCTGCACTGTGATGCCCTCTGCACCTATTTTTTTAGAGCACCCATGGATTATTAAAAAGTTTTCTTTTAGTGAGTTAATGTGTTTAAAGGTTGTTCTACCCCTTGCCCAGCCCTTTAAAAACTCAGCACCTTTTGTACCAAAAGTGCTTTCCTCCTAAAAAGTGTAATTAAAATATTATATATTATATTTTTTGAATGACTCAATTCTTCTAATCAACTTTAATTCTTATAAACATTATTTTAGTTTAATAAATGTTTTTATATAAACCACAATTAGAAAAACATAACATACTAAGTGCTAGGGGAAATTTTTTTAAACATATATTATTATGGTCTTGGACATGTCATTGATATTGATTTTAATGAATTCTTATTTTTTGGACAGGGGCCTCCCTCCATTCCCCCCACCCCAAACAAATACACCCACACCCCTCCCCTGCACCCACAGACCATGGAGTCATTTATGTTTTCATCCTACAAAAGTTGACAATGCAAGAGAAACCATCACTGAAACTCTCTCTGTCTAGAACAGCACTCAGTCATAATCAGTTTTAAGATCTCTGATGGATGATCATAAAAAACAGTAAGCTTAAACTGAAATGGTCACATGTAAAGTACAATTTTATTGTGCCACTACAGTTCAATCAAAAAATGTAGTTTTAATGAAAGTCAATACCAAAATAATACTAAAGACTAATATTCTAACTATCATCATCATCAAAGACTATCATAACTATCATTTATACACAGTGTAAACCTAAACTGACAAATGAGTCTAAGAGTTGACATTTTTCCCTTAAAAATGGTAACCCTGACCAAATTTTGTACATTTTGCATTAACACAGAAAAAAAAATTCAGTATTTTCAGTGATAAAGTACCAAAAAAGTACCAAAGGCTGGTCAAGGGTTAGAGGTGACCGAGATTGGTTTAAAAAACAAATAAAAGCTTAACATAGCTCCTTTAAAGACAGCAGAGTGTGTTGTGCTGTGTACTGTGCTTCAGTATAAATTAACAAGTAGTTTACAATAACATTAAGTCATAAAATGTGCAGATTAAATCTTTTACTTCTACTACAATAATATGTAAAACAAGTTTTAATAACTTTTAATAACTTAATAATTCAACATATTTTGTTTGAACATACATTTTTACAATAAAGACAACATTGTCAATACCAGTCTTACAGCAATTTCCTGAGGCTTCTGAAAAATTGATGATTTTAATTTGCAAAGGAGGTCATATATTCAAGTTTAAAAAAAAAAAATCTTTGAAAATCTTTTGCATAAGTAACAGACAGGTTTGAAAACAGGTCTGACCAGTAACACCAGCAGAGGAGATGTGCATACTCAGTGAGGGCACAGCTGTTTTACTTTGATCTTCACAAGAATCTGCTCATTACGTCTCAGCAGCGTCCGCCCTCAGGAGGAACGGTGGTGCGGGGGCCCCGAGCTGGAAAGATGTGGAGCTCACAGGGCCCAGTACTTTCATGCTGTCAGAAAATCACAGAATAAGATGTTGACAACTGTGCGCTTGACACAGCTAATGAGCAGCTAACAACACACAATCCAACCCTCAACCTGTTCCACTCCAGAGGCAGTGGCTTCAGGGATGTCGCTCCACATTTGCATAGAGATCTACATCAAACCTGATTTGTGTGCGTCTTGTTAGTGTCACTCCAGCGCGAGAGGCTCCATGGAAAATACATGGTCACTTTCAGGAGCGCTGGCCCAGGACAAGAACATGGGCAGCCTGGCAAACCAACCTCTCCTACAACTTCTGGTCTGGTTCTCCTCTTGGAGCGAAGCGTTTCTCCAGTTTGATTTGGAACTGGCCAATCACAGCTGTTTATCCGCAGTGCGTCTTACAAAAGCGGAAGAGCTAACCAAAGGAGTGCTAGCTACTGAGCTAATTTAATAACTTCTCTGACCTGATTTACGCCATTTAGTGCTTTCCGTCCTCACCTGTTGGTCCAGTTTTCTGTGTGATTTTTTTAATTGTCTTGTTGCCATTTGAACAACATTTAGGGCCAGATTTATCAAAGGTTTGCGTGCACGCTAACTGAATAAGATGCGCTAAAATTGGAGCAAACCCAGACGCAGTTGAGATTTGCGTATCTTACAGGAGCAGAGCCAACGCAATGCAGATTTTGCTCCTATGACCTAATGCATCTGTAAACTGAGGCGTTCTTCCCAGAGTGCGCAAAATGGAAGGTGGAGAAAATGCAAATTCATTCATTTACCGCCCGCAATATTATTTATCAAGGCTCACCATGATTTTGCGTGCTAAAATAGCGTATAAATTTAGCACGTTGGAGAAGGACGTGCTAATATTTTGCACAGATATGGCTGCTGTGATTCGTGTGAGACGAAGAAGAAGAAATGAACAAATACGTAGGGTTAGAGTGTTTGCCACGCGTGCAGATCTATTTGCCATGACGGATGAAAAAATTATTCACCAGCACTTTCAGCTATTCTTAGTTAAATTTTTGCTTCTGTTTGTGTTCCAATTCCGCACCTTCCATGATGCAAAACAATACACGCAATGATGCCCTTTAAATAGCTCCGCCCCATCTGTTTGCACCTGACACCGCCACGCAGTTTGTCTTAGTAATTCATGCGCAACACGAACATTAATAGCGGCCGCATATTTTCTCACTGCACTCGCAGTTTAGCACCCGTCTTAGTAAATATGGCCCTTAGTCTCGTTGACATCCAATGTAATGAACACGTTGAAAATAAAACACGTCTTTTTCCACAAATCTTTGTACAATTGGCTTCTGCAGCTGTCCATGCTCAGAAATAAACACAGAGCTGCTCATAATACGACATATTCTGGTGTTTACTGAAGAAAAAAGAGGCAAGAAAGAGTGCTTATGTCCTGCCCTTTGTTTTTCTGATTGGTCTGCCATTGTTCTGCCACAGAAACAAAATGCTACTGAAGAGATACCAGACTAACTTCTTTGTATAGAATAGGAAAAGAGTTTGTCTGGCAGGCCAGGCTAGCTTACCAGACCCCTAACCCTAAATCTTAGGATTAGATAGTTGATCTGAAAAGTAATAGAACAGGTGTACCTAACAAAGTGTCCAATAGGTGGAGTCTCACTGGCCTGACACTTATTCAAATTATCCAGGAGTGTCACTCAGAGAAATTTGCATTACCGACTCATTTTTTGGACTCTTGCTACAATTGCACTTTAGTGACTGACGGCATTAAGCTTGTGGGTGAGCCTTCTGACTCAAATTTGTTGTTTGCAACTACAGCAGGCACATAAACCTGGCTGACAAATGACTAACAGTGCGAGAATGAGTGCGAACACAAGACCTTAGCTCCTGAAGGGATGTAGCTGGAGAGATTGTGTACAAAATAGAAGAACAGTGAAGTGATGACCCAGTGGCTTAGTGAATATAACACTGCTGTGGGTTGGTACTATCCTGACGGTCGGAGAAAGCAGTGAATATAAACCAAACTCCACAGGCCTGAAAGCTTCCATTTTCATAGACCTGTTAGTGCCCTGCATCCTGCATCGAGCGATTGGTCCAACAGCAAAAGCAAAACATATTCGTAAGTGCTTTTTTGAAATGAAAAGCACACACATTTATTCCCTCAGGTGGAACTAGGTCTCCTCTCATGCACTGGTCTCTCTGATCCAGTTTGAATGTTCATATGATGCAGCTGAAATCAATATCTAATGCTATATGGCATGCATACACATAAGCCTTTCTGGGGTGTAAAGTTTGTAAATTGAGGAGCGCACCAGGAAGCACACAGTCCCCTCGGATGCTCATGGCACAGATGTGGTCTGTTCTGTGTCTGCATTTCCTACATTTTCTTTGGCTCTACAGTTTGTATGGTTAGTCTCGTTTTAAGGTCAAATCTGTATAACAGCCATTCCCAAAGTCAGGAGCATCACGACCTTCTTAAATTTACCAAAATCCCAAGCGGACCCCTAACAATAGAGCTTCCCTCAATCCCAAATTTTATTTTCATGTTTTTCTCCATATATTTCTATAAAAACATTACAAAAGACACTGACTATTGGCTAAAAAGTGTTTTAAAGTTATATTTTTAAACAAATACACTGTAATAAAAATTAAAATGCTGCAAAAACTCAATAACTCAAGGCAAAGGATCTCTCAAGATTTTTGGGGCCAACTCAAAATCTCAAGTTTTCCACACTTTCACTTAATTTGATGTTCATACGTCTAAAAACTTTTCTAATTTTTAAGTTTTTCTCTCTATCATTATTTTTTTACTCATCTTACAGCCAACTTACAGTGTTCAGAAAAAGTGATTCTTTTGTTAAATGTAGTATATTTAGTTTTTATTATTATCAATACTTTTTCTGAACAGTGGAGTCAGTTGGCGTAAGATGAGCTGGAAAAAATAAAGATAGTGAGTAAAACTTAAAATTTCAAGTTTTTAGATGTATTGTATGTTGTTGAAAACTTGAGATTTTGAGTTGATCACCAAAACTGAAAGCTCTTGAGGGAATCTTTTGCCTTGAGTTTTTGCAGGATTGTTTTTTACAGTGCATTTCAAACTCAATTTCTTTTTATGTACTTAATATAGACAGCCTCTGGAGGCCCCCCTGCAGTACCTTCGCGGACCCCCAGGGGGCTCCGGACCCCACGTTAGACTAATTTTTATGGACAGAATTCCTAGGTGCAGCCAGGGGCCGGAGGGATTTCGGTTTGGTGACCACAGGATTTCATCTCTGCTTTTTGCAGATGATGTTGTACTGGCTTCATCAAACCAGGACCTTCAGCATGAACTGGGGCGGTTTGTGAAGCGGCTAAATGAGAATTAGGACCTCCAAGTCCAAGGCCAAGGTTCTTGACTGGAACACGGTGGCTTGTCCTCTCCAGGTTGGAGGAGCGTTCCTGCCTCAAGTGGAGGAGTTTAAGTATCTTGGGGTCTTGTTCACAGTGAGTGAAGGATGGAGCGTGAGACTGACAGGAGGATCGATGCAGCGCCTGCAGCAAGGCGATGAATGTATCGGTTTGTTGAGGTGAAGAAGGAACTAAGCCGAAAGGTCAAGCTTTCCAGTTGATCTACGTTCTTACCCTCATCTATGATCCTGAGCTTTGGGTCATGACTGAAAGGTCTCAATCCCGGATACAAGCGGCTGAAATGAGTTTCCTCCGCAGGGGGGCTGGGTGCTCCATTAGAGACAGGGGGAAGACCTCTGTCACCTAAGAGAAACTTGGAGTAGAGCCGCTGCTTCTCCACATTGAGAGGAGCCAGTTGAGGTGGCTCGGGCATCTGTTCCTGATGCCTCCTGGACCCCTTCCTGGGCATGTCCCACCGGGAGGAGGCCCGGGGAAGACCTAGGACCCACTGGAGGGACTACGTCTCTGCGCTGGCCTGAGAAAGCCTTGGAATTCCTCTGGAAGAGCTGGAGGAAGTGTCTTGGGAAAGGAAAGTCAGGACATTTCTGCTTAGACTGCTGCCCCCACGACCATGGTCCCTTATAAAGCAGGAGAAAATGGATAGATAATGGACTTTTATTATGATGTGCTATTGACTGAATAATTTGTTTTCTTCAAACATTCAAAAAAATCAGGTAGTGCATGATTAAAGCAGGTCTCCTCTTTGTGGCACAGATAGCAACTGTCCCACGAGTTTTCTGAATTTTATAGAATGTAAACAGATGAAAGATCGTGTCCCAGTCCACCTCCTCTGTTTAAAGGAGGTTTCTCTATTTTTTTACTCCTCTGTCAAACCACTTGACCTCCCTGTCACCAAATGAGTGACTTCTGTCTTTGAGACAGACGTGTACTGCAGAGTCCAGGTCACATTTCTTTAATTCTTTTATTTGTGTAAGTTTATACTTCATGAGTCACAAACTAGCATACAGCATTCCAGCTCTGTCGAATACATTACATTTTAATACTAATACATAGTGTAATCCCTTTTATTCTTGTACCATTCTTTAATTGTTCTTGCAGCAAAGAGAAAAAAATAAAATAAATCTTGCCCCAGAAAAGCTTTTCCCCTGAGACTGTGATGTTAAAAAAAAAAAAAAAAAGTGCAGCCTGAAATTGATATAAAATATAACCATGAGTGCACCCTGGATAGCTGGCAGATAACAGGGCTAACTTTTAAGGCTAGACACTAACTAAACTAATCAATATGATCATTAGTTTAAAAAAAAAAAAAAATCTATAATACATTACAGGCAACAACATCAAGAAATCCCTCTGTCTTTGTAAATTATAGGACTGGAAAATTTGGCATTTACGTTCTACTTAAGTGCAGATATCTGACTCAAAAGTGAAAAAAAAACAGCATTGAAGTTAATATTATAGATAAAAATGTATTAAACAAGAATAGGTTTTCATCTTGTACTGTTTGTTTTTCAGAGTGACCACACACAGAGACGTACGATGGAGCTGTTTCTAAAAATCACCATAACTCTTCTTCTCTTGGTGCACACCTTTCACCCGGTGCTGCTCCAAGAAGAAACCACAGACACTCCGGGGCGCACCATCAACTCATCCTGGCTTCGGTTGCCCAAAAAGAACCCTCCGCCCCAACCCTTGGACCCGGCAAATAACGACCCACAAGTGGAGGAAAACGCAGTGGATTCAGGCGTGGACTACAGCGGAGGGATATCGTCTGGTTCTATGGTGTTCATGGAAGATGGAAATGAAACTATGGAATACCCGACGCAACCTCCGACTTTTCCGAACGAGACTAGAGCACAACCGGAATTTCAAGAGAGTAATGTTACGACGACTACGCAAGTGCCCCAGAGTGAAGAGAACGTTGATAAGGAAAACTCCACGGAAAGTTTTACAACAAACGTGACGCCGCTGCCGCAAAATTCAACGACCGCTAACGATATTAACAGCACGGACGTACAAACCGCCGCTCCAGCCCCGGAGACGAATGCAACAGAGACGACCGCGGTAGATTCAGGCTTAGGATTTACCAACGAGACGGAGAGTAACGGGAACAACGGCCGCAGCGGCACCCACACCTGAGGTAACACAGCAGGAGACTACCGCTTCATCTACAGCTAATCCAGCAACCACCGCCACCAGTTCAACAACAACAACAACAACAACAACAACAACAACAACAACCACCACTGCGCCGGAGGAGAGCACCACGACTCTTCTAGAGGCGACCACCTCGGTTCCTGCTACTCCAGACAGGGCCAACCTCTCAGACAAAGGAGGAGCCTCGGGCGGGACCGCAGAGAGAGGTAAGACTGAAGGATCAGGTCACAGTATCCAGAGTGAGGAGGGAGGTAAGCAAGTAAAAGAAAAACAAAACAAAAAGTTAACAGGCATGAGGAGAAAAAAAATTAAAATAGAGCCACAAAAATGGAACCGTGATCATTGAGCCTCATGAAAATTCAAGTACCATATTTTCCGGACTATAAGTCGCTCTGGAGTATAAGTCGCACTCGCCAAAAAATGCATCATGAAGAAGAAAAAAACGTATATAAGTCACACTGGACTATAAGTCGCATTTTTGGGGGAAATTTATTTTACAAAATCCGACACCAAGAACAGACACAGTTATAGTAATAATAGAATAGAGAACAACAGCTGAATAGCTGTGTGGTTTGCTAACGTAACACATTGATGGTTATTCAGCTACATGAAGCATAAACAACGAACTGAATAGGTGTCTCGTATGTTAACGTAATATATTAACAGTTATTCACATAACTATAGCATAAAGAACATAATATAACAAGTTCACCAAACTCACCATCTCACTCCTAATCACTAAATCCTTTAAATTCTTCATCCTCGGTGTCGCTTCTGAACAACTCCGCCAACTCCGGAGGTAGACGAAGCGCCGCTTCCTCCTCTGCGTGGCTGTCGTCAGACTCAGCATCAGTTCCATTTCCAATTATTCCGCTCTTTCTCAGTTGTCTTTATAGCCTAAGTTGTTAGTGGTAATGTTTACATTTTAAATTGTCAGTGGTACAGGTGCAGCAGATGCTGGTACACAAGCCTAGAGCGCCCTCTAACCAACACCTGAAATATTTTAATATATAAGTCACACCTGAGTATACGTCGCACCCCTAGCCAGACTATGAAAAAAGTGTGACTTATAGTCCAGAAAATACGGTAATCATATGAACTAAAGCAATAACATTAACACAATGACAAAGATAGGTAACACTTAGCATTAGTTAAAGCTGCACTACCTGATTTTGTGACTGTAAAAGTGATGTGTCTAAAAAAAATGTTGAGTTTGAATGATACACTCCTCTTTTCAAATTCCTCTCCTTGGCGACGCTCTATCACAGTCTCACAAAACCTGGAAGTCTGTCCACAGCCAGGAACTATCACAGTAACACTATATGCTGCACTAATAACTAAATAATTATCTTTAGCAAAATAAAAGGAAAAAGAAATCAGGTAGTGCAGCTACTCCAATGTTTATAAGACATAGTGATTTATAACAGAGTTCCTACACAGTAAAAAGTCCAGTGTTAAAGTAACACTGTCAGTGAACATATGGTCCTTATCTGTCCAGTGTTAAATTTACTCTTTACTCTAGTGTTAATATTTCAGTGTTAAAATGAACACAGCACCATGACACTGGGGAACAATGCCACACATGACCTGATGTCTTTGAGATAAAAAGGGCTCCATTCTAATGCGCTCACTCCCATCATTTAATGGGCACTGATTGAAAACCTTGTATTTCTGTGAAAAAAAAAAAAAAAAAAAAACTTTACTTGTATTAAGTTTAAAAAGGGTGTGTTTTTGGGAGTTAAACTGATAAAGGCCTGATCAGCTGCACTTAAGCTACAATATCTAACATGGTCTTGTCCACATCTGTCATGATGCAAACATGACTTTAACAAACACACGCAAAGTTTTTTAAAGAAAAAAAAAGTATAGAGAATACATTTCCAGTTAACACAGGAGTCACTGTTTCTGTGAGTCATGGTTGCACCATGACTGATGTGGACAGGACCATGGTATAACTGAAGTTTAACTACAGCTCAAAGGTTTTTGTTTAATCATTTACTTCCAAAAAAAAATTAACTTTCCTATAGCAACAATACATTACAGCAAAGCACAGAGCAAAGAGCGACTAAAGTTCTGCTCCGCTTCACCGCACTCTCACGTAAATCCAAGTCTGCTCCTCCTCAGTCTGCTCCTCCTCAGTCTACTCCTCCTCTGTCTACTCCTCAGACTGCTGCTCCTCAGTCTGCTCCTCCTCAGTCTACTCCTCCTCTGTCTGCTCCTCCTCAGTCTGCTCCTCCTCAGTGTGCCCCTCCTCAGTCTACTCTTCAGTCTGCTCCTCCTCAGTCTACTCCTCCTCTGTCTGCTCCTCCTCAGTGTGCCCCTCCTCAGTCTACTCTTCAGTCTGCTCCTCCTCAGTCTACTCCTCAGTCTGCTCCTCCTCAGTCTACTCCTCCTCTGTCTGCTCCTCCTCAGTCTGCTCCTCCTCCTCAGTCTGCTCCTCCTCCTCAGTCTGCTCCTCCTCAGTCTGCTCCTCAGTCTGCTCCTCCTCAGTCTGCTCCTCCTCAGTCTACTCCTCCTCTGTCTGCTCCTCCTCAGTCTGCTCCTCCTCAGTGTGCCCCTCCTCAGTCTACTCCTCAGTCTGCTCCTCCTCAGTCTGCTCCTCCTCAGTCTACTCCTCAGTCTGCTCCTCCTCAGTCTACTCCTCCTCTGTCTGCTCCTCCTCAGTCTGCTCCTCCTCCTCAGTCTGCTCCTCCTCCTCAGTCTGCTCCTCCTCAGTCTGCTCCTCAGTCTGCTCCTCCTCTGTCTGCTCCTCCTCAGTCTACTCCTCTGTCTGCTCCTCCTCAGTCTACTCCTCAGTCTACTCCTCCTCAGTCTACTCCTCAGTCTGCTCCTCCTCTGTCTGCTCCTCCTCAGTCTACTCCTCAGTCTACTCCTCTGTCTGCTCCTCCTCAGTCTACTCCTCAGTCTGCCCCTCCTCAGTCTGCTCCTCCTCTGTCTGCTCCTCCTCAGTCTGCTCCTCAGTCTGCTCCTCCTCAGTCTACTCCTCAGTCTGCTCCTCCTCTGTCTGCTCCTCCTCAGTCTACTCCTCAGTCTACTCCTCTGTCTGCTCCTCCTCAGTCTACTCCTCAGTCTGCTCCTCCTCTGTCTGCTCCTCCTCAGTGTGCCCCTCCTCAGTCTGCTCCTCCTCTGTCTGCTCCTCCTCAGTGTGCCCCTCCTCTGTCTGCTCCTCCTCAGTCTACTCCTCAGTCTGCCCCTCCTCAGTCTGCTCCTCCTCTGTCTGCTCCTCCTCAGTCTGCTCCTCAGTCTGCTCCTCCTCAGTCTACTCCTCAGTCTGCTCCTCCTCTGTCTGCTCCTCCTCAGTCTACTCCTCAGTCTACTCCTCTGTCTGCTCCTCCTCAGTCTACTCCTCAGTCTGCTCCTCCTCTGTCTGCTCCTCCTCAGTGTGCCCCTCCTCAGTCTGCTCCTCCTCAGTCTACTCCTCAGTCTGCTCCTCCTCAGTCTACTCCTCAGTCTGCTCCTCCTCTGTCTGCTCCTCCTCAGTCTACTCCTCAGTCTGCTCCTCCTCTGTCTGCTCCTCCTCAGTCTGCTCCTCCTCCTCAGTCTACTCCTCTGTCTGCTCCTCCTCAGTCTACTCCTCAGTCTGCTCCTCCTCTGTCTGCTCCTCCTCAGTGTGCCCCTCCTCAGTCTGCTCCTCCTCAGTCTACTCCTCAGTCTGCTCCTCCTCAGTCTACTCCTCAGTCTGCTCCTCCTCAGTCTACTCCTCAGTCTGCTCCTCCTCTGTCTGCTCCTCCTCAGTCTGCTCCTCCTCCTCAGTCTGCTCCTCCTCTGTCTGCTCCTCCTCAGTCTGCTCCTCCTCAGTCTACTCCTCAGTCTGCTCCTCCTCAGTCTGCTCCTCCTCAGTCTGCTCCTCCTCAGTCTGCTCCTCCTCAGCAGACTGAGCAAAGGAAGCAAAGGAAAATTAAAACATGTTTTAAAGACTTCTGTCACTAAAATTACTGATTGTCATTATTTTTATTGCTAAACTGACAATAAAATTCAAAACAAGTCACATTCTGTAATTACTTGTCAAAATTTTTTATGCATTTCTGTAGATTTTTTTGTCACAGGGTAGGTTCAAATGCGCCGTAATAAATGAAAAATGGTGTCCCAGTTTTTGGCTCTGAAAATGTGGTCGGCCTCTGCACAGAGGAAGAGCCGGGGGGATTTAAAGAGGAGCTTTTAACATTCCCAAATTTGAAAGAGGAAGCTAAAAACAACATTCACAGACGAACAGGAATTCTTTCATTCTCCGAGGCTGTGCAAAAAAGGCGCAGTCATTTCGGGCTCACCCTCTGAAAGCGTATCCCCTTCACAGTAACCGTACCCCCGCTGCTCACAGTGCACCTACACTGTTTTTTTGTTACACCCTTTCCCTGACCCACATTTCTCCGTTGTCTGTTCCCACTGGCGCTGCACAAACAGTCCTTCTGTCAATGGAAAGGTTGGCTCGGGTTTCAGCCGCTATCACCGTGTCAGCCCCGGAGTGAAGGGCTGCATTACCGCCACCTTCTCGCCGGGACAATGGAGGGCCTGTTTTACAGTGAAGGAGCCAGTGAAAGAGGCGTCCCGGGACAGGTTAACGATACGGAGGGGCTTTCTCAGAGCAGGGCGTGAGAGTAGTTCTTTACAATCGACGCTTAAAATCTCAGGAACATACGACCGGAAAGGCCAGATAGGCAGCTAGCTGTTAAAACGCTACAAATTTGCCGTCCCAAACGCACAAAGGCCGGGAGTCTCAAATGAGGAGATAGCTGCGGTCTTTTGAACGAGGTAGACCCAGTTACCAGCTGTTCAGGACCGGCCTGCATATTGTTAAGTGTAATTTGATTAGGTCAGCCGCCTCTGACATGAAACTCTGCGTGACTGCTGTGTTAGAACAAGGTTACTGTTATATTAAATGTGCTGTGTTACAAAAAAACATTAAATAAAGGATGCTCGCTTTGGCTTTTGACCTAAAAAAAGACTCACAAACAGAGAAAAGAGGAGAAAATACTCCTAACCTAATTTATAGTAATATTTAATTGCATTTTTACATTTAAAAGTCCTATATTATGCTTTTTGCAGACACCTTTGCATATTTTGCATTTTATAATTTAAAGGTATTGTAATCAGTTTAAAACAGTGCTGCAGTCTAATTCAAAACAATGGTCTCTTTTCTGATTGGACGATCAGCGATGCAGTTTTAGAACCAAAACAAAAATGTAATCAAAAAACAAACAGCTGTGCCATTGTTATCATTAAAACTAATATTTGATTTAAACATGTTTACATCACATCTTGGCACACGTGGGTAATGTTTATGAAAAATAAAAAATGTGAATACTGCTCATAGCACCTTTAAATAATAAATATGTATAGAAAATCTATTCCTTTGGGGAACTGTTACTTTCACTTTGTAGCAAACACATGGATTATGTGTTTGTTGCCCCCTGCTGGCAACGGTGGGGACTGGACAGAGCACTAAATGGCTATTTAGCAAGGCTGTTAGCAACACGCTAACAGATTGATAAATGATGGCAATAGTAGTGACAGTAACTTTAAGGCAAATTAAGGCTATTCGAGCTAATGTCACGTTCGTGCCTTTGCTCTTTCGGGCACTTTTCACAATTTTGTAGCCCATAGACTGTATTTGTTCCAATAGCATGTAGCATTAGCCATCAAACATCACAAATTATGAATAATCAGTACTGTTTTGCAGCTGTCACCCACTCAACTACATGTGAGTAATGTCAGCGCCTGGTTACAAATCATTACTGAGTGTATTCACTTTTACAAGTTTTAATTAATATAGCAAATAGCATATATATTAGCACGTAAGCTAAAGGCTAACTTCTGCTCGACATGAGTTATAGAAATGTAGTGGACCACAATAGTTGACCACAGTTTAAATCAATGTTTAATCAATCATTAAATCACCACAAATCCAATTTTAATAAATTGGCATCAGATTAAGTAAAAATGAATGGGCCAAAAGCTGTTGACATGGAAACCAGATGCCACTAACTTGCATTGGTTTATGTCATTAGAGGCTTCTATGTATTTATGTGTGTGCATGGTAAAGAGGTGGTCTCAGCATACAGAATTACTAAAACAAGAATGAAACAAACTACTACTCCAGCTGTTTCTGAGATGGAAACAAGCTCGAAAAGCTCAAAAAATCAGTTTAGCAGAGTAGGGGACCTTTAAATAACATCAACAAGTAACAATTATTATTCCAATCCAGCAGTGAATCCAAGGTGTTTAGTGGAGGTTTAATTAATAGTTTGTAAAACTATTCTTACTGCGAGTGTGGCTCTCCTGATATTCATAATTGCTAGCCTCAAAATAGCTGACAACAGGGGACATGATTTGTTGAGGTGGACAGATTGAGAAGTCATTTTATAAAATTAAATAAAAAGTCCTCAGTAGTTTTTGGTTCATTAAGTTATTAGCATGATTAATTCACTCAAAAACAAACAAACAAACAAAAAAAAAAAGGCAAAAAAGTCAAATAAACTGTACTGTTACGGGCCTAAACACTGTTCAATGTAATCAGTGTTGTCATTGTTTCAGTGAATGCAGAGTCTGTGATGTCAAAGTTCAAGGTCAAAGTTGTTAGCAGAGTTTTTGTTTACACAGCTCTCAAACAAACTGATATACTGCACTAAAGTTTAATCATTTAATGGTAGAGTAAGAAAACAGGTCAATGACTCCAGGTTGTTTAGGTATGAAGCATTAAAAAAATAAATAAATCACAAAAAACAGAAAAACAGAATTAACTGGGAGAACAATAAAGTCAGTTAAGAAGTAATCAAAAAAATAAAAAATACAAACAAACAATAAAAATGGAATAAAAGGGTTAGGTGTTTTAAATAGGGGTGTAATGATACAGTTTGGCAACGATACGATATGTATTGATTACATTTTCTATATGATTCTATACGATTCAACACCTTCATATCGATACAACTGATCAACATCATTTTTTTTGCCAAAAATCATAAAAACTCTTAAACTCAGCATTGCGGTCAAATATAGTCAAAGTCAAATATAACACTTTATTTAAATAAAAACACAAAAATTACATCCAAAAAGTAATTTCTGGTTTTATTTTAACATGCAAATTGATAGTTCTGATATTATCGATTTTTTCCGCATAGATATCGTGATACACAACCCTTAAAATGATATGATTTGATACATATATATAATATGTACCAATATAGTTGTATTGTAGCAATAAAAAATCAATATATCGATGTAGTAATATGTATCGTTACACCTCTAGTTTTAAACATACAAAGCAGCAAAAGAGAATAACCTGAAGTGTTAAACTGTAACATAAAACAAATCCAAAATAAAGTTTATTCCTGTGAAAGAAATGAGTGTATAAACCGTTTGAGGCAAGGTTTGAAACAGAGAAGCAGCTGAACCGAGCTGAGGTCAGAGTAAAGTGAGATCCAGACATTTACACAGAAACACAGCTCAATTATTCATGTGGGAGACGTGTTAGGGACGAATTTACTTCTATTATCACGTTCAGAGGCTGTCTTTACTCTCGACAGAGTCTCCCCTTGAATACAATCAAATCTGTTACCAGACTTATTCTTTGTGTAGTCAAGTAATAGTCAGTTATTTAACGTACAGCCCTAACTTTTTAGTCTCACCTTTCGCCCTAAGCTGCCATAAAAAAAATGTCTAATAGTCAATAATTCCTTTTTTTTTTCATGGTTACAATGATTAACTTCAGTCCTCATCATACACAGCAAAAATTAATTCTGTTTATGAAATTTAACCCCTTAAATTCCAGTTTGTGTGGAGCAGACACATCCAGCACAAACCTCTGCCTCTGCTCAGTTTGGGACCTTTTTCTACTTTGTCCTGATGTGCACATCTGTGTAAGAACTACATTTTGGATTTGTGCTCACGCAAACACAAACAAACTCTCAACAAACACTTTCACACCAATTTATGACAACCCTAAAACACTCCCAAATCATTTTAGTTCAAAAAATGTTTTTTATTTGCCTTGTAGGCTTGATCATTTATACAAACACTAATGTGGCCATCTCCACATTTATACCTCTGTCTACCATATTTGGGGAAATGGCGCCACCTGTTAAAAAACAATAAAAACGAAAATTCTAATCCCTCACTATCATGAATCCATGAAATACTTGATAAAAATGTGAAATTATATTGCAGTGACAGTGTATGATAAAAATGTTGTTTTAATGGGAGTCAATGGCACAAAAAATGTCTTAGGGGTAAAGGTGGGACTATACCTTTTTAAGAGAATTTAAAATCTGAAAAATCATCCAAAAATACACACCTGAAGCAAAATCTATGCCGTTTGAATCAATATAGTAAAAGTTATCCACAAAAAACAGGTGCAAAACATTAAAAAATGTCTGTAGGAGGTTAAGATAGTGGGGAAAATTATTATTAGGCCCAAACCAAGCAAAGCAGGTGCAGGGCCTATTGTTATCGCCCGGTTTCTCCGAATTTTTTTCTTCCCTCAGGATCGCAAATTCAACCCCTAGAAGGCCAAGGTCAAATTTATTTATATAGCACATTTCCAACAACCTTTGCTGCCCAAAGTCCTTTACAGGTTTAAAAGTCAAATTAATAAAAAATCATTTATGCACAAAAAGCATGAACAGCAGTAAAGTATATTCATGTAAAAACACAAACACAATCAAATAAAAACAGTTCAGCTCAGGTTGTGTTAAAAGCCAATGCAAACAGTGATCCGGTCCGGCAAAAATTGCATTCACAGAGCCAAATGGGACACGCCTCCAGTAATTTGACCAGTTTGAGATTTGGGACACCCTTACTTTGGCACAGGGCAATAAAATTTGATACATTATTATAGCGCCGCTCTCTAACAAACAGGAAGTCGGCCATATTGGTTTGAAGTCCCAGAGCCGCATGCAACACACTTCATACTTTAACAAACTCCTCTTAGGGCTTTGGACTAAATGAGCTCAAAATTGGTCTGTGTCATCTAGAAACATGGGGCACCAAAGTTTTTCCAATTTTTTTCAAAATTCTTTATGGTTTTATTGTAGCACTCCGGCAAAAAACACTTCAAAAAGCACATGTATGGCCCTATTTACTTCAAATTTCAATCACTTTATTCCGCTCCTGGCCTGAACAGATTGCAGTCATTAGCGCAGCAGTGCCCCCTACAGACTGCAAGAAATATTAGCACTAAATAACAGCACTAAAACAAGTCAATTGGAGCCATGTCATTTTCCTTACAGTTTTAACATGGCCTTTGTTAATTTAAAACACTTTTACAGCTGTAACTTTGACCAATTTGCCTAAAATTTTACAAAAATATCCCCTCCAACAGGTATGGACACATCTAAAGAGGAAAAAGTCAGATTTGTCCCAAAATAATTACCGATCCATTCTTTAAAAATTCTCTGTGAATCACAAAAAAATAGTGTCACCTATGCAAATTCGAAAAAAATATCGTTTTTCTGAAATCAATAAAATCAGAAAAGTTAGTTTAGTTTGTACATTTGTGCCATGGCAATGCAGAAGACCACTCAATAAATTCAAATGAGAATCCTGTACAATGCCACTGAATTAAGTCACATTTGGTTCATTTGTAAAGAGCCACATCCAAAAAATTTGGCAACTTTCAGCCCCAGCTCCGTGTTGTGCCAATGATTGCTGCTTGCGGCTTTATTTCACATTATTTTCGCAGGATTAAGGAGGTGTAAAACTGTATGCCAGCGGTATAGTATGATGTTTTAGATAAGAGTCCTGCCCCTGTCAAAGAGAAGATGGTAAAGGCTCTAATTAGCTCACATTACACATTTGTTTATGTGCGTGTATAATTACTCTATAGTGAAACCTCCTCATGCCTCAGAGTCTCTCATTAATTTGATATGATCAGGTTAAAATGAAGAATGTAATGTTTCCTAGATAAACACATCTGCTCCTGCAAAATATTCAGATATATTCCAGAGATGATGAGTGTTTGTGGTGTTAATTGCATTAATTATCAGAGTGAATCAGACATCCGAATTGGTTGTTTATCTGTGTTTCCCCGGGAAGCGTATTAAAAAACATACACACATTTCTGCTGTAATTATCTGATAATTAAGCCTCAAATGAGCGCATTTTGCTGTCTGTTAATTACTGACACTCGGCTTCTCTGAATGCAGGTTTCGCAGAGTCAGACTCGGAGCACAAGCGGAGGAAGGGCGCGTGGGGAGCGGTGCTGGGAACGTTCGTGGCCGTGGCGTTCGTGGGGATGGTGGCCTACGTCATCCTGAAGAGGAAGCACCACAAGGCTTTCTCTCACCGGAAACTGCAGGAGGAGTTCCCCTCTGACCCAGGTCTGACTCCTGACTCAGGCAGGCCAGGGGTTCCCACACAGGGGTACGGGGGCCCCGGGGGGTACGGGGGACCCGGGGGGTACGGGGGCCCCGGGGGGCACGGGGGCCCCGGGGGGTACGCGAGCACACTGCTTTAAACCAGAACTAAACTTGGACTAAACTAGCGCTGAACTAGGACTAAACCAGGACTAAACAAAGACTAAACCAGGACTAAACTTAGACTAAAACAGGACTAAACTTAGACTAAACCAGGACTAAACTAAGACTAAACCAGGACTAACCTAAGACTAAACTAGGACTAAACTTAGACTAAACCAGGACTAACCTAAGACTAAAACAGGACTAAACTAAGACTAAACCAGGACTAAACTAAGACTAAAACAGGACTAAACTAGGACTAAACCAGGACTAAACTAAGACTAAAACAGGATTAAACTAAGACTAAAACAGGACTAAACTAGGACTAAATCAGGTCTAAACTAAGACTAAACCAGGACTAAACTAGGACTAAACCATGCCTAAAACCAGAGCTAAACTAGGACAAAACCAGTACTAAACTTGGTCTAAATTGGGACTAAACCATGCCTAAAACGAGAACTAAACTTGGACTAAACCAGGACTAACCTAAGACTAAGCCAGGACTAAACCATGCCTAAAACCAGAGCTAAACTAGGACTAAACCAGTACTAAACCTGGACTAAATATGGACTAAACCATGCCTAAAACAAGAACTAAACTTGGACTAAACCAGGACTAACCTAAGACTAAACCAGGACTAACCTAAGACTAAACCAGGACTAAACTAAAACTAATTTAGGACTAAACCAGGACTAATCCATGCCTAAAACCAGAGCTAAACTAAGACTAAACAAGGACTAAACCTGGACTAAATATGGACTAAATCATGCCTAAAACAAGAACTAAACTTGGACTAAACCAGGACTAACCTAAGACTAAACCAGGACTAATCCATGCCTAAAACCAGAGCTAAACTAAGACTAAACAAGGACTAAACCTGGACTAAATATGGACTAAATCATGCCTAAAACAAGAACTAAACTTGGACTAAACCAGGAATAACCTAAGACTAAACCAGGACTAAACTAGGACTAAACCAGGACTAATCTGTGCCTAAAACCAGAGTTAAACTAGGGCTAAACCAGGACTAAACCGGGACTAAACCATGCCTAAAACGAGAACTAAACTTGGACTAAACCAGGACTAAACTAGGACCAAACCAGCACTAAACTGTGCCTAAAACAGAACTAAACCAGGACTAGACTAAGACTAAACCAGGACTAAAATAAAACCAAACCAGGACTAAAGCCAGAGCTAAACTGGGAGTAAACCAGGACTAAACCAGGCCTAAAATGCACCACAAGGCCTTCTCTCGCTGGAAACTGATGGAGGAGTTGCCTTGTGACCCAGGTCCTGAGTTCCCCTTTAACAGACCAGAGTTGTGTTTTCATAGCTTCAGACTGCTCACCTCCTGCAGTCTTCCTCAGGTTACATGATGTTGATTTTCTGTGGTAAGTAGGGCAACAGCGCCATCTGCAGTACAACTTCTTTAAACAGAGTCCCAGGTATGACGTAGCCAAAAGGCCCCTCGTCCTGGTTTACTGCTCAGAGGACACCTTACTGGATTTCATTTGCTTTCTTAATCCATCAACGGTGCTTGTTCTCCTCTGTCCCAATGAGCTCCGTCCCAGTCCTAGATGTGGTTTTCTTTTTTCCCAGGAGTTGCTAAAGAAGACTAAGTCGTCCCCACAGAGCATTTGAGTAACAATGTTGTCACTGCTAAATTCAAAGACTTAGTTCAAGACTTAAAGTAGAGATTGAGCACTAGACTGAACAGGATTGGGGAGAGTGGGTTCCTCTGTTGGACCCACACTCTCGGTCCTGCTGCCAGAAGACTTGATGCTTAAAGTGCAGTTATTGTAAGAGTTTCTGCTGTGGCGTCTTATAGTTTAATCCAGTGGTTCCCAAACTTTTCACTGACCTGTCCTCCTTCAAACATATGAAACTGAGCCATGTCCCCTACTCCCGCACACTTTAAAAAGTATCTATAAGCACAGCACATGTCAAATAAAATCACTTGCAAATCTCTTACTGAATTATTTCTCACCAAATTAAACCATTTAATAATAAATGACAAACATACATCAGTTCACTGGAAAGACTTTTCTTCAGACTGCTCCTCAGACTATGTTTGTATTCCAGTTTAGAAATGTAATCAGGCTGTTGTTATGTTTTCACTTTTTTTTTTTGCGTACCCTCTACATCAGTGGTTCTCAACTGGTCTGGCTTCGGGACTCACCCTAAAATGACAAGCTGCGACCCAAATAAAAGATAATTCAACTGATCAAATGTAATGAACCTGAGACAGAATAATGTCAGAATATCACAGCACAACAACACAAAAAGAACAGATTTAACACGCAGTGGTGATGTTAGAGAGGGAACTATTCCCTTCTACATTCTGTTAGATGCAGTTTATTTAAAACCAAGATACATTAAATAAAAAAGTGGGATTCAAAAGGATTGAAGTCTACAAAATGTACTTTTCTGCTGATGACGTTTTCAGTTTTTACTGAAAAACACTGTGCTTTGAAGAGAATTAAGCAGCGCTCACTTCAGCCTTAGGTGTTACAGTAACTTTTTTATGAACTTTTTTTTTTTTTTTTGGCAAAGGTTCGCGACCCACCTTTGGGTCCCAACCCACCAGTTGAGAATCACTTCTTTATGCATATCCCTGGAGGTACCCATACATAATAATAAATAAATTTTATATAGCGCTTTTCACACAACTCAAAGTCGCTTTACAATTTTTGATCTATTATTCATTCACTCCTCAGTCACACTCGGTGGTGGTGAGCTACTTCTGTAGCCACAGCTGCCCTGGGGCAGACTGACGGAAGCGTGGCAATCTGCGCCAAGGGCCACACTAACACATTCACACAGGCAAGGTGGGTGAAGTGTCTTGCCCAGGGACACAACGACAGTATGCGCTTCAGATGGGATTTGAACCGGCTACCCTCCGGTTGCTGGGCGAATGCTTAACCCACTGCGCCACCAGTCAGAGTTAAACCATGACTGATGTCCACATGGCTGAAATACAGATTTAAACTAGATTTATTAAGTGCAGTAAACTTTTTTGTTCTCATGCACAGGCTTTGCAGCTTACGAGTCTGTTTAACAAAGAGACTAATACAAAAAGTTTTTTACAGTACAGGAATGAGAATGAGACAAATGCATGTTCCTTGTGTATGAAGTCATGTGTGACACTGTTCATCTGAGTCATGGTGCTGTGGACCAAAACATAAAATGGTCATGTTTCTTTATCACATAACATTTGTGTTAAAACAACATATTTGAATTGTTTAGCTCTAACTTACATTGGGTGGAAACACTTTCCATGAGTTAATCATGTACATCCAACACATTTTTTTTTTTTTTGCAGTGCTGTGGGTTTGGGGGGCGTTGTGGAAATTTTAGTAGTTTGGACAATTGTGTGAGAAAGAAATAAAAGGTCTTGAGTCAAACAGTTGTGGCGTTAATTCTCAGATCCAGAGATCGTTCAGTGAAGCTCAGAGTGGGGCAGTCTCACGCTGGGAGACTTGTATCATAGATTTGTAGCATCAGCAGTGGAAGCAATGAACAGTTTGTGAACAGAACAAAACACTGACAACTGGAAAGGACAGTACATGACTGAATGTATCTGGGTTAGAGACGTATCTGACCATGACCCGGGCTCTTCTTGAGACATTCACCTAACTGTGGAGAAGTCCCTGGTGCAGTGTGGCATTTAGTCATTTCCAGAGCAAATGAATCTAGTTTTGTGATCTATGCATCTTGAAATGTGTGTGGACGCTGGCAGCTGATACTGGTTTTAGAGAGGAAGAATGAAATAAGATTACATACAGGATGCCATGCTGGTAGAAATAAATATTACAACATTTTTATGCTGTTATTTTGTGAAGTTATTAAACTCCCCTGGCCCTGTTTACAGTAAGTGCCTGTGTTGCTCTCCTCTCTTCATGGATATTGGATAACCTGAGTGCACAACACACTGTTCCCCTCACACAGCTAATGAGCAAAATCCCAAAGCCGAGGATAGATCGTGTAATTATTAGAAAGGAATATCAGAGTCTCTCTAAAGTTCGATGACTCTGGCAATAAATGAGAAAGTAATACTAACTTAAATGTCTTTGGGCGCACCAGCAGGCTTTAATTATGTATTAATATACTAATTTTAAAGTTGTACAGTGTTAGAGCAAAAATAAGTTGTCTTTGGAAAGGTCAGGCTGCGTTTTAAACATGCCTGAAACCAGAACTAAACCAGGACTAAACCAGGAAAAAACATGCCTAAAACCAGAACTAAACCAGAACTAAACCAGGAAAAAACATGCCTAAAACCAGAACTAAACCAGGACTAAACCAGGAAAAAACATGCCTAAAACCAGAACTAAACCAGGACTAAACCAGGAAAAAACATGCCTAAAACCAGAACTAAACCAGGACTAAACCAGGAAAAAACATGCCTAAAACCAGAACTAAACCAGAACTAAACCAGGACTAAACCAGGAAAAAACATGCCTAAAACCAGAACTAAACCAGGAAAAAACATGCCTAAAACCAGAACTAAACCAGGAAAAAACATGCCTAAAACCAGAACTAAACCAGGACTAAATCAGGAAAAAACATGCCTAAAACCAGAACTAAACCAGGAAAAAACATGCCTAAAACCAGGACTAAACCAGAACTAAATCAGGAAAAAACATGCCTAAAACCAGAACTAAACCAGAACTAATCCAGGAAAAAACATGCCTAAAACCAGAACTAAATGAACACAGCACCATGACACTGGGGAACAATGCCACACATGACCTGATGTCTTTGAGATAAAAAGACTGCATTCTAAAGTTCATGTGAGGAAATTCACTGTATAGACTGGGACAGAGTAAATTTTACTCTTGAAACTGTCTGTATATGTTTCAGTAAAAATGACAAGCTTCTGTCTTATTTGTTTTCCTTTAGTTCTCCGCCTGGACAACAGCGAGCCTCTGGATCTAAACTTCGGCAGAGCGGCCTACTACAACCCAGGCCTTCAGGGAGATGACATCCAGATGAGCAACTTCCCCAAAAACTGAACAAACTCTGCCAACATCACGCGGGCCTGGCCTGGACTGGACGTCCTGGAGGAGTGCAGTTTGTACATAGACCGTCAATTATGAATGGAAAGTCACTAAGAAGACTGTGTGATGCTCATTAAGAGAGAACCTGCCGTGTGTGGGTTAGATGGATTGTGTGGATTTATGAGAAAAGCGATTTATCTGATTCACAAGCAGCCAAAAATGAAGTGTCAGCCATTTGAGTGTGTTGCCAAAAGGTCTTTTCTAATGAAGGACGTTTTAATTTAATATTTGCAGTAAGTTATTTCACACAATTTGCGACAGCCCGCCATTCCTTTTCGCTGCAAACTTTCCAACGAGAATAATCAAACCCTCCAGTCAAGCAAAACGTATGCAGTGCAATGTGAATGAATGAGCAGACACAGCAAAACTGAATTCAGAAGCCACAATGAACAATCGTATTCCAAATTCAATGCTATAGAAAAGACAGGGAATAAGAAGTCACATTCGACATCCAGAGCGTCAGACCAAACAAAAGTTCATTTTTTCACAGTGGGAGAGCAAGTCGGCGCTGTTTTGTTATTCATGGAAAGAGGATTTGGTATTCAGGAAGGCAGTTGTGTATTTGGTCCTGGGATAAACAAGAATATGACCGAGATTCACGGCTAAAGACCTCCAGCAGAGCGCCCAGCACAGAAGCACCGCTGACGGATTCATATTTTATGCATACACAAGAGCAGGCTTTGTGCTGAACTTGGCTTTTTTTATGTTTATGTATTTTTTGGAGGGGAAAGTTGGGTTTGACTTTGACAAGGGTCACACTTTTTCTTTACTCTCTGGAGATTTTTCTGTTGGCTTTCAGGGACATCACAGCAGCAAGGAGCACAGAGCAGTGTTGTACAGACAGAGGCTGTGTGCAGATGTCAGACCTAATCCCTATGTAGTGCACTGTATCACTGTTTCTCAACCAGGGGTACGGGGACCGCTAGGGGTACGCGAGGTTATTTGATCGTTTATAGAACTTTTACAGAAAATATTTGGACGTCAAAGACTACAATGATCCTAAACCAGGACTAAATCAGGAGTATGCTGAGGGATAAACGCGGGGTTAACGGAAAAATGCGATGCTAAAGGACATAACTGGGAGTAAACTAAACCAGGTCTAAAATCAGAACTAAACCGGGAAAAAACATGCCTAAAACCAGAACTAAACCAGGAAAAAACATGCCTAAAACCAGAACTAAATCAGAACTAAACCAGGAAAAAACATGCCTAAAACCAGAACTAAACCAGGAAAAAACATGCCTAAAACCAGAACTAAATCAGAACTAATCCAGGAAAAAACATGCCTAAACCAGAACTAAATCAGGAAAAAACATGCCTAAAACCAGAACTAAATCAGAACTAATCCAGGAAAAAACATGCCTAAAACCAGAACTAAATCAGAACTAATCCAGGAAAAAACATGCCTAAAACCAGAACTAAACCAGGAAAAAACATGCCTAAAACCAGAACTAAACCAGGACTAAACCAGGAAAAAATATGCCTAAAACCAGAACTAAGCCAGAACTAAACCAGAAAAAAACATGCCTAAAACCAGAACTAAACCAGGACTAAACCAGGAAAAAATATGCCTAAAACCAGAACTAAACCAGAACTAAACCAGGAAAAAACATGCCTAAAACCAGAACTAAACCAGGACTAAACCAGGAAAAAACATGCCTAAAACCAGAACTAAACCAGGAAAAAACATGCCTAAAACCAGAACTAAACTAGAACTAAACCAGGAAAAAACATGCCTAAAACCAGAACTAAACCAGGACTAAACCAGGAAAAAACATGCCTAAAACCAGAACTAAACCAGGACTAAACCAGGAAAAAACATGCCTAAAACCAGGACTAAACCAGGAAAAAACATGCCTAAAACCAGAACTAAACCAGAACTAAACCAGGAAAAAACATGCCTAAAACCAGAACTAAACCAGGACTAAACCAGGAAAAAACATGCCTAAAACCAGGACTAAACCAGGAAAAAACATGCCTAAAACCAGAACTAAACCAGGACTAAACTAAGACTAAACCAGTTCTAAATCAGGACTAAGGACTTGCAGGACTTGCTCAGTCGGTGAAGCTGTTTGCCCACTAACCAGAAGGTTGGCAGATCAAGTCCTCACTACCAGCATTGCATACTGCTGTTGTGTCCTCGGGCAAGACACTATACCTGCCTTGCCTGTATGAATAGTGTTATTGTGATTGTGTGGAAAATGGCTGCCATGTCTCTGTCAGAAGTCGCACTCGCCACCTGAGTGTCCAGAAAAGCGTAAAGACCAGTTGTTTTTATTTTTTTTATTATTATTATAAAGTGCAAATGGGAATTGGGTTTGCAAAAAGAGAAAAGAACAAATTTTATATGAACATTTTATAATATGACTACTGTAAACACTTTCATTTTCCTCTCATCTTCCATGTCATTTTCATTACTGGAAAATTGTTGTTCCAGGATTTTATTTTTTAAGGCAGCAGAATCTGTGGGCTTCCTGTTTGGGCACAACTCTGAAAGTGGAGGATGATTAATATTGTAGACAGAGGGACTAGATGGGAGTTATATTTCTGTACATACATGTTATATACTGTAGTCTAACAGAATGATATATCTAAAGAGAACAAACTTTATATGTTAGTTTATGTACAAAATAAAATGCTTTGCAGAAAATCTGTAATCGGTCGTACACAGAACAGTGAATATAATTTATATGTATCATAGCTGAATCTATGCAACTGTGTCATGTACCATTTGCTCTGTTTCCTTCCTGCTTTGCATTAACCATCATCTCGCTGTTGGATCAACGTATGATGCAGTTCAGAAGTGATACTAAGATACTGATGATGACATGTAAAAATACATCAATAAACTGCTTCACGACTGATCTGTTGGCAACAAACATTATGTTATTGACTGTTGCTTGTTGCTTACATACAGTAAATTTAGCACTAGCTGGAGTATATCTTATAGTGTTAAATTTACTCGCTTTATTGTTAAAATCTTTGTGTGAAAGGAACACAGGCACCGTGACACTGGGGAACAATGCCACACATGATCTGATGACTTAAAGATAGAAGATACGCGTCTGCTCCCATCACTGAAGCTGTAGTGATCACTTTAATGAACATGGATTACACATAAAGACAATAAATTATTTAAAAAAGACAGTGGAGTTCTTAAACTCAGAGCTAGAGCTTTAAGGTAAGCCCTGAACCATAAACTCCTAGCACAGAATGTGTTGTTTAAGAGCCGATATTCAGGAAAGTTCCCATATATTATGTTGTATAATTTTTACTTTTACTGTTATATATATATACACTCAAGGAAAAAAGAAACGCACCACTGCTTTTTTACCACATTTTTGTTTGGTTACTTATTTTTGATGGAAATATTCCATGTGCACATCAACCATATACCCGTCCCTGATATTCAGACCCAATTAATCAATGCTTATGACAGTTTCAATAACAATAACATGACCAAACAATAATAATGCAGCAGTTGTGACATGTGGTCGACCAGATCTGGGACGGTCATTGGAGGATCCAGTGGTGTGGAAACGCTCAGCGAGGCGTACAACAGTAGAGTGATGGACTCCAAACTCCTGGCTACAGCCGTGTGCTCCTTCAGCTTGAAGCAGGCCAATGGCTGCCAATCTCTCTCTGGTTGCAGGAGTCGTGGCATTGGGAACAAATGTGCTTTTTTTTCCATTTTGGTGTCTTTTTATAGGGAATGGTTGTGCACAATTGAGGACAGGTCCAATTCATCTCTGAGTTTTACTCATGACCCAGACATAGGTGATTAATACAAAAATACAGTTGTTATTGCTCATCAAAATCAATCAACCAGAACCAGGAAAACAGTCAGTTTCATTTTGACTCAAAATATAACTAAACTCATTGTAGTCTGTAATTTTTCACTGGCTGTAATATTTTTTGACAAATTGAGAAAATGAAAGTGGTGCGTTTCTTTTTTCCCTGAGTGTATATATATATATATATATATATATATATATATATATATATATATATATATATATATATATATATATATATAATATATATATATATTTTTTTTTTTTTACCGTTTCACAGTATTTAAGCATTATTTTGAATTTAAATATGCTAAACATTTTGTATGTAACTTTCAGACCCCCAGTTGAGAATCACTGCAGAACCACTCGACTCTTCCACAATGACATTCAGATAAGTTCATTAACAAATTAAAAACATTAAATTATCTGTTTTTAAATGGCAGAATCAAATGTTTTTTGATATATTTCTTACAATTTCCCTTTAAATCTACCTAATCATTAGCACCCACATCTGATCAGTCAGTTCCATTTGCTGAAGTCACCTTAGGATTTCTGGTGAATGATGGTTTAAATCTAAGAATAGACCTTTTTAGTGTTTGTAAACAGAACGTCGGCGTTCCAAAGAATGGTATCAGAAGTTAAAAAGATAATAACACATTTTTATGTCACTGTAAAAGCCAAGAGCTCAGGCAGGAATGACCAACCTGGAGGAAGTGTGATACTTTACTGGGATGTTGGTCATCAGACAGAGCAGAAGGTTCTGATACAGAGGTCCAGTCTGATGGAAATGTACAAATCACTGCATCAGAGGAGAATCTGTTAAGAGGCAACGTGGCAGCTACTGTTCTTGAACCAGAAGTCTACTGTCAAGGAGGAAGGAAATCTCCAGAACTGGATGGAGATGACACACCTGCTGCATCAATTTTTTCTGCAAACTTCCACCATTTCAGGCCATAGTTCAGGTTCTTGGTGCAGGGCTGTGTGTGGTAGCTGTAAATATTGAGTCTTGCAACAACCAGCTTTGTCCAAGTCAACTGGAATCCAGGAATAAAGCAGAGTTAGGTCAGAGAAGAAAGTTCAATTCAATTCAATTCAATTCAATTCAGATTTAATTGTATAGCCCAGTATCACAACAAAAGTCCCCTCAAAGGGCTTCACAACAGTTGATCAAACATAAACACACAATCAGACAACACAAACAATAACTACACTAAACAGACCCAGGACACTCCTGTCCTTAGACCCTCCTTCTCGGTAAGGAAAAACTCCTAAAAAAAAACAGCTGTGGGAAAAAAGAAGAAACCTTATGGAGCCCAACTGAAGGAGAGATCCCCTCCCAGGACGGACAGGCAATGTATCTAGGAGTTAGTTCATTAGCTCATCTATAGGATCATTCAGATGTGTTTACATGAGGGAGACCTGGCCTTCACAGTGAAGGAGGCCTCTGCAGGTGAGCAGAGGTATTACAGTCTGTAGAACTCCTTATAATCCTGCTTCACTGTGAAACATGTCTCTCTGATGTAACGTAAATCTGTGGAGACATTTGTTCAGGTGTGACTTTGTTCTGTGCTGAAGTTGGCTCGGTCACTGCCAGTCTCTCTCCAGCCTCCAGTCTCTCTGAGTGTCAGGTGCTAGAGGCAGGACACTGACCACAACCAGCGGATACAAGCCCTGATGGACGCTCTAAGGACAGAGCTGTGGCCTTTGTTTGTTCTGTAAAACTCTTTGAAGCAGCCACTGTTGTGTCAATGAGCTGAATAATAAATAAAACTGAATAAAAAAGTGTGAGATGGATACCAGAAGTAAAACTAGAACCAACAGGGACTACACAACTTACTCTATTATTATTACATTGTATTTGAGGTGGGAAAAGCATTAGGATGGCTGGCAGGGCTATAAATAATCTACTCTTTTCAAAGGCAGAAAAAACATGTACAAAGGTCCCCAAAGCAAGAAGATTCTCAATCTCAGTGGGACTTTCCTTATAAATAAAGGTAAAAAAAATGACATACAAATAAATAAATAAATACAAGATACTTTGAAATTTGGGCCGGGACTTTAGCATGTTAATTATGTTTAATTATTAACAGAAAAAACTTTAATTTGGCAACACTTAATCTCAGGTTCCCTAACTTCTGGCAGGCTATGACTAGGGCACCAACATCAACACCAACCAAAAGCACAAATGTCAATGTTTGTGCCTAAACAAGTGCACTAAATGCAGTGTTTCCACATAGCTGCACAACTTAATATTATATTCTGTTTAATGGAGACAGTCTCCCTTTTACGCTTGTTGTCCATTGTGCCCAGACAGATCTGTAATAACACTGATATGTCCCAGTTGTCTCCATTTGAACAAATAGAGAAGCAAAGGAATCTAAAAACACATTTGTCTCAAGACTTTAGTCACAAAATCTATTTACCACATATTATTTTGCATTAATAAATCGCCATCAAATTCAAAACTTAGGCTGTAGCTTTAAGTACTTTAAATTACATGACAGAAAATTGTATATATTTCAGAAGTATTTTTATAATTTCTGAAAAAAATATGTGTCCCAGTTTTTGTGTCAAGAAATCTGGCAGATAATTTTGCCTGAAATAAGACATTTTCTCACCAAAAAAGTTTTGTTGTTGGATCGTTTTAGGAACCTCAGCTTTGTTACTCTCTACCCACTGAGGTAAACTTGTCAAGAGCTGTCCATAACTTTATTTTAAAAGCATACACAGTCATTAATATTGCAGTATTAGTACTTTTCTGTGTGTATGTATGTTAATTATCATTTTATCCTCCTCAGAAAATGCTAACCCTACTCTCAAAAGCTCATTTATCTTGCGGTTTGCTTTGTGCAGTTTGAGTATTTGCATGATTTTGTCCACTTTCATTTGTTTTTGTAAGTTACTAAGCAAAAGGCGTCTTCTGGGAAAACAAACCGCAGAAGTAAATGCACCAGCTGAGTTTTGAGATCATTCTACAATCTCTTATCGGCGTCCTCTGGTCCATTCTCATTAAGTCTGGGGTTTTAAGATGTGATTGTTTGGCACGGCACAGAAACCAATTAACAGGAGGAGGTGGTACAGGCTGGTTCACTTACATTAGACCCAGGGCAAATAGATCCAAATGAAATGCAGTGATTTCTATCAGCCAGGATCTCTATCTTGTTGATATTAGCTGTATTCAATTTCTTCAAGTTTGCTCGGTGGAAACGAGTTTCACCTAAGTGGGCTGCTTTATCAGATGACAACAGCAGAATGATCAAAGGTGGATTTTTAATTAACATGGGCCTCGATGTGTAAAGGGTAAGGTAAAAAGAGGAGAACCATAAAATACATTTAGCTCAGTTGCTTGTGTTTATTCTGTATTTGGCAAAGATTATGTACAAACACACAGATCTCCCTGGAGAAGAGACGCTTTGATTCAAATTAAACGACAAGCGATTTTCCATCTGGGTGAGTATCCATTACTTTATTATTAAAATTCTAACTGTGATCATCTGGACTGCCAACACAGACACCATTACACTGTAAAAAGTCATATAGCCAATGAGTTGTAGTCCATGGGTGTGTCGTGAGGGCAAGCAAGGTAAGCAGTGCTCGACCAATCAAATCTAAAAAAACACACAGATTAAAACTACAACGAAATTAAATCGCTATCACTCCAAACATTTCATTTTGCTGTTCACTTCCATAGAGACTCAGTCTATTACCTGCTTTCAGTCACTCTGTTTTTTCCTGCCTCCTGCTGGCCACTCCAGGTAATAATAATAATAATAATAAATCTTTATTTATATAGCACTTTTAAAAAACAAGGTGTACAAAGTGCACATAGCAAGGTAAGGCAATAAAATCAACAAAGAAAAGACACATGCATGAGCACATTTAGCCAGACAGAAGTATGACAATAAAAAGTCATAGTAAAATAAATGAATAAATAAATAAATAATAAGGTTATAAAAATGCCAGCTGATAAAAGTGCATTTTAAGAAGTGATTTAAAAGATGACACCGATGGTGCCAGCCTTATCTTCTCAGGCAGGTCGTTCCAGAGTCGAGGGGCTCGGACCGAAAAAGCTCGGTCACCTTTGGTCTTGAGTCTCGACCCTGGAACAGCTAAAAGGGACCTGCCCGAGGATCTAAGGCTGCGGGGAGGCTCGTAGGTGTCAGCAACTCTGCAATATATAGGTACTGTCAAGGCAAGCTAGGTTGCCTCTCTGTCATTCATTTCTGTCATTTTCACCTCCGTGGAGGCGGAGTCATGGTGCTCTGTTTCTGCCTGGAGCTTGTCAAGCAGAGGGCCAGCAGGTTTTTTTTGGAGGCTCGCGCATGCTGTGGTCAATGTCAGCCTCAGTGACAGAGATCTGGCTGCCAGCAGGGGGCGATAAGCAGCACACTGTGCAGCTTACAGTCCCATACATTACAGTGCGCATGCACCGCGTAAGACAACAAAACTTTCCACAAGCAGCTGCAGCCAAAGTGTCTCAGTGTGTTTCTACAGAGAAGTCATAGTTTGTAGCTTAAACCCTGTTCATGTTCCTCATGAGTACTGCTGCTGCATAAAACTGTGTGTCATATAAATGATAGCCTCACGTACATCGTTAAGTGTCAGACGTTCGTAAGAAGTGGAGCTGGAGGAGTGGAGAGGAACCTGCGGCCCGTGTCGGAGACTGGATGTGAATATTACACAACTGTGAATGAACTGGGCACTGGTTATTGTGGACACACTCAGCTGTAGGAAATACAGGACGTTTCTTCAGAAAAGTAACATGGACTGGATTTGCAGCTTGAGCAGAGAGGTGAGAGTCAGTGAGGCGGTGTTTGTAAATGGAGGTTTGTGGTGTGATGTGTAAGGCTTCTGCTGAGGTTTTATTACAGTGAAGCAGCAATAACAGTCCAGTGTCGATCTCAGTGTGTGCTGATGAACCTCCCTCATCCATCCATGTTTTAGTGCTTAGGAATTAAAGTTAAAACAATAACTGAAGGCAGAGAAGAAGACAGAGAAGGCCAGCTTTGTGGGAAAAAAAAGTTATAATGCCACTTTTTTTGTTTTGCACATCCTTCAAGAGAGAAAGACCTTTGAATAATTATGAAAAAATTGTGCATGTTAAATTAGTAAAGAGTGCACCCCTATATGTGCCATGTTAATGTGACTCATGGTCTCTAAACAACTTAAAGAATGTGTTGTTTTTACAGTATTGTACTGTAGGGGGCACTACAGAGAAACACATTGGGAATATGGGCAAACAGAGGTGGGCCCAACATGGAACCCATGGACAAACCCACATGGGACCCATATTTGTAGCCAAGATGTGACCCATATAGGGCCCACATGGAAATGTTGGCTGGTTGTATTGATTTAATACTAATTTAATTTATTGTTTGAAGTTGGATTTATGCGGTTTGGGCTGGTTATGATGGTTTCTTTTCTTGTTTTTGAGTAAATGCATAAGCGGCCATGATGCGTCCTATAATTGAATGAATGTAGCTACAAATATTGACCCTGTTGCACAACTAATGTTTATTGAATAATGTTGATTATTTGATTTATTGTTAGCCTTAATGCTAAGTGAATTTGATTTCACTTTATTTTGATAATTTGTATTAAATGGAAAGGTAAGTGTGGTTAGCTATAAATTATATGGCATGTTTCCATAGTTACATCCTGTACACCACGTTAAGCTATTTTGAAATGAAGTTAATGTCTATTTTGTTGTCTTGACCCAGTCCAGGTGAGGTTTTTTATGGACCATTGACAACTTCCACAGACTAACAAGTGAGTAGGAGAAAGACCCACTCTCCCTTTACCTGTCTTTCTGAGGATCATAAGAACATTCGGACACTCGGTCCCACTGAAGGACCCTTACTCCTTCACACGCACATGATCCATCTTATTCTGTGACCTGAACCATTGTCACTGACCACTTGTTTTGTTATTGTTCTATATGTCTAATATAACCTATCTAATATACACTGTAAAAAATATCTGTAGATTTCATGGTAAAAATCTGTAAAATCTCAACAGTAAAAGACCGTAGTTGATGTATTGGTAAAATACTGTTTTGGTTAGGGTAATTAACTTTAATATAAAAAATAAGGCAAAATTGTATTTTTTAGTTTTATTTTTTGTAATGTATACAGTATAGCACTGTTAAAAAAATCCGAGTCCTGTGTTTATTACAGTTTAACACCTTTTGAAAAGATAATAACTTTAAATTTTACAGTAAATGTTGATTAAAACGTAAGTCACAAACTAAAATATACATTAATCTATTTTTTTGAAAGATAACTTTAAATTTTACAGTAAATGTTGATTAAAAGTTAAGTCACAAACTAAAATATACATTAACCTATTTTTTTTGAAAGATAATAACTTTAATTTGCAGTAAATAATAATAAAAACTCAAGTCAAAAACTGTAAAAACAACATTTGTGATAAAATTATACTGTAAAAGGAAATACGGGCCTCTTGTAGTTTTTATGGTAGAATTCTGGCAACCACAGCTGCCAATTTTTTACTGTAAAATTTACAGATTTTTTTTTACAGTGTAATATAATTATTGATCATTATTAAATACCTATTAATATATTCATTCATTCATTTTCTACTGCTTATTCCTGTTAGGGGTCCTCTAAACTCAATTATATTGTGGCGTTTTCATTCCCACATCTTATGACTCCTTGCCGAATCTACTTCTGCTCACTATTATAGTAATAATTACACATGACTTGCTAAGCTGCAGTCAGTCCGCCTAGTCTGAAGAGCATTACAAAATATACAGAATAATATGCTAATTGGCTTATTTTAATCCACATAATTTTATATAATTGATTTTTGTAAATATTTATAACTGATTAGAGAAGTTCATGGACTGAATTCAAACATTACCAAACAGCCTCTTTATTTACAAAAGTCCAGTCACTGTTGTATACAGAAACTCCCTGAGACTGCAGCTGAAGGTCCTGACACTGCACTGTAAAAAATATCTGTAGATTTCAAGGTAAAAATCTGTAAAATCTCAACAGTAAAAGACCGTAGTTGATATATCGGTAAAATACTGTTTTGGTTAGGGTAATTAACTGTAATATTAAAAATAAGGCAAAATTGTATTTTTTAGTTTTATTTTTTGTAATGTATACAGTATAGCACTGTTAAAAAAATCCGAGTCCTGTGTTTATTACAGTTTAACACCTTTTGAAAAGATAATAACTTTAAATTTTACAGTAAATGTTGATTAAAAGTTAAGTCACAAACTAAAATATACATTAACCTATTTTTTTTTGAAAGATAATAACTTTAATTTGCAGTAAATAATAATAAAAACTCAAGTCAAAAACTGTAAAAACAACATTTGTGATAAAATTATACTGTAAAAAGAAATACAGGCCTCTTGTAGTTTTTACAGTAGAATTCTGGCAACCACAGCTGCCAATTTTTTACTGTAAAATTTACAGATTTTTTTTTACAGTGTGCAGTGCAGTCAGACGTTTGCTAACTGTGGGGTATGTTCCTGTAATACGTCATTTTTGTTACAAATGCATGTGTAGAACCATGAACTCATGCTATTATACAAACTCTGGTTTGTCCTGAGATCAGCTGTGAGCCACTAGTGATTCTGCCCATACACAGTACAGAATGGGCTGAATATGCCCACTCATATCTTTTTCTTTTTTGTCATTTTAATAATGTGCTTTTATATAGATTTAGCTATGGACCATTTGATCTCTTTGTGTCCTTAATATATGTATATGATATATTGCTCTTTGGTTGTGCCCTATTTGTCATATTGTGCAGAGATTTGGGGGAATGCAGGTAAAACAAGTATAGATATGTTAGTTAAATTACAAAAAAAGGCTATTAGAATAATTAATAATAATAGTTGCGAACCAACTAATAACTTATTTATTCAATCTAAAACTTTAAAATTAAGGGATATTGTATATATTAAAATATTAGAGATCCTTTATAGAGTTAAAAATGATACTCTTCCGATTTGCATACAAGGACTCTTTAAATTAAATTAAATTAAATTAAATTAAATTAAGAGTAGGTCATTATAATTTAAGAGGTTTATTTATGTTTGAATGTGCTAAAGTAAGAACTAATGTGAAATTAAAATGTGTTTCAGTTCTAGGAGTGAAATTATGGGATGGATTAAATGATGAGTTAGAACAGTGTACTTCCCTGGCAAGGTTTAAAACATGTTTAAAGTATAAAATCCTTAATGGCTATTGTCTAAATGTTGAGTAAAATTGAGTGATAATGTTTTTTGTTTGTTTGTTTGTTTTGTCTTGTTTCAATTGTTATTGATGTTTAGCAGGTTTAATCTTGTATACTGTGCATTACAGGACATAGTGACTTAGCAGATCATATTTACATGGTTTGAACAGGAGAGGCTAAAATAAGCATTTGCTTCAGCCTATTCCTTTTTTGGTTATTTATGTATTTATTTCATTTGGATTTGTGATAAATTGAAGTGATATATGTGACCAAAATAAACCTATCTATCTATCTATCTATCTATCTATCTATCTATCTATCTATCTATCTATCTATCTATCTATCTATCTATAATAAAGATTAAATAAATTAATGAATATAACATTATTAGGACAACTGGGCTAATACACACTTTTAAAATGTTAATTTATGAGACTCGAGTCTTCAGAAATTCGTCTGGAGTGCTCTACGTGCCATTCTGGATTGGCTTGTCAATGTTTATCCATTTTCTCGTCACTCACTTCGCGCTGCCACAAACTTGACACGAGCCTGACATGAGCGTGAGTCCACCAGAGTGATTTAATATTAACAAAAGCCCTTCGCGCTTAAATGGAATCAGGGCTGTCTCAAAAAGATCCAAATGTACAGAAGTGATGAATGCACGAATGGAGCAATTCACAAATGCAGATTGGACTATTCACATGCAAAACTGCAATTTATAAATGACAAACATTTTTTATTTGTGAAATACTTGCAAATTAGAATTTATTTGCAAAAAATGCTGCATGCAAGTTACAAATTAGGGATTTTGAATAAAGCATTCTAGTTGCATCAATACATTTACTGTTGCCTCAATTCATTTTATTTTTGCATCAATAAATTTTATTGAGGCAAACATAGCTCCATACACATGTAGCTGTTTGTGAGAGAGAGACGGTGGAGAAATGAGAGACGGATGTAAGACACGGGTCAACTCTAAACCTCTGTGTCTCCTGTTTTCTGAGTCAGGGACCATTGGTAAAAGGATTTTAATTTTCTATTTATTTGATGAAAAAAAAAAGTCTATCGTTTTTATTTTATTTTGTCATACACCCAAGTTTGTTTTAAAACAAATGATAATGTTAGGAAAATGTTAATGCCATACAGTTCTACTCTATTTACCTCTATTTACTCTATAGCCACAGATGTAGAATAACATGGTGATGTTAGATTTTTACTCAAGGAAAGTTTCACAATTTGGACCTCATTTAATTTTAATTGGTGACCGCCACCACAGCCAGCGCCCACAGTGAGGCTGACCCGATGCCCAGTGCTACACAGGCTACAACTAATTTTATATGCCCATAATGCATCTGTAAAAAAAAAAAAAAAAAAAAAAAAAAAAAGGAAAAGAAAGGAAAATTGAAAAAAAAAAGTGACTCTTCTTTCTTTTGGTATTTAAACTTTAAAAAAAACTAGAGCACAACATTTTCTGTGGGACAGCAAAGGTTGTTGAAAATGACCAAAAACGCTTGCACTGGCTGGCAACTGCTGGCAGGGAAAGTGTTAAATCCTGTAAAAACTGACAGTGAAAGGGCGGGAAGTGGAAAAGAAAAAACCTACTAAGCACTTAAATGGGAACAATGCAACTTTTTTTCTAAATGAAACAGTTTTGGAGTCAGTGTGATGGCTATATTAGTTTTTGCAGGGTGAATAAAGCCTCTGCACCTCCTCCTGGTGTATCTTGGTTAAAAAAAAAAATAGCCTTGCAAGAATGGTAGCACCAGCCCAGTGTTCCTGAAGTCTCAGTCCTCATGAGAAAGCTGATAACAAGAACACAGCAATGGCTTTTGATCTTAGATGTTCGTCATGGAAGAGGAAACCTTTGAATGAATACGAGGAGGAGAAACAGAGAGGGGTCACACAGGGGTCAACCTGGGAAGAAATGACATCCTTCCATCCTCCATTCCTCATGTGCTCACGTGTTAGTCCCGCCCACAGATAAGAGAGAGCATGGATTTATAATAAGATCTGGATAATGCATGATGTAGTGGCTGATGTTTTTAACACAAAAATGCCCCAAACGTTTTCAGGCTTTTGGGTTATTTCCTACGGCCATCAAGTGTGCATGCTCGTTTCCGTACCACATGATCAGTTCTGACCAATGAGTGCAAAGGCAGGCTAAAGCAGTGACATCAAAAACAAACAAAACAACAAACAAAAACAAAACAAAAACCCAATATCTACATTCTGAGCTAGAGAGTAGAGAAACTTTGGTTGGGTTCATGTTCTTTGTTCTTCAGCCACTCTCTGACAATGGAAGTAAATTACACACAATGGAATAAGAGTGACTGTCCCAGAACACCTTCATTTAGCCATTTAGCCATAATGACAGAGCACAGAGAGCAGACGGAGACTTGTCAGAGACACATTCTTTCAGGACAGCAGCTGTCTGGTGCAGTGAGTCCTCTTTAGGTGTTTTAACTGGTTAAGTATTTATTTTAATTAGCTAACATGGTATAAAATATTATAGGTAAAACAGACAGTAATTATTAGAAAAGGTGGTGCTGGGAATTTTCTAATTTAAAACATTATTCTTGAAATATACCATACAGCAAAACTGAAAATTACAAACCATACGTATTCTGTTTACACCTCACACTTTTATGTATCATGCAAGGGACAATTAGCCACAGCCGTTAGCTGCAGCGCGTCTTACAAAAGCAGAAGATAATCTATCAAAAATAATCAAAATGGTGTCAGCTTTTACAGATTGAATTTTATAACTTCTCTGACCTGATTAACAAGCTTTCCATTGTAACCTGTTTATTCTGCTGAAGTCTGTGTTCTTCATTCTTATTTGTGATTTTTTTGTGGCCATTTTAACAACAGTAAAGTCCTTTTGACGCCCAACGTGGCGACCAGTGTTGGGAGTACAGCAGTAGGTAACGCGTAACTTTGGAGTCACCTGTAATAATATAACATTTACTAACAAAATACCTATCAGTTACTTATGTTACAGTCACTACAGTCCGTTCGATGTATCTGCTGTTTACTGCAAGGACTCATAGCGAATACTAAAGTCCAATTCACACTGAATCCGTTGCGTGTCCCGTACGACTCCCGCAAGAAACAGACACAATGCAAGTGAATGCCTGAGTTCACAGCGGCTGCGTTGCAGGACGTCTCCGTGTGCGGTGCTCCGTCAGAAATACGCATCAAGTCTATTTTTGCCAGATGCCGGATCCGTCAGGTATAAAGTTGAACAGAGCAGCTGGAGCCAGACAGGAAGTCAGACCTGGGTCCAGTGAAGAGGATCCGGTAAATTTCAAAATAAAAACACTTGTGCAGCCTCTCGCTCACATCGCTGTAAACATTACGTCTTAACTGAGGACACGGGTCACAGACGACATCGGACAACATTAAACGTGAGTGAAATGAAAGTATTTAATGTATGTGTGTTCTGAGTGGGACCCGCTCACCTTTTGCTATTTTTCAGTCTTCTAACAGACGCTCGCAAAGACGTTAACTGGCTAACGGTAGATAAACAAAAACTCCACATATTGCTCTACCTCTGTGGTAATTTTTGTGTATTTATGCTAAGTGTTTATAAAATAATCATGATATGAAAATAATTTAATAGGGAAATGCGCAGGGAACGCTCAGGTCACACTCGGGCGACGTTCTTTCAGTGACCTTAGTGTTTTTGTAGCTAACTTTGTCCGTCTTATTATTTTCTGATTAACGTTAGCTTAGCCCACAATCTTATTTTGAAAGACGGAAACAAGGCACCGGGTGTGAAAATTTGTTAATGTAAATATCCCAGCCTTAAATTAGAGCCGAAAAATAAGGCTGAAAAAGCCAGAAAGGTGAGCGTCTGATATTGGAACTTCCGTGTGTCCGACTCAGGGCCATAGCACTGCCGAGCTTAAACCTCGGACAAAAGCGTTATTTCATACGGCCGCAATAAAATATTTGTAAAAGAAACTATCCAACCAATATATTGTTATAAACGTAAGAAAATGTACTTTTATTTTATACAATTTGCATTAATGAAGATAATAAATGAGCAACTTTATGACTTGTTGAAGATAAAAAAGTAATAGAATTTTAGCTGAAAGTGTCCGACTCAGGACACACATACGTTATATACATAGCGTCCTTACACAGGGTTGAAGTAATATTTCTGTGACTTTTGGGCTTCATCCGTGGTTAAATCACCAAATAATCTCTAAATGAACAAGAGCTCGTGGTCAGAGGCAAACATGGCTTTTTACCTGCAGTTCTCTGTATCCATGGTTATTATTGCGTGAACTCATAACTTCCATCATAAACTCACTGCTCTCTCATGAACTCGTGGTCTGCCACACACGCAATGCACTCGGTCTTAATACTGTTCTCTCCTCTGCTCCTTTTTATGCTCACTGCTGCCACTCGTCCTGTCTATGCACCTTTTGTTTCTCTGATTGGTTTTTCAGCCACCGAAGGGATACCAAACTAACTTCTTTGTATAGATTAGGAAGGAAGTTAGTCTAAGTGGCCAGGCTAGGGCACAATGGAGAGGCAAGAGAGATGTCTGGATAATGTTAGGGGGTGTTTCTCGTTTGCCAGGATCCTTCCTCTGGAGTTGGCCCCTCCAAAGCAAAACTGAGCACTTTTGGAACATCCTCTGGAGTGTGTGCCACGTGATCAAATATTACGTGTTAAAAACATGGAGCTATAATAAAAAAACAACTTCTTAACGTGTGAAAAGGAGTCAGACAGCAGAACATTGTACAGTTTTTGTAGAGTGTCCACATGTATCTTCAGATCTTACAAAAATGCTTAGAAAATGTCATATTAATTAAATTATTACATATCATTAGCAGAATTTTATTCCTATAACAAAATGTACAAAATAAGTTAAAATGAAATAATCAGAAAAAGGGAAACTTTTAGAATATTTTAAAAATAGCTTTCCTTGATGCAGAGCCTAAAATGTGTTTTTTAAATGTCTTTATCCTGTTATTTACTGCAATGTGGGGCACAGTAGTGATGTATTTTATTATTTTCTCTTGAGAAGACTTTTATATCATATTTAAGTTTGTCTTCATTGTTAAATAAAGTTTGCAAAAAATGGGAGTGGGCAATTTGTAGCGAGGTGAGGCCATGGAGGATCCACAGGCGCAATCTTCATGTTTTTAAATTCACAAAAAATAAATTTACCCCAGCAAAATGATAATATATAATGCCCTAAAATGTTACATAGTGCTGTTTAACTATTTAAATTCATATCAAATTTTAAAATGCATAAAAAGTTTTCTCACTGGAATTGAACATGATGGACAGATGTAGGCGGCTTTTGATTTGAAATTCTTGTGGACCATTATTCTGTTGAGCTCCTGACCCACACAAATTTTAAGAGACACAAGCTTGTTTGCGCAGGGCAAAAGAAATTTGCTCTTAACTCCGGTCAGCAAGGGTGATTGCGACCTACCAACTGTCAGCAGGTTTTTGAGCAGATGAAAAAGCTCCTCTGCCCAGCTTCTTGACCAGCTCTGCATGTGGATGCTCGTCATGTGGGCGCTGGCACAGTGTTGACTAACCCCCAGTTCACACCAAAGCAGCAGCAGTGCGTAACAGCAGCGTCACATCGGATGCAAGTGAACTGTTTTCTGTTTTAATCAATCTGACAATTCACACCAGGGACGTCTTACGAACAACTCGCTGTGACGCTACGCTCAAATTAGATTGGACTTCTATTTTTCGAGCGTCTATGCAGCGATCTGCAGAGCTACAGCCGGGAAACACAGGAAACAGGCACCAAGTGTCAAAATAAACTTCCGCTACACTTTCAAAATAAAGGCTCACTGAAAACAGCGCTAATGTAAACAACTGTGCACCGAGAAGTTGATTCTTGAGAGGGAGAAATGTAACGTAATTTGCAAAGCCAGGCAGCCATTTTACAAATACAACCGGCAGAAGTAGAAGCTACAGGGCTCTGTAAAGACAACTTTCTGTTCAGACAGAGAGTCGTCTGTAAAACTCAGGGGGGAGAGCCGCTTGAGCAGCGTTACAGCAGCAGCTCTGACGCCCTCGGTGTGAAGTGACGCTTTTAAACAGTACGCGCGTAAAACGACCTGCTGCTGCCACGCTCTCGAGACGTTTTCGATGGGAATTCAGGATTAGTGAGACGACCTCGGGGTATGCAGAGCAGTGAGTTATGTTTTCAAAGAAATGTAACAAGCATCCGTTGGGTTATTCTGTTATTAAAATAGAAAGGTTAGCCTTAATCCTGGCTTTGGAACATTCTGATGTATATCTTGGCAGTAGTGATCCCCTCACCGTGTGCACAGACCACAACCTGCTGATGTTTTGGACATCACTAAACTGTCCAAACCAGCAGTTAGTCCTGGGGTCACTGTCCTTCGCGTCCTCGTGCTCTAGGGGCCTGGCCTCTCTTGTCCTTTTACAAAAGGGTGCACCTTTGTTACCAATTCCCAAGTAGCCTATACCGTATCCTAACCCTTAATAAATGGTGGTCATAATAATAATAATAATAATAATAATAATAAAAGGAATAAATAAAAACGTTTCTCAAGACAAAAAGAATGCCTTTACCTTCTTTATACCTTATTTTGAGGTCTTACGATACAGCGTTCTCTATTTTCATTTAATTTTTGTTTATTTCTAATTCTAAAATGTTCTGATGTGAAACTTGTTCTGCTGTCCTGGCCTACCTCAAAATGTACAGGCTCTACAACATCTGTATGTATGACTCAAACAGCTGCCATGTTGTCCCACACACGCTCTCTGTTGTCACTGTATGACTCTTTCATAAGCTCATATTTATACACATGCATAGCAAAATTATTTAAATTATCTGTTGGGAAATTAGGGAATTCACCTTCTCGCCTAACAGGTTATTAATAAGAGGAGCACCCCTCTGTCATAAACATCTAATAATAATAATAATAATAATAATAATAATAATGCAGTGGATTTATATAACGCCTTTCTAGATACCCACTTGAGTATTCTTTTGCTTTTAAGTTATATTTTTCCAGCATGCTTTAAGATGGATTGCTTCTCTTGTTTCTTTTACTTCAGTTATGCTGTTAAACTTTATTTTTCTTATGGTGTTGTTTTTTTTACACTCCTTAATTTAGCTGCACTGCTCCCTTAACTCAGCCAAGTTTTGTTGTCTTTTTTTCTTCTTCACCAGGCAAGAAGAGTGTGACTTTCTGGTGAGATATGTCAACATTTCACACAGCTAATTATGCAGCAATGTGTCCACTTTGTTAGAGAAAAAGAAGCTGACCAGCAATAAAAAAGTGATAGTTTGTTTATTCTATTTTTTGTGTGCCAGTATGTAACTTTTTAACTTTTTTTTTAGCATGTTCAAATGACTTGAGCAGGGTTTAATTTGACTAAACTCTGTCCACAATCCTTGCACACAAATCCACTGGCCATGAGCTCTACAAAGTGCCGCGGGCATGAAAATAAATCACACACACCTCTGCTCTGTGCATTAGGTTAAAGTCTGCAAATGCTCCACCGATTTTTTATCCTGAATATTTACCTAGGATGACCCATCTCTAAACATTCCTGATTTATGGACTAATGTAAGTCACTTTGATTGACTGGAAAAGCATTACATAAATTCAATACATTATTATTTTTGCTAAATTATAATAATGCATTGTTATATTAGAATATTATTAGAATAGTATTTTCAATATACATGTGTTGTTCTTCACCCAGGAGAAGGAGAATCTGGAAATAGACTTTAATGGCTAAGAACTGTAGACTATTTACCTTTTTCAATGGAACAAGGACACAACATTGTAATACGATCATTTACAGGGAAAAGGCAAAGGCAGCTGCGGCTCTTGTGGTTAAAAATAAAGGGATCTAGCGCTGGTTATGATGGCTGGACAAAGGGCATCAAATATGGCTAATTTCAGAATAAAGTTAAAGACGTTGGATGCCAGGAGGCTATGGTGAACTGTGAAGAGGCCAAAAACCCACATGGAGAATCTTTTCATGTTAACCTTAAGACTTATTTTATTTTTATTTTAGACCAAACTTTCCCCAGGGAGATAATGCTTTGAGTCTTGAACAGCTTAAGGATGCAAACCACATTGCCTTGTGGTGAGAGACCATAGAGTGATCCACAAGGTTATGAAGCTGTAGTGTAAATTCTGTTTTTTTTTTTAGGAGTTTTTCCTTACCGAGAAGGAGGGTCTGTTTAGTTTAGTGTAGTTATTGTTTGTGCTGATTGTGTGTTAAGTCTGATTGTGTGTTTATGTTTGATCAACTGTTTGTGAAGCCCTTTGAGGCGACTTTTGTTGTGATACTGGGCTATACAAATAAATCTGAATTGAATTGAACCAGGAAGACTGTTTCCCCTCCCATTCATTGCCCTATTTCCTCCCTGGTACCATCAGCCAATCACAGCCTGACACCTCTCAACCAATCACCTCTCAAGCCATTTGTTTGTGCCATGTGTGTCACTCACCACATCGCTATCTTCTCGCATCATCTCAGATTATTCACCTGATGATCCTGACGACCCATCCCTCTGGTGACCTGCAGGATGCTTCTTTCCAACGAAGCAGCTCCACGCAAGAGCACTCACGTTGCTGCTCGGAGAAACCACAAGTCTCTGTCCTCATAACTCATAAGGAATTCCACCATTGTTGTGCTCCAAGAACTGGCAGACCAAATTGTTTCCAGGGAGTTCCTCTGTGTCTCGTTCACTCGCCACTGTTTCAAAAGAACAAGGAAGCCTGCTCATCCGCCAGCTAAGCGCAGGTGTCTTGATTCCACTTTTCCTAGCGCTACTCTTTCCCGCACTGCTCCTTGTGCTTCCTCCTCGGCTGCTGATCCACCTCCAGGGTCTGCTGATTCTTTCCTCACCACCTTTCAAGCTCTACAAGAATCGGTTCAGCCTCTAAACACCCGCCTGATTGAAAATACCTCTTCATTGCCCTCACAGCTCAGGACGACCCCTCCACCTTCCACCACCTGCTCCTGCTCTCGGCAGGCCTTATCTTCCTTTTTTTCACTAATGTCTCACCTCCGCTTTAACATTCTCCAAGGGAAAAATGTCTGTTTGTTTTTCTCATCCTCCCCTCTGCCAAATGCGACAAACAAGTGGCCTCCTCGAACAATTTCACAGCCATTTTTAAATCTGACCCCCGCCTGTCCTGTGACCTAAGTATCAGGAAGTTTCTTGTAGCTTTTTGTATTTACAGAGACAACTTGTTCCGCCTGTCCTAACTGCAGAGCCCAGCTAAATCTCAAGTATGGTCATAACATTTTTTTCTGATACCACAAAGCTTTTTGCAGCTAAGGCTGCCCTCTTATTTCAAAATGTCACTAAACTGATCTATTCTCGACACTGAGATTCTGATAATGCTCATTGGTGACATCACTGATGATTTTAAAATAATCCCTAAACATCCATCCCAGTGGCACCTCTTTGAAGTCAAATAGCAGTCCAAATTTAATTTTGCGCCCATCCCACATTTGAGTGCTGAACCAGTTTTCAACATGGTGTCTGAGGCATGTCCCTTCAAGGACAGGCCACAGAAGTGAACTTGTAAACATCTAAGTCATGGCTCCAACATTCTCAATCACAAGCTCAGACTCTTACTTGCATCATACCCCCCCCCCCATCCCAGGCCCCCTCCATCCGTCTGCCTCCTCCTTTCCCTCTTTACCCAAGTCCAAACAAAAATTCTATCACGTGACCATGTGACCATGTGTACTGTGTCTTGTTATGTTATGATTGTATGTTAATGTACCATATTTTTTGCACTATAAGGTGCACCTTCAATGAATGGCCTATTTTAAAACTGTTTTCATATATAGGGCACACCGCATTATAAGGCGCATAGAATAGAAGCTACTGTAGTGGCTGGGGTTGCGTTATGCATCCACTAGATGGAGCTGCGCTAAAGGGAATGTCAATAAAACAGTCAGATAAGTCAGTCAGTCAAACTTTATTAATAGAATACAAACCAGCGTTCTTACAACTCCATTCACTCCCAAAACAAGTTAGTGCATTCACAATACGGTACCGTACATACAGGTAGCTCTTATTTGCGCCGCCCTCGTTGAAAACAATGTATTTCCAACTCCATTTGTCACAGTTCAAAGCTACATGAACAGCGTTCGAGCGCTCAGTTTTCTGTCCCCTCAATGTCGCAATTCTTCTACTGAGATGGAGCAAAGGCCGCGCCTCCTTGTTCTTTTGCAGCAGGATCCATAAACACGCCTATGGCACACATGAACAGCTGGGACTGGAATTCCCCTTTACCGTTTTTACCGCTGTCACTTCGGCGACACCCCCTGAATACGGTAGCCATAATTAACCAACATTGATCCATATATAAGGCGCATCGGATTATAAGGCGCACTGTCGGTTTTTGAGAAAATTAAAGGCTTTTAGGTGCGCCTTATAGTGCGGAAAATACGGTATGCTTTGTAAAACTGCATTTAACTTTCTGAAGAGCGTGTGGCGGCGCTCATAGTAGCTGCGGCCCGGAGGCTTGCTCCAAATGCAATTTCACTGTACTTTTTTGTGCATGTGACAAATAAACCTTTCTATCTATCCATCTATCTATCTGAGGCGCTGTCCTGGATAATGTTAAATAACACCAGACCGCCCTCCTCGACCACTTCCTACTCACTGACCCACTTGCTGATAGTTAATACTGCATCGAGGTCTAACATCACCTGTCTGTGTTTATGTTTAGGTGCTGCTGTCGGTAAGGTCCCAGGAGTCTGTGCCAGGCCTCCACAATTCCGTCCACCTCGATTCAGGCCGCCACTCCGACTTAAAATTCTGGTCTTGCCTTCTTGAGCACAGGAATGGCGTTTCTATCTTTTATAATAACATCATCCTCTCATCTGATGCCATCCAGTTTTACACAGAATCAGCACCATCTATCGGTTATGGTGGGTATTTTCAGAGCCAGTGGTTTGATAGGAAATTGCCCTGTTCATTCCCAGTCAGTGAATCCTCCTCCCTGTGTGAAATCTACACAAGCCATGGCCTGCTACATCCAGAGCCATCCCTGGAAACACAAAAGGATCGCTGCTCTCTGCCATAATCATGCAGTCGTTGAAATCATTGATAAATAATAGTATTGTTATTAATAATAAAAAGCAGTATCCTCAATATTGCATTGCTTTATACACATCCAAACACACATATATGCATGCATATACCCATTGTCATAAACTCTGGGTAAGTGGCAAAGAGGGGAGACCACACAGAAATCAAAGTTTAGTGTATATTTATTTATTAATAACAAAAGATACTGATGAATGTGTAAGTGGCCCACCTGCTGCATCCTAACAGAGCTAAACTATGATCCTATAGATGAGCTAATGGACTAACAGTCCTGACACATGTTGCCTGTCCGTCCTGGGAGAGGAGCTCTCCTTCAATATGGGCTCCATAAGGTTTCTTCTTTTTTCCCACAGCTGGGTTTTTTAGGAGGTTTTCCTTACCAAGAAGGAGGGTCTAAGGACAGGAGTGTCCTGGGTCTGTTTAGTTAAGTGTAGTTATTGTTTGTGTTGATTGTGTGTTAAGTCTGATTGTGTGTTTATGTTTGATCAACTGTTTGTGAAGCCCTTTGAGGCAACTGTTGTTGTGATACTGGGCTGTACAAATCAACTTGGCCTGGGCTGAACTGGATAAAAACATAAAACATACTGAACGCACACATACTTGTGTGCAGTGTTGAAGTGCATGTGGTGTGTAGACATATAAATAAACAGATGAAAAGGTCAGCTGGCTGGGAGAGAGGGCCTCCTCCAGGTGCGGGTCAATGGAGCTCAACAGTGCCCGCCCACCCCCGGTTCCAGAAGTAAATTTCCCATTCATTTTCCCCATTGACTTTTTGAAAAATACGTATATTAAGAGTTTAAAAGCTTGACGAGGGCTAATCAGCTCTGTGGTAACTCATCATGATAACACAATTAATTTCTATAAAAAGGTTGAACTAAAACTTGAAAATTCAGCAAAATGCGTTTGTAACTTTGCCTTTTGACAAATTTCAGATTTGTATGCATAGTGAAATTATTCATTTTATGGTGATGAGTTACCACAGAGCTCCAGCCTCCTTCGAGCTGTTGAACTTTTAATATACGGATTTTTCAAAAGTAAAGGAAAAATGAATGTGAGTTTTACTTCTGGAATCGGGTGGGCGGGCACTGTTGAGCTCTAAATGGTGATTATGCTCCGCCCACTACTTCCTGGAAGACAAAAAAAAAAAAACAGACAAAGAGGCATGGCTTCAAAATAAGGCCACTCTTGGCCATCCCACTATGCACATAAACCCTATACACAAGTTCTGGCTCTGGTTTTGGACATTATTGTATTATTGTTGGTGCTATGTTTTTATATTGTGAATGCATTTGAGTTGCTTAGTTTCTAGCTTTTGACAGAGCAGCATTCTCTTAGTTTACCTCTAATGAGAACATCTCCTGTGAACACGCCACAAAAACAAACAGATGTGTATTCTAATTCTGTATCCGCCTTCTGTACAATTCTTTTACCACTGTCAAAACACAGCCTTTCTCCTTTTACATACTTTTTGTGATAATCAACAATATAGTTTTTGCTTCAACAGAGCTCTCTGAAAGGTTGACATTATACTGGAACTTGAGAGCACTTTAGCCCCTCCAGCTCAGACGTGATGTTGTATTTTTTTGACAGAAATGACTTTATAATTGGTGTGTGTGGATTTTGTCCGTGTCAGAGTCTGCAAACACACACTCCGCTAACATCCATTCAGATTGGCCTGTCCAAGATGAAACTCCAGTGGGGACAGGTGTTGACAGGTCTGTGCAAAGCTGTGTGCCGCATGCAGCCGCTGGCAATGTGACGCGTTTCTCCTATTTTTATTCTGATGCAGGAGTCCGAATGAGTCACTGCACATAATTGCAAAGTTTCTGGGATGCAGCTCCGTATGGATATGAAAATTAGATGTTTTTTAGTGTCACAAATTTCATTATGTGGCAGAATAAAGTGGGGGTAGAAAATGTGCCCATCAGCAGGCGCTGCTGCCTCCATGACAGAGCAGCTAAGCTTATTTAGAGTCTTAGCTTTTTTTTTTTTTTTTTTTTAAACTAAGCCTAAATTGCATGGACATAAACAAAGTACCACAATGTATTCCACTGAACTGTAACTGTATTCTAAATACCATCAAATTTAAGTCCAACTGTAACCAAATACAGTTAACTATGGAAGCCCTAAACAGTCAGAGCCTGGTCTGCCACACAAACTCTTTTCCTATTCTATACAAAGAAGTTAGTCTGGTATTTCTTAGTAACATTTCGTTTCTGTGGCGGAGTGACCACAATGATGTATTGGATCTACATGATAAGATCTAAACAATTCAAAAATGTAGTTTTAACACAGTTGTTGTGTGATAAAGTAACATGGTCATTTTGTGTTTTGGTTCACAGCACCATGACTCAGATGAACAGTGTCACACATGACTTCATGCCCTTATACCCAAATAATGTGTGTTTGTCTCATTCCCATCCTGACCTGTAAAAAAAGAACTGTATTAGTGCAGCTTTATAGTGCGCTTCAGTGAGCGTTATATGATTACTCATTTTGTTAAATAGACTCGTGAGCTGCCAAGGCTGTGTATGAAGAAACAGGTGATGTGACTTAATAAGTATCTCAGCTATGGTTTGACCATGACTAAAGTGGAGAGGGTCAAAACAGAGACATTTAACTTTACAGCATGCAGCCTTAAACTTGACTGATCCTTTTCAAACTCAGTCTCTTTTTTGTCCATGTCCACATCAGTCATGGTTGGACCATGACTCAGTAACAGTGTCACGTGAGTCCTGGACAGGACCATAGCTATATAATGTGAAGCCACCTTTTTCATGTTTAAATGAAAATAGTACATGTCATTGTCCAACTTAAAATTCTTTTCCTTGAAAAGAAAAATCTCAAGCCCATCAGCCTGAATAAGACTGAATCGCAGAACATCATCAGGAAGTTGGGACATAAATAAGAATAGAAAATCAAACGACCAGGTCACAGTCTTCTTCATGTCCCTGTCACTCATGGATCTGATCCTTTAAACAACAAAATGTCTAAGGCTTTATGCAAAGAACTTGAAATAATCATGTAGACCTAAAGTGACTGAATTATGTAAAACTAACAATTTAATCGCAAATTATCAACATGAAAAAAATCATGTTTGTTTACCATAAAACAATTGTGTTAAAACTACATTTTTGAATTGTTTAGATCAAACATAATTACACTGTGTGCAATCCATGTCCATGATTTAATCATGTAGATCCAACAAACTGTCAGTATATACCACAGAAACATGACTCAATCATGTTATTCCTACAGGATTTTATTATGGAAATTCAACAACCTCCTCCAATCATTTTTGTTCAGTGCAATCAGAGAAACAAAGGGCAGGACAGAAGCTGTGCAGCACCGACCCAAACAAACATGGATTCTTGCAGGTTTTTTCATAAAACACCAGAATATGCCGTATTATGAGAGGTTCTGAACAGGGACAGCAGCAGAAGCCAGCTGTACACTGAATGATGTATGATATGTTTTGATTTGATCAGCGTAACAATGACTCAGGCTCTGTCCATGCAGAGACAAACATTTTATTTTTTCAACATTTTTTCCATAAACACTGCCCCAAATCTGAAAATGTGCGCTCAAATCAATAAACTACTCAGTAAAACCACTATTACAATTATTATCTTGGGAAATTTCATAGAAGGATAAACGCAGCAAGTAAAGGCTCATTTATAGTCCCATTTAGTACATAAACATTTCAAATGTTTTATTGTCACAGCATTGGGCGATTTCACAAACATGGAAGCAAAGAGCAACTACAACAAACATGGTGGCACTGGAGCAAGTGTTTACACCACATTTTTCGAAAAAGAGAAAAAATCTGGCAAAAATAGTGTGGTCCCTTCTGCATTTGAGTACACAGCGATCAACTTGCTGTTGTCATTTCTTAATAGTTCAGCCAGGGTTGTCTTCAGGTTTGTGAACTGTGTCTGGTGTCAACGGTCAACACATGAACTGCTCCATTCGTCTGCATCTGCAAGCTCTGGAAAAACCAGACCAATGTATGGACAAAATGCTCCACGCTTGGACAAAAATATCCAAATGTGTATTTAACATAGAGTACAAATGAATTAATTGTACACAGAATATTCACCACAAAATTTGCTGATGGGGTGTGACAAGACAGAGACTGGGTTAACGAGAACTAGACAGCTACTGAAATATGTATTGTACACGAATGAAAAACTAAATTTATTTACCTGAAAATCACAAAATGCAAAACTATTTTTAAAATCAATTCGTAATGAATGTTTTTTACTTCTATTACTTGAATTATATGCAATAGCAGAACATACATCCAACCAAATATTTTGCCACAAACTCAACCGACTCGCTACTCTTTTGTAAAAAGTGCAAACAGAACCTGATCCTGAGATCATGAGACTGATTTTTACCTTCACGAGAATCAAGATCAAAAGCTTTCCTTACTGGTATTAAAAATGTAAACTGTCCAACCAAGTCAAGAACGTCTCTCATTAATCCAAAATAAAACCAATCTAAACTGGAGCAGGCGTTAGGTCATGTTTCTCTACTTTGTTTCTCTGATTGGTTGGATGCATTGTGTTGTGAGTTGAAATAAATGTTATCTGTATCACGTAATTACAAGATATTAGAACCTTTTTTATTCTTTCTTATCTAGAAGTCCACCTCTGGCAGGAAGTAGATGTTTACCTCACACAAAGCTCTGGCCCATGGCTTCTCTCTCCAGTGGATTCCCAGCCCCAGCTTTAAACTGACTCTCAGAGGAAAACAGCACAGATGCACAACCATAAACTGTGAAAAACCAGAGCTCAGATTGGGTCAAAGTCATTCATGTTCAGAAACTGTTCATGAGCCACCCATGCCTCTGCATTCTCTATCAGGATTATATTCTGAAGACATGTGACACTGAAGGCGGAGAATATATTTATGTGACCTTGGAGACCACATCTTTGAGCTGACATTTCATGGATGAATTACTGCCAGACGCTGTTTGAGCCCAGGCTGTGACAGAAAATGCTTTTTACACAAGGATCGGCTTGTGCAGTTTTATTTATGTGAGTGCCATTGAATAATAAGATTCCCATAGAAAAAAAAAAAACGACAAAAAGAACAGGTGACATATTTGCATTCATACCTCTCACTTACTGCTGGGACATGATTTGTGTAGAAACATTTTTTTCATATTGGCGATAAGAATCAAAATTTTAGTAGTAGAGGTAGTAATGCAATTGTACAAATTCAATTTTTAGTGAAGCCAAATATTAAAAACTGAGTCTCATCTATGGCCTGGTGGCTGCTATTAAAAGTTAAGGAAGGCATTCTTGTATTTAAAAGTTCTATAGATATAGCTTTGTTCAGGCTTTAGAAATAGTTTAAGACACCTTTGCATTACTATTTCAGGTTTTGTCATTTAAAATAATCTATATGTATGAAAAGTATACATTACTTTGACAAGAATGCTTGGATTAGGTGTCTGACGCCCCCTGGTGGCAATGGTTGGGATTGGATAGGGCATAAATTGCCATTTAGCACAGCTTTTAGCTACATGATGCATGTTCATTTCATTTATTTATTTATTTCCACACAAAGTCACAATCTGACCATAAGGAAACAGTTCATAAATGTAAATGGGCGAGGAAAACGCCACGCATACAAGAATTCATAACTGAGATGGACAGATGCATATCACTCATAAACAAAATGGAAAATAAAAAAGCAATAACATTCTCCAAGAGATATATGGACCTTTTTAAAGGGGACCTGTTGTGCTTTTTTAATATTGCTTTTTGATGGGACCAGATGTTCAATCCAACAGAAAAATGTAAAAAAAAACAAAAAAAAAAAACCTCTCTAAGCATTTAAGTGTATGATTTGTATGGTTTACCCCTTTGTCATTTTTGTTTTGTTTGTCATTATTGCTTTATTGTCATAGCTGCTTTTATTGTTATTTATTTTGGTTATTTATGTGTAAATGTATGTTAATAATAAAATAAATAAGTACAAAAAAAAAAAAATCCAATTGATACAATTTTGATTTGACCAGTGTGAAAAAATGGACTCTCCAAGAAGTTATTAAAGCTTGTGAAATGGGGTCCATACCACCATACAAGACCCACATTGTGCTCTTTTGTGACCTTTTTTGTTATTATTTCATCAATATCATTTCAGTTTTACACTGGTTACCATTGTATGATTATTTTAATTTTTTTACATTTGGATTTTTATTTTTAATATTACTATATTACAATCTTTCACAAATAACATGATGAAAATAAAATAACAACCACAATTTGGCCAATACAAATCACAGTAATAATCAAAACTAATTAATATGTTGTAGCAATGGCAATTTAAGCACTGAAATGATCAGAACAAGACCGGTGACGGTGTATGGGCTTTAGAAAAGCACAGGAGCACTTCCTGGTTTTACTTGTCTACGTAGAGCCATAAGATCAAGTGTTTTGAGAGTGAGCATTGGCTCAGCATACAGGATTACTCAAGTATGTGTGAATGAAACAAAATACTACTCCAGGTACACTGCCTGGCCAAAAAAAGAGTAAATAGGTAAGAGCCTCCCTGCAGTTGGTCAGGTCTGGGTTCAGCAACGTTCTGTGTCCAAAGAATGAGGTCAGCTGACTTCCTGCAGATACTGAATGACCAGGTTACTACATCAATGGATTTTGTTTCTTCCCTGATGGCACAGGGCTTATTCCAAGATGACAATGCCAGGATTCATCGAGCTCAAACTGTGAAAGAGTTCAGGGAGCATGAGACATCAGTTTCAGACATGGACTGGACATCACAGAGTCCAGACCTTAACCCCACTGAGAATCTTTGGGATGTGGTATTGTGTTGGACCTTTAGCTTTGATTACAGCTGCATTCACTGTGGCATCATTTCAATAAGCTCCTGCGATGTCACAGCATTTATTTCCCTCCAGCTTTGCATTTATTTTTTGCCAAGATCTTGTATTGATGATGGGAGAGTCTGACCACTGCCAAAGCCTTCTCCAGCACATCCCAAAGATTCTCTGTGAGGTTAAGATCTGGACTCTGTGGTGGCCAGTGCTTGCAGTAATAAAGCAACAGGCATGCAACACTGATTTATATCTATGTAGCTCGCCATGAACAGCATTAAAGACAATGAATGTCATGTTGTCCTCATTCAGAAATGAGAACAGAGTATCCAAAATATACAGCGTAGTGTTGTGTTTATGGCAAAATGGCAACAGTCACTCATACGCATCTGCCATGTTTGTAGTTGATACTAGTTAGGGTTTTGCTTACGTCACATCTTTCGTTTCTCTGATTGCTTACTCCATCTCTGTTTGTTCCAAAATCCAACTGAACGAGACTAAAGTCTATATATGGAATAGAAAAATAATTAGTCTGACTGGCTGGGCTACCTGTTTGGTTCAGTAGTCCAATCATTCCACATTATACCGGTCTGCAGGGCCGGGACTGCACAGCAACCAAAAAGAGTCTGAACCAGCTGTGAGGTTAAAAGCAAGATTTGCTTTCTTTAACAGTGGGCTCTGCCAGTCCTTTAGGTGCCAGCAACAAAAATCAATCCTGACATCCACAGTGACAGATATAGATCCAAACAATTAACAGCCTCAGTTTGAAAAGTGCAGATGTACTGCTCTTTAGTTGCCCCCGAATACGATTCTACCAACTTTAAAACTAGAGGAACAGTTCATTCTCTTCAATTCATTGTGGACAGTTTTTTTTTTAAACCATCAGCATTTCTTCTGCAGCTCTTCTCTCAGGCCACCTTCTTAATATGTTCAGCATGTTATCTGGTAGAAATCCCTTTCACGCTCTTTCCTTTTTGCTCCTTTTCAAAAATTGAATCATCCTCCTATAAATACAGAGCAGCGTCCAGTGGGAGCTGAGCAGAGAGCTGAAAAGATTATACCAGAGCTGCTGTAGAATTTTAAAAGACCCATTATCTCAAACTGGTCTGATTTAATAAGCGCTAGAGGACACTGGAAATCTACCTGACATTAATGAAAAATTCACTTAAATGATGTTTCATTTCTGAGTCGTCCTCCTCTTACTCCAGGATACGGTCTGAAAAATGTATCCATAAATTGGTCTGTACTCGATGGCCTGATCTCTGCTGATTCAGCCTTTGACACAGATGATTCTATAGACATTTCACCGTGGGTGCGTGTCAGCAAAGGTGGAGCCCATAAAATAATGACTCCATCTTTCACAGTCACCTCGAAGGAAATATTGCAAACAAATTGTGTGTGTTGTCAGCAGAGAATGGTCTAAATCCTACACCCATCAAACTTGCGCTATGTCTGTTTGTGGCCTGTCGCATCTTGCTACCTGTACTATTTCATGGCATGCAGTCAAGCAGAATGGTGCTGATGCCACAACATGCTTGCGTCACATAAATTCGTATATAGAGGGTTTTCAAAATGCTGCAACTAAGCATTTTTCGGAATCTTCACACTTTTTATGAATTCATTTCCAGGATATTCTTGTTGAGACACTGGTTGGGCATAGCAGGCAAGGCATATTGGATGGCTAAAAAATGAAAATCCCAAATAGTTGAGAATAAAATCATTAGTACCCTATTCATTTTTCCTAGATTTCCACACAGCTTTTCCAAACATCCTAGTTTTTTATGTTCCCCAGTACCTATGTATCCCGAAGAACATTAAGGTAGGGTTAAGGTTAGGGTAGGGCGCATCAGGACTCACCAGAATGCACAATAACCTAGATTCTGCATTATTTATCTTCCCTGGTTTCTATGGACCAGAGAACATAGATACTGGGAATCATATTGTTATCAGGCAGATTGAGAGGATTGAAGAACGAATCCAAGGTCGAAAAAGATTCAGGCAGGTTTATTCTGAGCTCAGGTTCAGACAATCATCTCACAAGCAAGAGACAATTCTCCGACCACGCAGGGTCGGCTCACAAAGGTTTAAGTAGCTTACATCGCTGAGCATAGCATAGTTATAAACCAATCACAACAAAAGAGAACATTTTCTTTACTAAAAAGGCTATGTTGGAGAAGTGCAACGAGCCAATCGTTTTGAGGAGATAACTTTAGAAATAACAAAATCAAGTTGGAGAGTTACTAAAAAGGCAAGGTTGGAGTGCAGCCAGGAGCCAATCACAAACAACATGTTACTATAGCTTGAAATGGGACCTCAAGGTAAACAATGGAGGAGTGCACATATAGCTCAACATGAGTCGCTCTGTCTTCAAGCTTCAAATTACCATGTAAGCACATAGTTCAAACAATTGTGAGACTTACAAGCATTACATGATATCACAAATGCTCTTTCACACAAAATTATTTCACAAAAAAAAAAAAAAAACTATCAGGGTCAAAATTATTAGCCCATCTGATGCTAATAGTCAATTGTGTATCATTTTTGCTGAACAACACCTGACGCTTAATGTACACTGAATATGTTGCGTGTGCATTACGTGTCCTGTATGACCACCGTAACAAAGAGACGCCATTCCAGTGAATGTATGAGTTCACACTGCCTGCGTTGCAGTATGTGCCCGGGTTCAGCTCTTTGGGAGGAATACACAAGGAATTTTGTTTGACAGATGCGGCAGCCCTCTTCAGTAAAGTTGAACAGAGCAGAATAAGCCAGACAGAAGGTCAGACCAGTGAAGAGGATCTGCTTAACCACATAGCTATGTAAACATTACATTTTAGCTGGGGACACGGGGGTCACAGGCAAGGTTTAATACCATTAAACGTGTAAAAAAATATTTTTTAGCACGATTACTGATGCTAGAAGCACCAAATTCACAGAATAAAATATCCAAATGAATGGGAGATTGTGGTCAGACAGGAAAAAAGGGCTTTTGTTTATGTAGCACAGATATAAAAATATATATACTTGAGACAAAGATTAAGGGCCATATTTACTAAGACAAGTGCAAAATTGCGAGTGCAGCTTAAAAAATAGTGTCTGGTATTTGTGGGCGTGTTGCGTGTGATATACGAAGAGAAACTGCGCAAGTAACTGCTGCCGCAAATCTGATATGTAAATGAGAATTTTGCGTGAGCATAAAACGCACTGACAGCGAGAGCAACGCTGTTTGCCAGCTCTGACTGCATCTTTCCTACAGAGATGCAACACAAAACACAATCTGAGAGTCCAACAAATAACAGGACTGACTGTAGCAGAGCTGTGTTCACTGACCAGAGTCACGTTGCCTTATGTCCCCTCTGTGAAAGACAGTGAAGGGAGAGGAAAGTCCTTTTCACTGTCTGTCAGAGCCAGTAACCTTTCAAACAATTATATAAAATGTATCAGTAGCCTATATGGCGTGCTGATGGTGATCAAATAAAAATAACAATTAAAAAACATTTTCGATGTCCTCCGCTCGATCAAATCCACGCAGCCTTGAGCCTCTGTGGGCAGCTGTCAAGCGCCGCAGCGAGCATTGGGAGGCAATGAGATAAACACAGTGAGTAGAGTTTGCGCAGCTTTTAAAGACTGTTCTGTCACCGTAAGGATTTCAAAGAATGTTAAACAGACTGAAAGCCCAGAGACAGCAGCTGTAAAAGGCTGAAGTTCAGGGAAATACGAGCGAGAATCAAGGAAAAAGTGCCGCAGGTAAAGTCTGTTTCTTTGTTTCCTTCGTCTTCAAATCAACACATTACTGTTGTATCTTTGTAAATGAGCCCTGTTAAAGCATTAGAACTTATTTTCAACGCCTCATCTGTGCACTAAAAGCTGCACTCTTACCTCTGCAAAACTTTTGTACCTGCTTCTCCAACGTACTAAATTTTCACGCAGATTTAGCTCCGTACTCGTGATAAATCAAACAAGCGACTGCAAAGCGACTTCATTTGCATTTTCCACGCCTTGCATTTTGCGCGTTTTGGCAAGAACGCCTTGTTTTACAGATTCATTGAATCACAGGAGCAAAATCTGCGCCGCGCTGAATTTGCTCCTGTGAGAGACGCAAACCTCAGCTGCGCCTGGGTTTGCTCCATTTTTAGCACGTCTTTTTCATTTAGCGTGCATGCAAACCTTTGATAAATCTGGCCCTAAGAGTATTAAGCCTACACCGGTACCAACAGCCTTGCACTGAAATGCAAGTCAAAACACCTAAAACTAATTTCTAAGTAGGGAGCGGTTTACCAGCAGGAACTTATTATAATAATCTAATTTAAGCTGAGTTTGGTAGTCTTTAAGTATAAAGTTTTTTTTACAAAATTAGGCAAAATAGTATTCTGAAAGGTACAGGTAAATATTGTAAAGAATGTAATTTGATCAGAACCGTTATGCAGGATTACTGATTATTACTGATAATAATTGTAGTGGAGTAAAGTTATGGTATGACTTATTAAAATTTTGGAGATTTTAGGGAATAAAGGTGGATCTGAGACTCCAAGACTATTGATGCCAACTCATGAACTGTCACACACTGCCTTACTGTACTCGGAGCAAAAGGGAGAGAGGACGATGACGACAGCAGCCTCCGGGTTCAGTCGGGGACTCGTGACGTTGGTCCTTGTCCTTTTGGATTCGCGGCGGGTCACAGGCCTGGTCTTCCCGGTCCAAGCCGCGGTTTGTAGGTTTGGTCCTCCGAAAGCTCAACAAGCCAGTCTCCAGATGTCCCGTTAGGTTTAACAGCGATCGTGATGCCGCTTACGACAGAGTTTAGCTGTTGTTCAGTGTAAGGCAGCATCAAAGTCTCATAGTATGACAAATGTCCTTTTAATGCCAAAATGTAAAAGTTCAATAAAAACACTTTCACAGCGACTCAAAACTTTAGAAGTAGAGCTTCATGAAATAGCCGCTCTGGTCAAGGCAGCGATTGTTTACGCGGGTGGATGTTGCGCTACATGACACTTTCAAAATAAACTACAAAAATGATACTTGAAAACTAGCAAATAAAAGTTTAGACAACTTATCGTGAAATGAAAATATCTCCGGTAAAGTAAAACTTACGCGAGAGATTACAACGAGAGTAGATAAGAGCAGTGATGAAGAGGAAACGAAAACCAAAAAGAAGAAAGAGAGAGAACAATGGACCTGGGCGTATTTAACTCTGTGTTAAAACGGGGCGGCCCTCTGTCCTTTGCAGGGATTGTGGGGATATCAAATTACCTTTGCTAAACCCCATGTTAAACAGAAATGTGCTTTACGCCACTCAATTTAACTAGGTTTTAAGGTATGTTACATTTAAACTGAGTGGAACATTCATGATAGCATAACACAAAAATACTCGTGATATTACATGGAATAAGCACATATCCGACCATTATTAAACATGATGATTTCAACAGTTCGCACAAAATACAGTTAGGACATTTTCCCCTAAAGCAACATGTATATGCATGAAATCAGTCTCTTGAATAGGTGAGTGTAATGCAAAGTCTTTGATATGTATAACTTTATTATGATGAACAATAGGATGGAATATAGTGACCACAGTCTGTCCTGGCCACTAGAGAGCAGTATTGCTCCACATTTCGATCCTTGAGCGTACGGCGCTTTGTTTACACAACGGAAGTTAATTATCTGGTGTTGAAAACTGGGCTGTCACTCCATATCTGGTTTCTGTTCTCTCTCAGAGGAAAAAAGGCTTCTTCTGACGTATTTATTGGAACAGGTCATTAAAAACCTGTCATGCAGTTTGTATAGGATAGCCATATACCTTTGTTTATGTCCTTGGCGTGATAAGACTCAGACTTCTCAGCTCCAAGTAGAAATACCTGTGGGGCTCCAAGTAAAAGTCAACAAGAGTTCAGTGTGAAGTCTTCCTACATTTACATGAAGCTCTCTGTATAGACATTGGGAATGTGATGTCACATCGGTGTTCACACAAGCTATTTTTAAAATAAAACAATGGAGAAATTTAGGATGTAAACTTACTGGAGTTAGCATTCTCACAAATTCTGAAACTTCAGTGTGTGATAAATATTCAGTTTTGACAAAAGCAGTCAAAAGAGTTGTTTCAACGCTAGTGTGTTGTACTTAGCGTCATGTTCCATGTCAGTGTCCTGTTTTCTGTGTTTTGTTTCCCTCGTGGTTTATTTTGTAGTCTTGGTTTCTGATTTACTTCCTGCCTTTTGTGTTTCCTGCCTGTGTGATTGCCTGCCCCGCCTTCATGTGTTTCACCTGTGCCTCATCCCTGTGTGTATTTAAGCCTTGTGTTCTCCCGTTTGTTGTTGGATCATTGTCGTGTCTTTCGTGAGCATCAGTGTCATGTCCAAGTCTGCCTTACCCTAGTGTTCCCTGTGTCTCCTGGCTTCTGTGCTTTTTGTAAGTTTTCATTTGTATTTTTGAATTAGTTGTTACTCCTCTGTTGCCTTTTCATTTCCTCGAGTTGTTACCTTTTCAACTTTTGTGTTTTTTCCCCTTGTGGAGGTTTTTCATTTAGTTTATTAAAAGTTTATTTAGTCCTGCATTTTTGGGTCCTTTTTTCCCCCTTGTTTCTCGTGACACTAAGTACTTTTTTATTCCACTGTGACTAATGCTGCTCTTACTATATTTCACCGTTTGTGAATCCTAACATGATGGATCCATCGCTCAACGTTAAATTTCACAACATAGGTTCCTGAACTCTAGACATGGCTGTCATCGCCTGAATTCAAAACTTCAGCTTACTCGCTACTCTCCTGTGAACTCCTCTGGCTGTTGTTAGATATGTACTGCACACGCAACGCACGCCGTGTAAATTAGGCATGAAGTGTCCCAGCCCACACTTATTGGCCAAATTTTTGATGCTCCTCCAGGTTTAAGGTCCAGGTCTTCTGGTATGGACCCTGGTCTTCACTTCACACCACAGATTTTCAATGGAATTCAAGGCCAGTCTTTGTATCGGCCGTTCTGTAACATTCGTGTTGGTCTTCTGAAGTTAGTTCTGGAATGATCTGTGGTTTGGGTCGTTGTTGGGACTTTTTGCTGAATTCCAACTGGGCACCAGTCACCATGAAAATTGTATAGTGTGCCCAGAATTTGATGGTAATAGTCAAACCAGCAATACCCCAACTACAATGGGCCTGTTATTCCTTTACTTCAAGGTAATTTTCACTTACAATCTTGTTAACCAACTCAGTCCCTTCACTTGATTGTGATAATGTTAAACATTGCTGCACAGCCTTCCCCCAAAATCACTCTTTGTGAATAAACCATATGTAATAATATTTACTACACCAGCGGCACTAAACAGACTGCTCCTGTTTTAAACATGAAGACTTACACCTCTGCTTTATCTCTCTGGAGTTTTTTTATCTGCACTCTCTCTTCTGCGTTCCTCTACACTACTGCTCTGCTGATAAAGATATTTCCAAATGTATCGGTAAAAATATGTTCCGAGCCTTCAAAAGTTCTTTGAAATAATGCACACCTCCACTGCTCACACATGACAGCACTAAGCAGAGAAAGTTTTGATTTGGAGTGTAAACTTAAATGAAAGTGATTATAGACTCGGTGTCAAAAAACAATGTATTCCAAAGGTTCAGAGAGAAGAAATTAAAACTTTAGTAGAAGTCAAAAAACATAGATTTTGAGTATTTAAATATGATTACACCACGGCATTATTATATAGCCCTCACAAGATCAGTCCCATGTTCCCACATTTCTAATATTTAGTGTTAGAGGTAAAAAACATGCACCATTTACCAAATATAATCTCAGAAATATGAGAATATAGGGCTGTGGGAACACAGACACGCTCCTGTTTATGTTTGTTATAACCCTTTTACTAATGCACATGTAATAGCAACATTGTTATTGTGCTATTTTATTACTGTTTCACATTTTGCTGCATCATGTTATGTCCACATTAAATGCAAATGTAAGGCGTGAGTGTTTTACATGTTAAGCTATGTAAAGGCACGCTCAGATGTGAAAAAAAGTCCCGCGAATTGGTGAATGAAGTGTACAGCGCAAATTTGAATCCAACAATCTATTCACTGAAGTTGAAAAATTTGAACTTTGGCGGACTTACGCTGTAACAAGCGGCGATCCTTGCGGCAGAGACCTAGGAAAACAATCAAAACTGTCAGTGTGAACCTGGAGCTATAAGCTACAGCCTCTAACACCTCTTCTATTTTTATAAAGACAGGAACCAAAAGGAACTATTCCCAAAACAGCCCTGATAAAAAGCAGAACAAAAATAAATGGTAACTGAGTTATCTGTGACTGGACTCATGCTGTGGGTATATGTGTGGTATGTGATAAAAGCCTGAGGATTCTATTTGAAGGTTCGCTCTGATCATCATAAAAACAAGAAAACACAAATGAAGACAATGGGAATATTGATAAAATATAAAGGGACCTTAACTTTACTAAATACTGAGATGTGCTTGAAAGAAGAAGTCATTGCACTGTTCAACAACAAATAACTCCAGCCGCTGCTCCTCCGCGATGAGAGGAGCCAGCTGAGGTGGCTCGGGCATCTGTTCCGGAGGCCTCCTGGACGCCTCCCTTGGGTGTTCCCGGCATGTCCCACTGGGAAGAGGCCCCGGGGAAGACCTAAGACACGCTGGCAGGACTGTGTCTCTTGGCTGGCCTGGGAACGCCTTGGGATTCCCCTGGAGGAGCTGGAGGAAGTGCCTGAGGTGAGGGAAGTCTGGGTACTTTTGCTTAGACTGCTGCGTCCGCGACCCGGTCCTGGAAAAGCGATAAAAGATGGGTGGATGGGTGTCTTGTCTTCAAAAACCTGTCTTGATATATATACACTACAATCATTTTTTGCCAGGTTTTACAGTTGGACAGAGTCAGTCAGAACTAATTGGGGACATTAAGCATGACTAGTTGGCCAAGAAATCTGTCAGGGGGTAAAGACTTGAATCTGCAAGTGTGTGAGGGGAATAGAGCCGACCAGACTTCAGTCACAGTCAATCAAATATTGACCTACCCCCGGAGTTTGCATAAAAGTTTGAGTTGTTTGGAGAAATCCTATAGTGCATGATTCCTTATCAAATACTTAATGTCTTTTATTTGTCATAAAAGAAGTGTTAGTGTTTTCAGCTTTTCCAAATCCGTAACAACTCTGAAAGTTGTGTAGGGTGTCTCTAGCTTAAGGTGCAACACTGGTGTGTACTTTTAGTTCCTTTGCCTCTCTCCCTGACTTCTGTATCCCAGCCCCTGTGTACTCGGTGGAACAGTGCTTACAGAACACGCTTTCATTTGTGGGTGTAGGTTGTATGTTCAGTCTAATGGAAACGTATCCGTTCACTGCGTCTGTGTAAACTCTGCCATCAGGCTTCGTGACCAAACTTCTGACAATGGCAGTGGTAACCTAGCAACACCTGACTGCAAATATATACGTGCGTCTTATTTGTGTCAGAGACTTCAAACACACACAGCCTCCAAACGTGTCAAAACTTTCCCAGTTTTAAACACCAAACAGCTTAAAAGCAACCTTTAAAGATAGAAGTACCATCTCTGATTTTGTTTTATTTAAAGCCGCATACATTTCCCACATTATTATTATTTATTTCCTTTTTCTTGTTTCCACCTATTCCTATTAGGCCTCATCCCAGAAACTATGGGCATTAGGCAGGAAACACCCTGGTCTCTAGACAGTGGCCAGTTATAGTTGCAGGGCTGACACAAAGACTTAATGCAGACAACTTTCACCTTTACTTTTCAATCAATTAATCAATCAATCATCTTTTATTTCTATAGCACTTTACCACAACCAGCGTTGACCAAAGTGCTTTACATTGTTAAAAACTGTAAATAATCCTTAAATACAATTGCAGGACCCTACTGGATTGACAGAAGCTTAGAATCTCACCTAAATACGCAGGAGCAAGGCAGTAACTTGCATTAAAAACAAACAACAGAGGCTTAAACTGGATTCTAAACTGAACTGGGAGCCGGTGGAGAGAGCGGAGGACAGATGTGATGTGGTCGTGTTTGCAAGTGTTAGTGAGAAGGCAGGCAGCAGCATTATGCATAAGTTGTAGATGGTGCAAAGAGGCCTAATAAACCCCAACGTACAGGAGGAGGAGTCTAACCGGGAGCTGATAAAGGCGTGGAGGGCTTTTTCGAGAGTTTCGCTGTGGCTCAAAAACTGCTTGAAAGCTAGCTCTAACAATGGAATTGCATGTCTAGTTTCGGCTTACTGTCCAACCTCGCCCCAAAATTCTTGACCACGTGGTAAACGTCGGGCACCAGCATCGCAAGACCAGGAGCTGTACTGAGTTGGAGGCGCTGAAGAGGATGTATTCCATCTTGTCCTCATTCAGACACAAAAAAGTTCTGTGACAGCCAAAATTTAATGTCCCTCGGACATCTGTGGATGGAATCAAATGAGTCTGGAGAGTTTGGAATTGACCGGGAGATAGATTTGTATATCATCTGCATCTGTATGTACCTGTTTAGCCTTTTTCTGTTATTGTTGCCTTACAACCTGGAATTTAAATGGATCATTGAGAGGTTCATGTCAGTCACTTTACATCACATGACAACAACTATGAAAATGCAAAAAATATATATATATATATATATATATATATATATATATTGTGAAGCAAATTAGACATGACAGAAAAACTGAAAACTTGAGCATACAAAAGTATGTACCCCTTTTTAAAGAGGCCCCTAAATGAGACCCAGTGTTACTCAGCCTCAGAAGTCACAGAAAAAGTTAGATAAGGTCGGCCTGACTGCAATTCAACTGTCATTATGCCACAAAACACAATTTAATTCATCATTACAACATGTAAAAGATAAGGAACCACACCAAACCTGACCATCTAAAACTCACAAACCAGGCAAGGAGTGCATTCATCAGAGAGGCAACAATAAGACCAAAGGTGACCCTGAAAGATCTGCAGAGCTCCACAGCAGAGACTGTTGTATCTGTCCCAGGACCACTCTGAACCATACTCTCCACAGAGCTGGGCTGGGTGGAAGAGTGGACATTGCTTGAAGAAAATAATAACAAAACATGTTTTGTGTTTGCCAAAAGGCACGTGGAAGACTCCCCAAACACGAGAAGGTCCTCTGTCCAGATACAATTAAAATGAGCCATCAATGAAAGATGCTCTGTGTAGCACAAACCTGGCCCCTGACTGGGGCCCCTCTCTAAAGTGAAGCCTGGTGATGGCAGTGTCCTGCTGTGGGGATATTTGTCATTGGTAGGGACTGGGAAACTGCTCAGAACTGAAGGAACGAAGGATGGAGCTAAACACAGGACAATTTTTGAAGAAAACAACTCAAACTGTGCTGTACAAAGCATCCAACCTGAAGGAGCTGGAGCTGTTTTTAGATGAAGAATTCATTATAGAAAGGTGAGTATTACAGACAGACATAAATTCTAGCTTAAGGCAATTTTATTTAAATATGCTTCAATTTAGTGTGTATTTACATGGCTACTACTGTTTGTACTCCCGGGGGTGAAGCACTCACTTAACAGCACAGATCCACATTCATCTTATTTCTCAGTCAGTTTTCTCTGATGGGATTCTGTAGAAACACAGATCTAACGTGAGAAAGCAGTAGCTTCAGCTGACGCTCAGTGGAGTTACGTTAACTCATCTTCTTCTATCTTCTAACTTCATCTCCAGGTGTGACATCACTGTGGAAACTATAAATGTGGGCAATTTAAAGTTACACTAATTCTTCAGTTTATTCAGTCACATAAAGCATTGGCCGCAGTAAACAACAACAAAACAGTAATCATGAAACTGTGACTGAAAAGGCTCAGGCAAAAGCAGAGTTTATTAATGCCAGCCTAGTTTTATTAGATTTTAGTCACACCTTTCGTCCCAAGGCGCAAAAAAATGCACTGCCATAGAAAAATTATATAATAATAGATAATTCAAACTTTTTTTTTTGGGGGGGGGCATGATTAACTTCAGCCCTCACCATACATAGCAAAAATTAATTCTGTTTATGAAATGTTTTTTATTTGTCTTGTAGGCTTGCTAATTTATACAAACACTAATGTGGCCATCCGCAAATTTTTACCTCTACCATATTTGGGGAAATGGCGCCACCTAGTAAAAAACAATAAAAACTAAAATTCCAATCCCTCACTATCATGAATCCATGAAATACCTGATAAAAATGTGAAATTATATTGCAGTGACAGTGCTTTATAAAATGTTTAAATGGGAGTCATTGGCACAAAAAATGTCTTAGGGGTAAAGGTGGGATTTTTTAGACACCTTTTTAAGAGGATTTAAAAAAAATAAATCTGAAAATCTGAAAATTCATCCAAAAATACGCACTAGAGGCTAAAACTATGCCATTTAAATCAACACAGTAAATGTTATCCACAAAAACCTATTGCAAAACATCAAAAAATGTCTTAGGGGTGTAGGAGGGATATTATAACAACAAAGAAAAAAAAAAATCATTTACAGCCATATCTCTCAAATATAGAGGTGTACAATACTTTTTTAAACATGAAAAGAGAACTACATGTTTTTAATGCCAAGTTGAACCCCAGTGACAGAAAAACATCTCCTCCTAACTTCCTTTTTAGCTTTTTGCAAAGTAAATTTACACAAATCTCTAACTCATAATTGTGCTCTGGAATTGAAAAGAACCTCTGGACACAATCTGGGAGTGTTTTAGCTTTTGCCTTGAACATTATTTGCATTATTCTATAATAAACCAAATCTCTGAACTTCAAAATCTGAAAATTTAAAAATAATGCATTTGTGTGGTCGTAAAACCCAGCCTTATTTACAATAGGTATGGCTTGTTTTTGCTGTAACACAATCTTATCTGTCTAAACTGTCTCTTAAATTACACTGCTTTATATTGGACATTGTATACGCCACACAGGCTATTTTGCATAACGGGACATTCTGAATGCCACTGTTAACTATAAGCACCTGTTTATTGATAAAAGTGGACTCTTAAGCCGTATTCGCACGGGATTAGTTTTACCCAGGGACCTCCAGTAATTTGTTATAATCGCCAGTGTCGTCTGTGATTTTTATCCCGTGCGAATCATCCATGTCTGTAAAAACGTCTGTAAAAATTCCCCTGAAAATTACCAACCATATTTCGGCCAACACAGAGGTCCTCTGATAATACTAGTCCCGTGTTAATCCCCCATGTCTGTGATTCAGGCTGATTTTGTCGGCAGATTGTTTCCTAAAGTTCGTAAAAAAGAGATCCAAAATGTCTTTAACGCTCCATTTTTCCTCTGTATTTAATAATAAGACGTCTCTTTTGGTCTTACTCCGAAACAATTACTGTTTTTCTCAGAGTAAAAAGTAAAAAAAAAACAAGAGTAAACAAACTACGTTGAAGATATCAACCAGAAGCACACCTCCCGTTGTCATGGCAACGCTAGACTAAGTTTTTGGAGCAACATGGGGCTGTTTTGGAAAGTTAGGATGCTTTCAGTTCTAAAGTTAGATCCAGAGACGAATCGCAGTGAATGGATTAATAAAGAGCGCCGCCTGCTGTTTAAGAAGAGAGAAATCTCCACAGATAATGGATGACCTGCGTCGTAGCCTGAGGTAAAGTTTGTTTTTTGTCAGGACAGGAAATCAACAAAAGATAGTAGTTTAAGATTAAGTAGAGCTTGAAACATAAACGAAATCTGGGATTTTTATTATAAATCTGTGTAATTTTCAAAACATCATATCTGGAAAGTTTGTAAAATCGAGTAAATTACAGACATAGTTTATCCCGTGCGAATTCCCGACTAAAAACACTGACGTCAGGGGGTAATTCACGAATTACAGAGGTCCAGGGGTAATGCTTATCCCGTGCGAATAGGGCTTTAGTATGTATGCAAAACTGTACACAATATTCCAGAGAGTTCAGTTTGCCAGGCAGGTAATTTGTGAGGAAAAGTGCCAGTGTTGACGGAGCATGACTAATTCCATTTCGTCACATCCATCACTTTGCTTCACAGCTGCTCTCTGCTGATTAATAATTAGGCCCACGGTAACAGTAGCCAGCACACACCTGCAGTCTTCATCATTGTAGGGCTAACTGTGTGTGTATTTTTTTTAGTTTTGAAGTTGCACAGTAAAAAGTCAAGTGTTAAATGAACACTGTCAGTGAACATATGGTCCTTATCTGTCTAGTATTAATTTTACTCTTTACTCTAGTGTTAATGTTTCAGTGTTAAAATTAACACAGCACCATGAAACAGTTTCTTCTTTAATGTCACTTTAATAAACTTCACATTGCTTGGGAAATGCTGTATGCTGATTGATCTGTTGTTAAAAATAATGCAATGAAATTATGAAACAAAAAACCTTTCAGCTGTACTTAAACTTCAGTTATAACATGGACCTGTCCACATCAGTCATGGTGCAACCATGACTCAGAGGAAACAGTGACTCCTGTGATAACTGGAAATGTATTCTCTGTATACTTTTTTTTAAAACTTTGTCTGTCTTTGTGGAAGTCATGTTTGCACCATGTTATATATTGTAGCTTAAGTACAGCTGATAAGTTTTTATTTAAATTTTGCTCCCCAAAAACAACCTATCTAAACTTCTTGATACTTGTTTTAATTTTTTTTTCCACAGAAATGTAATGCTTGCTTGTTTGAAGTGCCAGTCAAACAAGTGAAGTTTTTAACCAATTCCCATTAAATGATGGGAGTGAGTGCATTAGAATGCAGTCCTTTTTAGCTCAAAGACATCAGGTCATGTGTGGCATTGTTCACCAGTGTCATGGTGCTGTGTTCATTTTAACACTGAAATAATAACACTAGAGTACAGAGTAAATTTAACACTAGACAGATAAGGACCATATGTTCACTGACAGTGTTACTTTAACACTGGACTTTTTACTGTGTGGAAATCAGTCAGTGACTATATGGTGGCAATACAGTCTATGTTAAATACTTTTTAGTGATGGACAATCCGGCACGTTTCTAAAGAGTTGGCTCTTTTGGCTCTGCTCCTTTAACCCCGTAGCACCCTCTGTTGCAAATATGCAGCACATAATTCAAAGGTAATGGCAAAAAAGTAGGAGTCTTTTTTTTAATGTATTAACTAATTCATGAATGCTGCTTACCAAAAATATTGACAAATTTTTGTTCTTACCCATCCCCGTTGACTAAAATTTAACTCGGATGATTTTTTTCCAACAAGTATTTCTATGTCTGGGTTCTACGGGGTTAAAAGAGGTTTGTATGTAGGGTTGCAAAGGGGTGGAAAATGTCTGGTAAATTTCCGGAAATTTTTGTGAAACTTTCCACGGGAAGTTAAGCTTGGAAATTTTGTGAATTTTCAAATTTGGAAACCATATACAAATAAATTTAAAACAATTATAATGACTGATGAAGCATAAGAAACAGTACTTTTTTAAGTATTGATTTTTGCAATAATTTCTGCTACTTAATTTTAAAGTCGGGTTGATTTATGCACCAAGGTCTTAGCTTGGCTTTTAGGTATTAGCATTTAGCATATCATAGCAGCTAATAAGCAAATACAATTTTTGATACAAAGGTCAATACAATTCTGCAATTATATTTCAATTCAAACTACTACAGAGTTGTCCTCAGTTCACAGCAAACACCTGTTTTATAGAGGCACAGTCAAACAGAGTGTAAATTGTTCAAAAGAGAGAACATGTGCTGAGCTGACACAGTTTAATCAGTGGAAAAACACCACATTACATTAATCTGCTCAAAAAAACAGCACCACCCCCAGTGGCCAGCCTTGGAACTGCAGCCAAACTCGTGTTGCTAGGCCTGCCACCAGAACAAATGTAACTCATTAATTATGCGTGATGTTGTCACAAATGTATTGATGCCTATAAAGAATTATGATGCTTAATATATACCCCCAAAATATCACAATATACCACAAAACACATTTTTACAACACTAACAGTTGAGCTAACCACAAATATGGAGTCTGCAGTCTTGAGTTTGGTGGTGTGGAGATCAGCTGTGCATGTGATAGGTTACTACATGTACCACATGTTACTACATGTACTGCATGTTACTACATGTACCGCATGTACCACATGTACATGTGACTGAGGAATAACACAGATATTGAAGTGTGTTTGTGTTTTTTATGCTATAGTATATTGCCCTGTGATGGGACAGCTTTGAATTGTGTAAGTTCGCAATTTATTCCTATAAATTCTTGTTTATTCCCATGGAAAATTTCCAACTTTGAAAATTTCCGCAATTTTGCAACCCTACTTGTATGGCTCCCAGATGGCTCTTCATTTAGTATCACTCTGAGCATTTTATTTAGGCCTAATTTAGATGTTCTCTTAAGTTGGCTCTTACTTATTGGCTTAGCACTTACAAAACACCAGTCCACACTGCATTTACACTACAGTGTGCATGACATTACCATATACTCCAACTTTTATCTTCATCATTTGCTAATATGTCAGATTTCTTTTTGCTTCCCTTTTGAGTACTTAAAGGTCCCATATTATGCTTTTTTCAGGCTTTTTGAAATAACTTTGGACTTCTTTGCATTAGCATTTCACATTTTATAACTTAAAATAATGTAGATGTATGGAAAACGTCTTCTTTTGGGGAGCTTTTACTTTGACTTTGCGAAGAACCCTTGGATTAGGCGTCCTTTGCCTCTTGTGTCAACGGTGGGGAATGGACAGAGCATAAAATGGCTTTTCAGTGCAAGTATTAGCAACATAGACAAATGAGCTGACTGCTTCGCTGAAATGATCAGAACGAGTCTGGTGACGGTGGGCTTTAGAAACGCTCAGGAGCATCCAGTCTGCTCTCATGCATTTATCCAACAGATGGTGTACAGCTCTGTTTCCACTGATTCCTCACAGACATTTTTTATTTTGTAGTAAAATGGCATCATACAAAAAGGTTAATGTAGTAAACAGCTTTTTTTCTATGACACTGTTCAGAAAGATAGTAACAAAGCTGCACTCTGCTGCTCTCTGCTGGTCAGTTCATCTGTTTCTTCATGGCAGTATTACAGTAATTATCAGAAATGTTTTCTTTTAGTCAGTTAATGTTTTTAAAGGTTGTAAATTGTGCAATGCTATTCTAGAGGTGAACAAGATTGGTTTAAAAAGAGACAAAAGCAAAATACAGTATAGCACCTCTAAAGCTGGGGACACACAACACGATGTTTCTGCCCGATTTTATAACGATTCACAGTTGCGCGGAGTCTGTACCAGTCAACACTAGTTGCAGGGAATCGTAATCCCCAGCCTGAAAACTGTTAGTGTGTGATGTTCTGAGACTCGAATCGGCGCAAAAACCCGACTCTGGACGCACTCCTGTAGCGTGGGCTGTTTACAGAGCCAACTGGGAATTCATGGTGTCCAGCGGCCAGTGAAAAACAGCTGATGGGACACAGGAAATAGCGTCAGAGAACGAAGACAAAGCAACAGGAAGTGGAATATATAAGCGGAAATTTGAAGAAGAAGAAGAAAACATAAACAAAAATGGCAAACGCCGAAGAAAGTTGAGTGCTACCCAAGCGAAACTGGTTACCGTATTTTCCGGACTATAAGTCACTCCGGAGTATAAGTCGCAATAGCCAAAAAATGCCTAATGAAGAAGAAAAAAACGTATACAAGTCGCACCAAGAACAGACATTTTATCTTGAAAGGCAAGTTATAGTAATAATAGAATAGAGAACAACAGCTGAATAGGTGTGCGCTATGCTAACGTAACACACTGATGGTTATTCAGCTACATGAAGCATAAACAACAAACTGAATAGGTGTCTCGTATGTTAACGTACGCAACGGCAACAGCGACCCAGGTAGCGTCCATGTTTGTTTACCATTTAGTTCCCCGCCAGAGTTTGCTGCGTTTGGTTGGCGTCAGTCGCGGCCTCAGCAGATCTTGTAGTGTGTGAGCCCCAGTCTTTCAGTCGTCAGAACTAAATCTGCTGAAACCAGTCGTTAGTGTGTGCTCCTAGTCTTTTCAGAATCTGTAATGACTGAGAAAATCGTGTAGTGTGTCCCCAGTTTAAGCAGACCCCAGTATACTAGGTTTTCAGTACACGCTACCAACACTTTTAGCAGCTGGGTTCGTAAAACAGGAGCTTTGCAATTGAAGACTCTACCTCCCATTGTAGGAAATGACTTTTGATTACTTCATTCAAACAGCCACTTGTGAGCAGCTGCAGGTGTCCATTGATTCTCTAAGATTAGCCTGTTTATTTGAATTAAACTAAAGAGCTTTTCATAGCAAAGGCATTTATTTTATCTAAACTATGTTCAATTAAAGACCCTTGAGCAGCTCATCACAACAGTCTCACACGAAAGCAAGAGGGTGTTCTTCAGTTGTAGAAGGGAAACTCGACTTGCTGTCTGAACACTTCATTATGTTGTAGGAAATAGACTTCAAATCTCTGGGGAATAGACAGACAATTTATGACTGCAGTGAGCATAAGCAATCAATACATTCATGTTTTCCTCCACACGTTTCAGACCAATTTAAGGCTGAAGTTTCTACAGCTGGTTTCCCTGGTGTTTTATATGAAAACAGCAAAAGCAGAAAAACTTTCTAATAAAACAAGATGACCTGCATTCATGTGATTACACAGTGGAATGTGAATTACTGAAACTGAATTAGAATTTACCGTATTTTCCAGACTATAAGTCACACTTTTTTCATAGTCTGGCTCGGGGTGCGATGTATACTCAGGTGTGACTTATATATTAAAATATTTCAGGTGTTGGTTAGAGGGCGCTCTAGGCTTGTGTACCAGCATCTGCTGCACCTGTACCACTGACAATTTAAAATGTAAACATTACCACTAACAACTTAGGCTATAAAGACAACTGAGAAAGAGCGGAATAATTGGAAATGGAACTGATGCTGAGTCTGACGACAGCCACGCAGAGGAGGAAGCGGCGCTTCGTCTACCTCCGGAGTTGGCGGAGTTGTTCAGAAGCGACACCGAGGATGAAGAATTTAAAGGATTTAGCGATTAGGAGTGAGATGGTGAGTTTGGTGAACTTGTTATATTATGTTCTTTATGCTATAGTTATGTGAATAACTGTTAATATATTACGTTAACATACGAGACATCTATTCAGTTCGTTGTTTATGCTTCATGTAGCTGAATAACCATCAATGTGTTACGTTAGCAAACCGCACACCTATTCAGCTGTTGTTCTCTATTCTATTATTACTATAACTTGCCTTTCAACATGAAATGTCTGTTCTTGGTGTCGGATTTTGTATTTTAAATTTCCCTCAAAAAATGCGACTTATAGTCCAATGCGACTTATATAAAAAAAATTTTCTTCATTATGCATTTTTAGGCTAGTGCGACTCCGGAGCGACTTATAGTCCGGAAAATACAGTAGCTCATGCAATTACTTTGAAAATATCTCAATGCAGAACAGTCTGTTTAAAAAATATATTCATCAGAGCAAAATTAAAAATAATAATATATCTATCTAGAACTGAAGCTTTATTTATTTATTTATTTTTAAATATCAAGCTATGAATTAGTTGCAAGTTATTAGTTCAGTGTCTAATGCCAGGTATACTCCTCACGATTTTGGCAATCTCAAGTGAAATATTCCTAATTGTGGGAAAAATCATCCATCATAGCACAAAAACTGTTGTCTTATAGTGATCATCCCTATGTTCCCACAGCCCAATGTTCCCACATTTCTATGATTATTTTCACAAAAATGGTGCATGTTTAACCCTAACCCTAAATCTTACAAATGTGTGAACACAGGGCGGTGGGAACATAGAAACTAATTTTACAATGGGGGAAGATAGTGCTGTGGGAACGTAGGGCTTAGTGTTAGTATTTTTTAATCTTAGAACCGTGGGAACATTGGGCTGTGGGAACATAGGGCCCAGTTAAAAAGAAGTTCTTAGAAACATAAAGCCTAATTTTGAAATATGAGAACATAGGGTCTAATAAATTATAAAAAAATTGAAGGGTGGGAACATAGGGTTGTGAAGACATAGGGCTGTAGGAACAAAGAGCTGTGGGAACGTAGAGCCTTATTTTGAAATGTGGGAACTTAGGGCCTAATTTTAAAAAATAGAACCATGGGAACTTAGGGCTCTGGAAACATAGGGCTGTAGGAACATAGGCCTGTGGGAACATAGGGCCTAATTTATAAAAATAGAACCATGGGAACATAAACAGAATCTTGGGAACATAGGGTTGTGGGAACATAGATCCTTATTTTGAAACATGGGATCATAGGGCCTAAAAAAATATAAAATGGAACCGTGAGAACATAGGGCCTAATTTTTAAAAAATCTTGGAAATGGTTTGATTATAGAGCCTTATTTTGAAATGTGGGAACATAGGGCCTAATTTAAAGAAATAGAACTATGGGAACAGGGATGTGGCACGAAATTCTGGGCCCTTTATATGAACCGTCTTACCCCTATGAACAGTCAATTAATGTCTCTCATGCATATTTCAGGCTTTCTGAGGGCCCCCCCTGCAGTGGGCCCTAGGTAAATGGTACCCTTCACCCCTCACCCCCCAGCCCCTGTGTGGGAACATAGGGCCTAAAAAAGTTTTAGAAATGTGGGAATATAGGACTGTGGAAACATAGAGCCTTATTTTGAAATGTGGGAACATAGAGGTGTGGGAACATAGGGCTGACGACCCTCAAAAAACAATTCTATGATTAGAAAATATAGTCACAGAATCATTTTTCCAAAGTCCAGTGTATACAGAGCGTAGAAGAGAAATACATGAAGCTTTTCATAAATAGGCCTAGACTGCCATGAGGCTGCACTGATTGTTCACTTTTAGTTTGACACATTAATAGCCTGAGAGCGCGCTCACAGCTGGATCTGTCATCACATCTGAACGAATGTTGTTATTTCTAAAGAGCTGCAGAAAAAAATATCCCCTACCTGGAAATGATGTGTTTGCTTTTCACCATAGATGTCAAAATAATGAATAAATGATTATTAATATCAATATACAGAGCTGACCGTAATATTTCTGCAAATCAGTCATAAGCCATTTTTCACTTATGCACAGTCACAACCTTTGTCTACAACTAATTTGTTAATAATGAGGCCAGGGCCGGAGTGGGACTCATTTCAGCCCAGGAATTTTTTTGTAGACCAGCACTCATTCAAATGAAATGTCATTTTTCTTATGCATAAAAAGAGCTATATTCAAGAGGAATTCAAACAGTTAAACATCCATAAAAAAAGGTTTTAGATCACAGTTCTGAGAGTGTGAATAACAAAAAAGGTACATAATATATATAATTTTATGTATCCTGGTGTGTTTTAAATTATGTTAGTTGGGTTTAGTGTGAATACAATATAGAATATAATCATTGTATCAGGGTATCAAAGTACTTAACCCAACTATTGTACAAGTAAGATGTGTTAAAAACTAAAGTGATGCTTTATAGGCTATACTTTTAGAGCAGTGGTTCCCAAAGTGGGGTCCGGGGCCCCCTGGGGGTCCGCGAAGGTACTACAGAGGGGCCCCAGAGGCTGTCTATATTTCAATTTCAATTTGAATTTATTATTATTTTTTATTATTATTTCAGACACATGGTTTTGGTTCATAACTACAGAAGCGTATTGCGTTCACCTGAAAAAAAAAGTTTCTGTTTTAATGAGCAAAGTTAGTTCTGTTTTTATGAGAAAAGTTCTGTTTTTATGAGAAAAGTTTTGATTTTATGAGTGAAGTTAATTCTGTTTTTATGAGAGAAAAAATCCAGTTTTTACGAGTAAAATAATTTTCTGTTTTTACGAGAAAAGTTCTGACTATTACAAGTAATGAACTTTTCTCATAAAAACAGAACATTTTCTCATAAAACAGAACTTTTCTCATAAAAACAGAACTAACTTAGCTCATTAAAACAGAAACTTTTTTTTTTCAGGTGAACGCAATACGCTTTCGTACATAAAAACAAACAAAACATACAAAAATATTAAAAGTCAATGAAAATATTAAGTACCTAAAACATTAAGTACATAAAAAACATCTGAAATTAATTACAGTTGTTTACTTGTTTTAAAATATTACTTTAAAACAACTTTTAGTCTATAATAACTGTTTTTGTAATGTTTTTATAAAAAAACATATAGAGAAAAACATGGCAGAGTCTTTTGAATAGAGCGAAGTTTTATCGTTGGGGGTCCGCGAGACATTTTCGGAAATTTAAGGGGGGCCACGACAGTCTTGACTTTGGGAATAGCTGTTTTAGAGAATAAAAAGAGAATTCACAAGAGTCTCACATAAAGTAGCAGCAAATGACACAGGGCCAGAGACAAAGCCCAGGGCCATACAGTAAAAAATACAGAGTAATAAATATTTGGGGTTAAATGCACAAGTTTCTGTATGTTGCATGACAACAGTGACTTGTCCCATTCTGCACCAGAAAGCACTTACTATTGAGATTATACTTCAAAAACATCAGGTCCTTTAGTGATCAGCCCAAGCAAGCATCTCATCTGCTCAACAAATTAGAAATGACAGTCTGAGCAGTATTTATCATGGGCCTACAATATTAAAAGAGTCAGTGTATATTATATATTTACAATACTGACTCTCATGTCCCTTTAAACTTAAATCCTCACAGAGAGAAGCAGCAGTCAATGATGCAGCCTTACCTTTAGCAGACACAGATTTATACAGACTGTGATATAACCAGCCCTGTTCCTCTGCAGGAGCTTTAGCTGCTGTTAGCTTTAGCTGCTGTTAGCTTTAGCTCAGCTTTTACACTGCTCACACTGTTAACCTGACAGAAAACACCAAGGAGTGCTTTTATTAACAATGTGTTCTTTCTTATTTGTCGTTTGAACGTTCCTGATAGGTTATATTATTATCCACATTGTTGTCACACTTAGCAAAGAGAGACTTACACGTGTTTAGCTAATGCAGCTGTTAGCTCCCATTCCGTCTGTAATCTGCCTTGTGTCCAGGCCTGGTTTAAAGTAATATTGTTTGGTATTTTCATATCTGTCATGTCGTATTCTGTTTACAGTCTGTCTCACATGAATCAAGCCAAGCGTTCACGGTGCTTTAATCCCGCCTACTTCTTACAGATAGCCAATCAGACGAGAGCTCCATAAAAGTAACCAATGATAGGGCGACTAACCCCCAATTCACAAAAAGCAGCAGCAGCGTCACGTCAGACTCGAGTGAACTGCTTTTTGTTTTAATCAATCTGACAGTTCACACCGGGAACGTCTTCTGTGCATCTTACGAACGACTCGCTGCGACACTACGCTCAAATTAGGTTGGAGTTCTATTTTTCGAGCGTCTATGCGGCGATCTGCAGAGCTACAGCCGGGAAACACAGGAAAACAGGCACCAAGTGTCAAAATAAACTTCCGCTACACTTTCAAAATAAAGGCTCACTGAAAACAACGCTAATGTAAACACTACACACCGAGAAGTTGATTCTTGAGAGGGAGAAATGTAACGTAATTTGCAAAGCCAGGCAGCCATTTTACAAAGACAACCTGCAGAACTAGAAGCTACAGGGCTCTGTAAAGACAACTTTCTGTTCAGACAGAGAGTCGTCTGTAAAACTCAGGGGAGAGAGCCGCTTGAGCAGCGTTACAGCAGCAGCTCTGACGCCCTGGGTGTGGATTGACGCTTTTAAACAGTACGCACATAAAGCGACCTGCTGCTGCCACGCTCTCGAGACGTTTCCGGTGTGACCTCGGGGTAAGGAAGCATCTGTGGAGAGCATCCAGTCAGAAACAGCTGAGTGTCCCTGACAGAGCCTGAACAGCAGTCACTGCTCAGTGTTTACAGGGGAACGGCCCTCAGATCACAGAAGTAACACAAACTCACAGCTCAGCCAGCAGCAACTGTACAATGGTCAGCCATTGATCCTTGAGCATTGACGTACATCGGCTCTAGGGGCCCTCAAACTGACCCGGCCCTTCAGGAAATCTCCCATTTCTCCCGGTTAGCCATGGCGGCCCTGTATGAGGCTTGGTCACTTACTGGAGATACATGTAATGGCATTATTTCACCAGGCATAATTCCTTTCACACATGAACTATCCTTCAGAGCTTGTCCTGATTTCTTTAACAGAAACACGGAAAAAAAAAAGCTTTTCACTTCCTTAAACTTTTTGTATGATGCCATTTTACTACAAAATGAAAAATGTCTGTACGCTGTTTTTTTTAATAAAAGAATGAGAGCAGACTGGATGTAGAGGGCTTGTTGATTGGTCAGTGCTTCCTGGAGTGGGTGGGGGTTCATGGGAGGGACGGAGGTTTGTGGAACTAACTATTCTGAGGCCCTCAGAAACTCAGGGCCAGAGAATACAGGATTATTCAAACTGGCGTGAATGAAACAAAACACAACTCCAGGGATATTTTTGGAGAAAGCTAAAAAAGCCTACTTTTCTGCGCTGTCCTTTCCCCACTGTTGCCAGCAGGGGGCGACAAACACAAAGTCAAATAAACAACTCCCCAAAAGAAGACGTTTTCCATGCAAAAGTGTCCAAAATTATTTCCAAAAGCCTGAACAAAGCAAATATAGCACCTTTAAAAATTATTTCAGTGTAGTAACTTTTTGTGAGCATTATTATTTCTTGTATGTATGTATTATGTATGTTCTTGCCATGTGCATATATTAAGTGATTAATTATGAGAAAAAGATAACGTATGGTTGGAATACAGGGTTTTTGTGTGTGCAGCTCGGTCTGTTCCAGAGACGTTCAGGTGGCGGCAGCAGAGCTCTTCCCTTTGCTTCAGAGGAGACGTCTCTGAAAGAAGGGTCCTGGCATTTGGGAAACAAGCCAAGTCTGAGTAAACCTAGACAGCCACCTGCGTCCAACCACAGCAGCAGCAGACAGTCACACACAAGCATCAGGTAAACATAGTAACTGCGAAACACAAAGGTGGTGTGGCTGTTGCCTAAAGTTTTCTAGTGTTACCTAATAAACTGCTGTATATGAAGATCTTGGGCTGATATTACAATTAATTGTTTATCCAGGCTGTGCTGACAGACGCTTTTGGTCAAGAATGCTTCTCAAAAACAAGCTGTTGTATGTAGCACTGCAGCAACTAATCCAATTATTCTATTATAATTGACTATTAAAATAATCATCAAATAATTTAGTAATCAATTAATTTAATCGCTATTTGGGGCACACATAGTCTTTGAACATGCCATGCTGTGAGAGAGGAGGTTTAATTACCAAGACAGATACAGCCACAGATAGAAACAGTAGTTTGTTTTTATGATGGAAAAAAAAACTCCTTAAGTAACACACTTTAAAGCTTTGTCTTGTTAGAATTTTGTAAAATTCTAGCTAGTCATGACACATTTACTTGTGTTTCACTATTCAATTATTAATTGATTAATACATAAAAAACAAACATCAGAATTAATGAAATTTAAAAAATATTTTAGTTGTGTTTGTGTTCATATGGCTCTGTCTTCACAGCCTCTGTTGTCTCTGACAGCGCACCGTAAATATTCAGGCCAGTGGCTTAAAGTGGTAATGAGAGGCGGTTTTCAGAATGGGCCATAAAGTTATGAAGCACATATACTTTTAGTCACAGTCATTTCCTAAAGTCAACAAATACTTTATTTAAAAATAGTCAAACAAATCACTGCTACAAAGAACAGATGTTTTTTTGTTTGTTTTTTATCATAAAAAGCTTGTTTTTAAATAAGAGTCATGCCTGCTGTGTAATTTTATAGTCCAGACTGAAAATTTACTATAATTAAGGAGTCACAATGAGGCCTCATGTCCTGGGCCCCAGTGCAGCTGCACTGCCTGATATTACGCCCCTGAGTCCGGCCTGACGTCCATAGACCTTCAGAGGGCGCTCTTGTGGGTTGGCCATTCACCTACACAAAAATTAGGTTTTTGTTTTATGAAAATGAGCAGCAGGGGGCGCTGGTGTGCGCTCATGATGTAACAGCCCTGTCCAAAACAGCTATTGACTGCTGGTCTGGGCCTGCAATCTGGGACTACAATGGGAAATATGGTGATTTTCCATGTGTTATACATCATACATTTATAATTAGCTGTGTGTTAGTAATACATGCAGTATATAAATCTGTACTGGTGCTTTACAGTTTTTCAGCACTTTCCAGGAAGATCACAGGACTAAAAGTGTTTCCTGGTCTCATAGGTTTGCTACAGGTGTCATCATCCACAGCTTTCTTCACACTACCAGTGTATCCCTATAGACTCAAATCAGAGACAACATAATTGTTGTGCTCTGTTGGCCAGTGTTGTTGTGTAACGTGTGTAAACCTCACCTCTAAGGATTTCCCGGATCTCCCTCACCCACTCACCTGTCTGGATGAGGCCCACCTGCTGCATCCTATGGACTTCCTCAACCTATCTCACCCACTCTCGTCTGGATGAATCCTTACAGAGCTGATCTATGATCCTATAGATGAACTAATGAACTAACTCCTAGACGCATTGCCTGTCCGTCCTAGGAGAGGATCTCTCCTTCAATATGGGCTCCATAAGGTTTCTTCTTTTTTCCCGTAGCTGGTTTTTTTTTAGGAGTTTTTCCTTACCGAGAAGGAGGGTCTAAGCACAGGAGTGTCCTGGGTCTGTTTAGTTTAGTGTAGTTATTGTTTGTGCTGATTGCGTGTTAAGTCTGATTGTGTGTTTATGTTTGATCAACTGTTTGTGAAGCCCTTTGAGGCGACTTTTGTTGTGATATTGGGCTATACAAATAAATCTGAATTGAATTGAACTGAATTAAAGTGTTGTTGTAAAAGCTGCAGTCTGCAGTCTGAGGAGGTAGAAACTGACCAGCACCACAGGCCACTGGAACAAGAATAACAAGGAGGCTGGTTCCATCAGCTACAGATGTACTTTTTTTGTTGTTTGTGTGTTTTGTTTTTTGTTTTGTTTTTTAGCTATAATGCAAACATTGACTTGAATCTGTTTATGGAGAAGCTGGTTATGCAAGATAGAGAAAGTAGCAGTTGTCACATGTCTGACAGAGGTTAACTCGACTCATCTCCCAAATCCATTCAGCCCTTTGGTGTTTGACATTTAATAAAACCTGGCTTAGATTAAAAGCCTATTAACTCCACCTCGTTGTGCTGCGAGGCCTCATCATGCTGTCTTTGGCAGGAATTACCCCCTCCGCCCTGGCTCCCACTGCCACAGCCGGCTCCATTTCCAACCTGAGGAGATGAAGAGGAGAGAGGAGTCACGCAGGGCTAAAGGCTGGCCTCTCCTTCACAGCAGTATTACAGTCTGCACATGATTAACTCTGGACATTGTTTCTGACCCCATTACATCTGATAGGAACATGAAATTTCAACCTGCACATTGAACTACACAAAGACTTACACCCAAACCAGCCAGGTATATGTAATAATCATTAAATAATTCAAACAGCTTCTTTCAGGTATGGCAGTGATGACAAAAATCCTCTGAACCTATTACTTTGAAACACTTCAGAGAAAATAATGCTTTCTGGCAGTTCTAATTCATCAGTGCACCAGAATGCCTCTCTTTTTTCTATCTTCACAAGAATTGTTTCCGACCATTTCAGAAAGAATCAATCTGCGCACAAAGGCATCGCTGGTGGACAGCAGGAGTTTGTCGATTAACTCGTGGATGAAAATATTAGCGTGTTAGCAGAAAGAGTCACTGTTTATCTTCACGGGGAGCTCTGGAGAAAAGTGCATTTAAGCCACAATTCTAAAGGGATTGCTAATGCAGGATGTAATCTTCACTTTTCCTGCTTTCGAGTGCACGTTGAACAGTTGGAATGGTAGTTTTCGCAGAGTGCATGACTCATTTACGTCACTTGTGTGCATTCTTGTTCTTTTGGTCTGATGGTGGAAACCCTTAAACATCACAATGTAGTTCAATTTCCTTATCTGTTTGTGGCTCATGATTATGAAGTTGTTAGAAGTTGTTACCAGTAGTTACCTAAAAGGCCAGTACCATATGGCATGCAGGGAAAATCTTTGCAATGCCAGGCTCTAGTGTGTGCAAGGGTGTCCACAAAATGATGACAATCCTCCATACACTGATCCCAAATGCTTAAAACCTTCTGCCATGCTGCTAGGGTGATTGATTGGTACCACATTATTTACAGACTAAAAAAAGTTACTCAGAAAGTCAAAAAGTGCTTTAGGATGCAGAGAACACTGGTGGAGGTTCAGCGAGGATTTGTTAATGTGGCTGTCGGAACCTGGTTTCCAGTGACACTAAGAACTGGAGGATGCAGAACAAAGTGGATAAGACAGGCATGACAACAACCAAACTGAGGCAGAACCCAGAGAACTCTGTGGAAACAGCGTGTCTCTCTGGGAATGGGAATGGTATTTATATAGCGCTTTACCTATGACACAAGTCACCCAAAGCTTTACACAGAAGGGAAGGAGTATTTCATTCACTCCATAGTCGGTGGTGGTGAGCTATGTTTTGTAGCCACAGTTTCTTCTGGGGCAGATTGACAGAAGTGCGGCTCCGCCAATGATCCCTCCGACCACCACCAAACACTCACTCACATTCACACCGGCTTCCTGGTGTTCCCCAGCGGCCTCCCATCCAGGAACTGACCAGGCCCTACCCTGCTTAGCTTCCGAGGTCTGACGGGATCAGGCATCCACAAAGCGGTATGCAGAGTTGCCTACATGAAGGGTGACCACCTCAAAAAGTACAAAAAGTGGGACAAGTTGTGTGATTTGGTGGGACAAGGTGGGATCGACTCGAGAAATAAATGTTTTGATATAAGAAAACTAACTTACCAACTTACTGAGATACAAGTTGTTTCAGTTTAGGGCCTGTAAAAAATATGATGTGCTGTTTTTATCTGAAAACCATATAAATGATGCCCATAGAATAAATCATTTAAGAACAACAAGGTCAGGACAGTATTCCTTGAGAAAAACTGACCTGACCTTGTTGTTCTTAACTTGCATCTGTCTTCATACGATCCACTGACCAGATGTTTTGAAAAATAAAAAATTCTAACTGGTATGCTGGTTTTATGTGTTTATTTGTTGATTAGTTTTTATTATATTATTATTTTGGGGCTCAAGCAATGGCTCGACATGGTTATCAGCAGCAGCTCTTGGGGCAGTATGGCAGCAAACCTAAGTATCCTTGATGTATCCTCCACCCTGATTCCATCAAATATCTTTGGGCATGTATTAACCCATGGTATGGAATTACAAAGAAACTTCTATTACAGGAACTGACTGCTGACCAGGGTCTCACTGACAAAGGTCAAGCCGATTCAAAGGCTCAAAATCCTGCGTCATTATTTATTACAGAGATAAATATATACAGCAGACCATTGTGAGGTAAAGACCATGGGCCTGAGCGAGTGTGATAAACATGCACCACCAGGAGCTTTGATGAGGTTATCTGTGCCGGGTGCACGAGTGCTGGCATGGGTCTTCCCAGATTGGTTCCAGCCATTCAAATAAAGCGTATGGTCAAGTTGTATTTACCCTTGCATGATAAGACCAAGTCATGACTTGTGGCCATGTATAATTCCTGGCTTCTGGCCAGGAAAATACCAAGGGACATATTTACTAAGACGGGTGCTAAACTGAGAGTGCAGTGAGAAAATATGCAGCCGCTATTAATGTTTCGTGTTGCGCGTGAATTACTAAGACAAACTGCGTGGCTGGTGTACAGGTGCAAACAGAGGGGGCGGAACTATTTAAATGGAATCATTGCGTGTATTGTTTTGCGTCATGGAAGGTGTGGAAGTGGAACACAAACTGGAAGCAAAAATTTAACCAAGAGCTGAAAGTGCTGGTGAATAATTTTTTCATCCGTCATGGCAAATAGATCTGCACGCGTGGCAAAGACTCTAACCCTACGTATTTGTTCATTTCTTCTCCTTCATCTCACACGAATCACAGCAGCCATATCTGTGCAAAAGATTAGCACGTCCTTCTCCAACGTGCTAAATTTATACGCTATTTTCGCACTGCAAAGTCATGGTGAGCCTTGATAAATAATATTGCGGGCGGTAAATGAATGAATTTGCATTTTCTCCGCCCTCCATTTTGCGCACTCTGGAAAGAACGCCTCAGTTTACAGATTCATTAGGTCATAGGAGCAAAATCTGCATTGCGTTCGCTCTGCTCCTGTAAGACACGCAAATCTCAACTGCGTCTGGGTTTGCTCCAATTTTAGCGCATCTTATTCAGTTAGCGTGCACGCAAACCTTTGATAAATCTGGCCCTAAGTGTACTTATAAAAAGCCGAACTACACTCATCCGCCAGTTGGTCGAGAGTAATTCTGGGACAACTCTGCATACACTCGTAAACTCTCTGTGTCTCTGTGGGCAGGCAAACTGAGAAAGTGAAGACAGACACAGTAGAAATGGAGAGTGTTGCAGAAGAAAGGGCATCTGGCTTAAAACCTATGCTAAATCAATCCGCACACTAGGAGGCAAATCATTTGATGTGGCGACCCCACAAGAGAAAAGCTGAAAGTAAAGAAGTTGGAGTAATGGTTGAGTTTAAATGACTGATTCAGGTTCAGTTCACACATTGAGTTCAAACATACAGAAGTGTGTGGAACAGTCCCTAAAAGAGTTATCTAAGAGAAGTATTTCACAGAAGACATGAGTAATCTCAGATTATAAGTGAAATCGAAACACCACAAGTTCCTCAGATAAAACATGAGGACAGGACTGATGATTACTGTTTATAATGTTTTTGTTGATGTGGGAGCTTTTAGAAACTGCTGAATTCACACCAAGAGAAGTCAAAATACAATCTCATCCTTCTCAACAACAAAGTGTCTGTAAGTATGTACTATATGACAAATGGAATCTAATACCGATATAGTGGTCATCAATACTGTAATAACACAGCATTATTGTGTTGTACCTACATATATTAAATCGATTTCTTTGTCAGGTTAATTGTTTGCGACCACAGTTACACATTACTATTGATGTACCCCCACAAGGGCACAATAATCATAATGACCCTTCAGAGAATATGTAATGGCTCTCACGGGATATTAAGCTTACATTTCATTCATATTTCATTAAGAGTAAATGAATGCTGCTGGAGAACACATCAGGGACCTCTTTCCTGCGTTGTCTTGTCCATACACTTTAACCGACAAAATGGCTGTTTGTCTGGACTGCACAGTTCTGACGCTAAAGTCAGAGCAATAACTTCAGACAATAGAGGCCTATCACCTTGAGATTTTGAGGATCTTCTTAGGCATTATGGACAAACAAATGAGTACCGTATTTTCCGCACTATAAGGCACCTAAAAGCCTTTAATTTTCTCAAAAACCGACAGTGCGCCTTATAATCCGATGCGCCTTATATATGGATCAGTGTTGGTTAATTATGGCTACCGTATTCAGGGGGCGTCGCCGAAGTGACAGCAGTAAAAATGGTAAAGGGGAATTCCAGTCCCAGCTGTTCATGTGTGCCATAGGCGTGTTTATGGATCCTGCCACAAAAGAACAAGGAGGCGCGGCCTTTGCTCCATCTCAGTAGAAGAGTTGCGACATTGAGGGGACAGAAAACTGAGCACTCGAACGCTGTTCATGTAGCTTTGAACTGTGACAAACGGAGTTGGAAATACATTGTTTTCAACGAGGGAGTTGTAAGAACGCTGGTTTGTATTCTATTAATAAAGTTTGACTGACTGACTTATCTGACTGTTTTATTGACATTCCCTTTAGTGCAGCGCCATCTAGTGGATGCGCCTTATAATGCGGTGCGCCCTATATATGAAAACAGTTTTAAAATAGGCCATTCATTGAAGGTGAGCCTTATAATCCGATGCGCCTTATAGTGCGGAAATTACGGTAATGCCTGCACCACACACACTATAGGCAGAAAGACATGGACGCTTGAAGAACATTGCGTTGATAGACGAACTGTTGCAGATATATAAACACGACTGGAGGGACATGGCAGTAGTGTTTACAGACCTGGCGTGTGCCTTTGACACTGTCTCACACAAACTGTGGAGTCTGGAAACTGAGATTAAGCGGATGTGGAAAGGGCCAAGTTATTTCATGTGACTCCACTCACATCCTCATGAGCAGTACAAGCTGCTGCCATCGGGGAGGAAATTCTGTTCTGTATCTTTGAAAACTAAACGTGCCATTTCCTCTTTGCTAGCATCTATCAGACTCTTAAAAACAAATTTAACTGAAAAGAGTAAGGGGTGTTGGGGTTGAACTCACTTATGGCTGCTGTATTTACTAAGGTCACAGGGTCCTGGAATCACTGTGTTCAACAATGATTTCCAATTCATGGTGCCATTGCCCACAGGTGTAGGCCTGACAGACAGAGTATATTATCACCTTGCAGTTGTGGACCAACACCTTTCTTGTGAGTCTCGCAGCTCAAGATTGGGGCCTAGAGAGCGGACCTGCAATTCAGGTCGAGTGGCCACAATCCAGAGTCTTATATACACATTATTGGGAACCAGTCTTAACAACGCAGTGTGCACCGTCCTGAAAGACCTTGTGAATGAAGCAGCTGGTTAAACGACACTTGAGATATACCAAAAAACAGAGAGGGGTCCATGAGTCGGGACAGGAGCACAGATGGGGCCAGCTAATGTCAATTCTAAGAGACATCTAACAGCAGGCCACATGAACTATCTATGAGTGTACAACTTGTAAAATAGCAATAAGCTAATTAAAGACATAAGCTGATGTTGTAAATTCCCTGAACATGTGTAGAATATCGGTTGGTCCAATTGTAACAGTTTATACTACACTGTGGTAATCCAACTACAGTAGAACTGAGGCAAATCTTTGTACAGAATAGAAAAATAGAAGTATTACTGATTGGGCTAAGCTCTCACATTCAGAGCGTGCAAAATCCAAACAATGGTAGATCAAAGTGGACCTTCTTAGCCAATCACACATCCACGTTACAGTCTCAGAACGAAACACAGGAAAACTTCAGGAAAGCGGAAACCACAACATATAAATGGCCCTTAAGTAAGCAAAAGTTGACTGTGGAACTCAAAATGCAGGACTATACTAATAATAATGATGGATTATTGTTATCATCATGAATTTAAACAATAATAATGGTGATGATGATAATAGTATTAATTCATAATAAGAATGAATATAGCTGACATAAAGAAAACCAACACTGGCTTAGACGATGTAATCCTGCTTTTTGACTGATTGTTCTTGGATTTTTCCTGGTCTTTTTTTTTTGTGTTTGTTTTTTTTAGGACAGCCTCCAAAACCCCTTCTTCCATTCTTTTTTTTCTGTTTTTGCTTTGTTTTTTGTTTTTATTTGTTTGCTTTGTTTGGTTTGTTTTTTTGGGTATGTCTTAGTTGGTTAATCTTATTTGTTGTCTGGGTGAAATTTTGTTACTTTGTGTCTGTTTTTGGACAAAATTCAAAATGAATAAAATACTAATCACAAAAAAAGGAAAGCAGAAACCAGGACTGACGTAATCTCTGCAACACTTCACTTCAATGAGTTTAAAATTTGAAATCTTCCCACTTTTCCTGCTCCGAGCTCTGTACTTTTGTGTGTACAGAGAGAAAAATATCAGGCTGTAGAAGTCAAACAATTGCTGGTATAAGTTCTAGTGTGGTGACTACATTTATGTACATTTGTTTATTTTATTTATCAACTGCAGTATGTTTATTTATTATTAAACTTCATTTACACTGAAAAACTCAATGAGAGACACTAAAATCCAGACTAAAAGACTTTCCCTGAGGACACATGAGTGAAATGTCACTTTGGTTTACTTTTTAAGGAACAAACCATATTACAGTGCATTAGTACACTTTGTATTAATAAGATATCTCTATAAACAACTGCACTGTTTAAAACATGTTTGAAATCACACATTTTTTTCAAGATTTAAGGATTCTTTATTGTCAGTTTCTCTATATTTACATCTGCTCTATCTGCTCTATTCTATCAGTGTTTTAAAATTTGAGGCAAGGTTTTCTTTTTGTGGCAGCCTTAATTTAAAATGGAGACATTTTGGAGAAACAGTGCCCTCTTTTAATTTGAGGCTGTGTGTTTTTTTTATTTTAGATGGACTTTTTTTAAATAGTAAATATATTTTTTTTGTGACATGCTTTTTTATTTTGAGGAGAGCTTTTTTATTTTTAGACAAGTTTATTTTTTTTTCACAAGTGAGTTTTTTTTTAAAAAATAAGCTTTTAAAAAATGAGACATGGCTTTATTTTAATGCACTCTTTCTAATTTGTAGATGCAGGTTTCATATTTTAGGGAACACATTTTAAAAATCCTCCTTTGCTTTTATTTTTCTATTGAGCAAAAACAATTTTGATGAGGCTACTTTTTAACACAGACATTTCTTTTATTTTTTTTTTTTACTTTTTTTTATTTGAAGGATGGGTTTAATTTTAAAGCAAAACATTTTTTTTTTCCAGTGGACTAAAACTATTTTGATGTTGCACCATAGACATTATCAGCTTAGTGGTGCAAATACAAACAGCAGATGACACTGGTGCTGACGTGTTCCAACTGCAAACAAAACCTCATAAAAAATAGTAGAAGAAGAATAAAAGCTTAAGAGAGAGTCTTACAGAGATGGAAGAAACAGTGCCTACACGTTTTTTGCATGAATGTATGTCAAGGTAGCTATATTTACCTCTGCCAAGGAGGTCATGATTTTGTGGGCGTTGGTTTGTTTGTTTGTTTGTTTACGAGATAACTAAAAAGTTATTGACAGATTTTGATGAAATGTTGAGGGCATGGAATAAGGAACAAGTGATCACATTTTGGGGGTGATCCGGATCAACATCTGCATCCAGGAATTTTTTAAGGAATTCTTTACTATTGGGAGATGGGGCTAATTCTGCCATTACAGCTTCTAACTCAACAAATACTGCTCTGAATCATTGCCAAAAAAAAATTACAATATCACATCATAGTAGACGTTATAATCTGACCTGGATCATGTTGTGATATTCTGGTTCTGGTGATCCAGAAAGTTCTAAATATAGGGGGTACATATGCAAATGTAGCTACACTGCAAATAACACCAAAGGAAAAGTGAGGTTTGTCTCTGTCAGTAGTATGTTCACAGATTTGATGTATCTTTAATAGTTACTGAGCTAGATCTGGGTCTTTAGGGGTTTTTCCTCAGGTGAGTGACCTATGGCTTGGCCGAGGTCTCTCCGAGTGTCTCTAGTTTGCAGCTATATTTTGACATATAATAAATAGATGCAAAGGTATATGACTTTGAAATGAACAGATCCCAAAAAAAGCACCATAAAATCCCATCTCTAAATGACACACATCAGGAAACGGAGAGAGCCAGCTGCCGATTACACTGGGACAATAGAGCAGAATAACACAGATCTATTCTCTTCACTACCAGGATGAAAGGCTGACAGTGACTGGAGGAGGATCTTCAGGAGGCCAGTGGAGGATGAAACAGACCGAATCTGAAGAAGAAGCTCTGGGAATCACTGCTGCAAACTGAATACCAATTATATCTGTAGGTGACCTCAGAAAACACTACAGTTCTAACTTACCAGCAAACAAACTCAGCCGAAAAAGTAAGGACAAGTTTTAGTGTGGTAAAAGTTTAGATTCCAGTACTTTTATGTAGTAGTTTTCATAAAGCCTCAAATACACTGAGCACATAATCTCATCCAGAAGTCAATATGAGAGTACAGCCGCCTGTTAGAATGGACCTATGCTAAGTTTTTAGGTTTAATTTACTGTGGAGATGGAGAGAATCATTACCTGAGCCTGATTATAAACTGCATGTAAACCTGAGACTACTGCTGCGTGTATACAGCAATAAGCTAGGAGAGGCATTCAGTAGCACTCAGTACTAAACAGATGGAACAACATTAAACAGAGCAAAGACTCATGGTCCCTCCACTGCTTGTGTTTTGTTTTGGTCCATTGTGTTTAACCCTGAAGCAGCCTTTTCAAAAACTTGCACTCAGTGCCTTTAGTACCAGAAAACCTCGCCTCCCCAAAAGTGCCATTAAAATATTATATATGACTCAATTCTTCTAACCAACTTCAATTCTTATAAAAACTATTATATATTAATATATTTTTTTATATTTTTAACCCTTTAAATGCCATTTTGCTACAGTAAACCACTATCAGAAAAACACAAAAATTTAGATATTTTGAACACTAAGCACTGAGTGCTATGTGAAAATTTTAAAAACATTATTATGGTCTTAAACATCTCATTGATTGACACTTATTTTTTGGACAGGGGCAGCGTTTTTTTAAATGCAACACTTGTCTTTTAGTACCAAAGGTGTTCACACCCTTAAAAGTATATTATTGAAGATATTTTTTCCACTTTTAATTGTTCAAATATTTTAGTCAACTTCAGGCCTGATCATAACAATTATATTTTTAACATTTCTCACATCAGTGTTTGTATGAGAGCCTGTAAAAGTATGTAAGTCTGACTTTGAGTCAAGGACTCACGAGAGCTGTTTGAGACGGGGAGAGAGAGAGAGACAGGTGATAAAAACAATTTTTGTCTCCCGTCATACCAGCATTTATGGGGCAGCGTGGGACGCATGAACAAAGTGAGGGACACATTTTTCAAACATCACGCTTTACTTAGTAAAGACAAGGTGTTACTGTTTATATTAAAACCATGATTACCACGTAAATTACCCACATCTATTAACCATTAGAGCTACAAAGTTTTAGCGCTACTGTAAACCCCAGGACCACTTGAATGCCTAGCAGTGGCTTGGTGCCAGTAACTTTGCTTAGTGCTCGGAGTATTTTGACCGGTTCTCTAGAGAAATTTGCGTAAAAACAGAGAATGACCATAGTTGGAGTATGCTCTGGATGTAAACACAGTGATTGAAAGGACAGAGTAGTAGAAAGTCAGGGAGAGACATTTGGCAAACTATCAGAGTCCGGACTAGAACCCACAGCGCCTTAGGCACAGTGTTGTTGCCTTGTACATGCACTGCAACTCTACCAACTGAGCTATACAGCAGCGCACAAGCTCTTTTTTAAATGTCTCTGTCCATCAGAGCCTGTAATCCTTACAATTTTCAATATTTCAATGTTTTGTTGAGTTTTTTAAAGAATTTTAAGACCTCCATATTTGATATACCCCAAACTGGAGCAATGGACGGGGCACACTTTGTTTTTAATTGGACTTTGTGGTGAGATTTACAAAGTTCTCTTAGCTGTAGGACATAATCAGCAGAGAGTCTCTCTGTCTTGTCTGCTCATGGGGAAAATACTGGGTTTTAAAACTATAATCTAAACTAAATTGAAGAGTAGAGAAGTGAAATTGTCTTGAGACAACTTTGTTTTGATTTGGTGCTTTATAAACTGGTTTGATTTGTTATTTACCAGCAACAACATAAAGTCAGAGTTACCTGGGAATTATTCCAAGTGAGTCAGGGGAAGGGTTTTTAGCAAACACTGGTGAGTTAGGCTCCCAGGAGATTGTCTGTTGTTCTAAATAAAATAAAAATAATGTTTGCTGAAGGAGAGAGTGTTGTATTTACCACTATTTTCCAGTCCCAGTCTCTGGAGTTCTTCCCCGCACTGCCATCTGTTCACAATTTTTTTTTCATTCAATTTTTTAAAAAGCTGTTCAGGTGCTGATTTTTTTTCTTTGCTCCATGCGTCCATGTGCTTAAAGCAGAACTCAGTAACTCTGCTTGTTTCTTTGCTGTTTTACCTCATTTTTCTCTATAGTGCGCCCCCTACAGTTCAGAGTGAAGCACTATCGTAAATACACCCAACTTCAATTGACTCCTGTGTGACCCCTCGCTCGGCTTTACTTTAGTTTTTTTCTCCTCCTTGTATCTGTACAAAGTTTTTCCTGCTATTTGGCCACTCTTCCACAACAAAAATCGAGAAATAAAGCCATCGCTAGCTTGTTGTTTTGCTAACCGTGATGTGCCGGAGGGGTTGAGGGTCCTCATGCTTGCAAGTGTTATTATCAGCCCCCCAAAAACCCATTTAACCATCACACAGACTCTGAAACAGTTTAAGGTAAAAAAGTTACTGAATTCTGCTTTAAATGCATGCAAAATGTATCATCCAGCATTTTGGAACTGGATTTATTGCACTGAGCAAGAGTGCTATAAGGTTTTTTCTCACATAACACACTCTTCATGAGATATGAATGTACGATGTGATGTGATTGGCAGAAAGGGCCCAATTAAAACTGCATAATGACCCTCCTCAGACATATTTCTGTGCATATTTTGAGTATGCTGTTTAAATTCAAGTGGAAGCTCACACATTTCCATATCCACAGCTTTACAGACTGCGAGCGGTCCCATCAAAGCTCATCAGATTCGCTTCTCAGTCCATCACATCTACTGAGCACGGGCCCACACACAGACGCAGAGATATCAGAATTTCTTGCAGACAGTCTTATCTAAAAGATAATAGCTGTCATTACTATTATGTTTCTAATGAATTCAACTGAACTTCATTAGTCCCTGAGATTAAGTGATGTGTCGAGCTGTGGCGTGCCTCAAGGCTCCACTTTGGGCCTGTTACTGTTTATGTACTGAACACAGAACTACTCACTTTACTATCGGGATGAAAGACTGATAGTGACTGGAGGAGGATCTTTAAGAGGTGAGGGTGAAATACATGATCTGAAGGAGAAGCATACCAAGTTTTTTTTTTACTGCCTTTTGGCCACTCTGCCCTAATGAAAATCAATAAATAAAGTAATTGCTGGCTTGTTGTTTTGCTAAACGCCATATGCTGAATTCTCGTAAGACCCAAGACTTCAGGGTCACCGGGTCAGAGGCGCGCGCTTGCAAAGCTGGTATTTACTGTGTAAGAATTGTTCATTTTCTGGTGTGAGCATCAAAGAGGACGATGAGTCAGAAGTCAGAAGAAATCAGAAGGTTTATTTAATATCACACAGGTAAGCATCGATAGAGAGAGCGCGCTGCAAGAGAGGAGTGTCCTAAGTTTTTAGATTGTGTATGACGACCTCAGCATAGGGTTATCTTCTTGTCATCGAGGAACTCTTGGGCAAGGCAGGGCCACAGAGTTCTCAGTTCAGCATAGCGCTATCTTTTTTGTCTTCCCGAACCTCCCGCGCATCAGGCTGGGCCACGGGGGTTCACATCTGCAGCCTTGAGTCTGATAACTTTGTAGCTGCTCTATTATGTGTGCAATTTTATGTGTTCAATGTGTTCAAAGATCACTGGTGTCCAGCAGAAAGACCTGGCTTCACTCTGGGAGAGCCAGGTCGTTAGTAAAGCAGGACGGATCATTGACCAAAACCAGAGGCACATCTTATCTTTATCTTCAAATTTTACTCTAATGCCCTCAGGTCGGCGTTATCTCATGCCTCTGACTAAAACGAATCACTATTCAAAGTCCTTTATTCCATCTGCAATCAGACTACTGAACTCTGTTCTTAAATGATTTTAATTAATTATCTTTGAATTTGAATTGGTTTTCTACTTCATCTAAATGGTTTTATTGTTTCTAATTGCCTTAGTACTTATATTTGGTCTTGTTTTATTTGTAGGAGGACAGGGTTTTGTAGACTTGAGGCTTGTAAGATCTGTGTGAACTGTCATGGCATGTTCTTATACTTGTACTTGTACTTGTACATGTACTTGTATATTTGTCTAACTGTTTCTGTGTTGTTTTGTCTCCGTTGGCCGGGTTTCTGCAGAGAATTGCCCTTTGGGGGACCAATAAAGTTTTCAGATTTTTTATTTTATTTTAATTTTTTAGGAATGAACAATGCACCCAACTGTAAGCTGTCCTTACAGTGGAAAAACATCACATTGGACCCAAGTATTAATATTACTGATGTTGAGTCGTTATTAACCTTAGCAGTACTACATCAAAATATAAGTTTAATGGTAATACGCAAAGCTATATGTAGAAATATTCAATAACTGTAAAAAGTTACATTGTTCTGCTTTAATAGCATTCTTAATATTTCAGTTTATACCCATAAAATTATTTTGAAATTATTACTTAATGATATATCTGCCTTTAGTATTACAGCGGGAATGAAATATTTACTAAAGTGTCATTCAAAGAAGTAAAAGTTTTCAGCCATTGCCCATTCAATGATGTCCTTTCCTCTGAATCTTTGTTTGGGCACAGTCTCCTTCACTTCCTTGCTATGGCTCTCTGACCTGAGGACTGGAGGAATTCTCAGCATCTACCTTTATCTAATTATACGACAGCTCCTACAGATCCAGCTCTGCACCCTGCCTTCACCGCCTCATATCCCATTCCTCTTCATATTCAGTCTTTTTTGTTCAAAGCCGCTCTCTAATGCCACTGCGCCCACGTCACCCTGAGAGGAGACACAAAAGTACAGAACTCGGAGCAGGGAAAGTGGGAAGATTTCAAATTTTAAACTCATTGAAGTGAAGTGTCGGAGAGATTGCATCAGTCCATTACTAGGCCTTTCCTGAGGTTTTCCTGTGTTAGGCCCAGTGTGGAGAATGTAATGTGTATAAGCCAGTGCAGCGTCACACATATCTGATCGAGACTGCACTGTGAATCTTTTTCGAAAGGTTAAGCCTGGCCAGCCGTTCTAACTTCTATTCTGTACATATTTGATCTGGATGCTGTGGATTCAAGTTGGATTTCTTGTGGAGAATAAACTGCCTCATGATAGCCTCAATACACAGATTTGTGGATCTGTAATCCTTCCCATTCAACACGTCTTCTGTCAGAATGAATCCTCACAACCTACCATGTTTAGGTCAGCTCTCAAACTGTGGTGCAAGCAACACTGGCCTTCTTCTCGTGGTACTTATGTGCTTTTAACCATGTTATAGTGTTGTTTCCTCCTCAAAAACATACCTTAAGTAGTATTTTGTTTCATTCACACATTGTCTGTTAGCATCATGTTGCTAATAGCTAATAAGCTATTTTTTTGCTCCATTCATTCCCCACCATTGCCAGCAGGAGGCGCAGACACCTAATGTAAGCATTCTCTGCAAAGTCAAAGTAACAGCTTTCCAAAAGAAGTTTTCCATACATATACATTATTTTAAGTTATTAAACCTGAAATACTGGTGTGGTTGTGGTGGTGGTTCCCCAGTGGGGCCCCCAGCTCTGCTCCGCCCCTGCAGCACAGGGCCACAGAGTCTTCAGTCTCATCAATGAGCTGAGGACAGAGGCTCCAAAGAACACTACAGGCACCAGAAGCTTCTGTCAGGACGTCTGGACTCATGTTTTATGTTGCTTTTATAGTAATAATACAGCTAAAATATTGTGAGGAAGGCGTCGCACACTGCTGCAGTAAAGTGCGCCTCTTTCATTACTGCATGTATTATTTCAGGCGCTGTTTATGATCATGTGATGGGTGACACCGCAGGGTGTCGCTCTGGCATCAGGGCATTTCCTTTAAAATGGGAAGTGGCTGGTTTGCCCGCGAAAGTGCCAGATTCCTGTGGGTGGCCAGGACGACTGCTGGGCCCACGTTTGTGTGTCGACTGTTTGAGCCAAGTTGGGCCGTGGTTTTGTGAGGACGACCTGTGGCGTGAATGACTGGGTGTGGGTGCTTGATATCACAGTTATCACGTACCGCTACCTGCTGTCCTTTCTGAGTGTTTTGGGTTTAGTTAGTCCACTTTTAAGAGTGGACATCGTACTAACTACTTTAAACTTTTTGTTTGTCTTGTTTTTATTTTGGGTCACTTCCCGGGTCGATATAATCCCTCTCGTCCAACAGTGTTACATCCGATCCTGTCTGAAGTGAGCATCTGTGGTGACTTGCAGTGTTTGCTGTAACTTTATTTTGCTTGAAGTAACCAGTGTGCAGTGGTTTACGGCGGCGTTATCCGCCCTAATGGTGTGGGAAACTAATTCGGCTCTGTAACAATGCTGTGCAAACGACAACCGGACACATGAAACAGGAATACCCACTCTTTGTATGTAATAAATATCATTAATCTTCATTCATGTGTTTGTCTTCTGCATAATCTGTACAACCACTTGTAACAATCATATCTCCAACAGTTAGAGGTTGATTGTCCTCACATGAAAAGTAATTTAAAGCTTGACAAGTGTAGAAAGTGTGGACTCAAAACTCTCCTGAGCATCGATAATTTCTAGGTATACACAGTTACTAATCATACTCATTAAGCCTTGTTGCGCTCTGAAGCTCGAGGCAGTGACAGGCGCCCTCTGTCACTCTGCGCCCTTAGGATTTGCCTCAGCTATACCAGGGGCTGGCTCTAACAAATACAGCTGCTTTACTCACTTTTACTGAGCAGACTACAGCCCACAACTCTGTCCACTGCTGGGACACAATGTGGAGTTCAGATCAGTTTCTGGTCGAGTTAAACTTGAGTTTTCTTCTCTGATCTACGCACAATGAGAGATGCGCACCACGCACAAGAGAGAGCAGCACAGGTGTTTCTTCAAACCCATGAGACTCACGGCGGGATGAAGAGGCAGAGTGTCAGGAGCTCTGTGAAGTGATAAATTTGCAAAACACTGGAAGGAAGTGGCGCATTGCATTCTGTGGAGAACACACTGGGTATACAACAATGCCATTTGACTGTGGCAGACTTAAAATCCCGGACATTTTGGGGTGATTTAGAAATTCCAGCCAGACATTTTTTTAATGTCTCATAAAGAGGACATGCCTGGGGAAAGAAGAACGTCTGGTCACCCTAATCTAGTCAGATCTTTCAAGTCAAGAATCGCTATTAGAGCTGGCTCATTCACGAATGACCAATCACTAGTTAAGGATAGTTTGTTGCTGGTTTAGCCCTGGTTAAGTTCCCATTGTGTTCCTTTTTTCTAATCCTCATTTTAGTTTAGTAAAAGTTGAACTTTAAAAGACAAATATTTGCTGATTGTGGTACTTGGTGTGAAAAGTTTAGAGCCACTGATTAAGGTCATATGGCTTTTTTAGGCATTGTCATGACTGTCACCTTAACCTGTTAAGCTCTGAGGCCTTTTTTCCGAAAATTCTATATCTACATTTATTAAGGTTTTACTTAGCATTTACTAGGTGTACATAGCTAACCTTGGTAGCAAATTAATTGGTGGCCTTTGGGGATTACTGTGGAAGAGAAATAATATTAATAAATTATATTGTTTGACCATAAATTGAGGTTGAAATGGATTATTCTAATTTCCGCCTGAAAAAAAAACACATATTTGCCTCCAAAAAAGCCTTTTTCCTTCCTGTAGTGAAGCAAATAACAACATAAATTGAAAATTTCACATATCTTGGTCTACTGCAGCAAAATTTGTACCAAATAAACAAAGTAATGGAAAGATATACATGTTTTACTTAAAAAAAAAATCCAGGCGGAATCCAACTGTTGAATAGAAATTGAAGTAGATAGTTTTGTTGCCATGAATTGTCCGAACACGAGGATGTCAAACATGTGTGTGTCAGCCGTTGTATCTCCCCGCTATGGTCCCAACAAGCGGACGCAAGGGGGCGGAGCCCCGTCGGGCTCTATTCGGGTTTAAGAGGTTAATGGGAGTGAGCCCTCTTGATTGGGTTCTCTTGTTGCTCCCCGAGCCTCAGAACAGCCCGGTTACAGTTTGTGTGTGTGAGAGAATTGATGAGACTCAGCTCAACAGGATCAGCTCCACTGTCGAGCCATGGGAAAGGCACAGAAGGATGCAGATCTATTCTCTTCACTACCAGGATGAAAGGCTGACACTGACTGGAGGAGGATCTTCAGGAGGCCAGTGGAGGATGAAACAGACAGAATCTGAAGAAGAAGCTCTGGGAATCACTGCTGCAAACTGAATACCAATTATATCTGAAGGTGACCTCAGAAAACACCACTGTTCTTACTTACCAGCAAACAAGAGCTGAACTCCACTGTAGTGTATGCTAACATTATATGAAAGTTTCTTCCTTTCATTCACAAATAGTACTTTTTTACAAAAAAGTGAAAACAGCTACAGTTATTCCATTATACAACGCAGGAGACAGACAAGTTTTCACGACTACAGACCTTTGCCAGTTCTCTAAGATACTTGAGAAATAGTTTGTCAAGAGGTTAGATACATTTATAGAAAAGTATAACCTATTGTCAGACGGTCAACATGGCTTTAGAGAAAATAGATCACTGGCATTAACGGATTTAACAGAAATTACGAGTTGGATGGATTAAAGGAAGAATATTATAATTTTTTTATTGATCTAAAAAAGACATTCCATATAATACAATACAATAGACCATGATATATTATTAATGAAACTGGAAAGATATGGCATTAGAGATTTGGTGTTGGAATGGACAAAAAGTTAAATAGAAAACAGGAAACAGTATGTGCTAATGTTGTAGTCAAGACTGTAATAATCAAGACCAGTTTGAGTCCATAGTGAACCGAGACCAAGACAAGACTGAGACTTTTCAGGGTTCGAGACAGAGTCGAGGCCGAGACTGAGACCAAGGCAAACCGAGACCAGGTTAGGTGAACATAAAAAAAAAAATGCTTCAAATACATGATTATTTTAAGGATCAAATGCAACAGACACCACAAACAGAGGCAGATCTGTTCGTGGTTCTTCTAATGCGGAAAACTAATAACTCCGAAATTATGAAGAATAGCATTTTCTTGTAATGTTTGTTAAAATAAACTCCCACATTTGAGACTGAGACAAGACCGAGTAAAACTGCAGCTGAGACTGACACGAGACCATAAGAAAAACGTCTCAAGAGCTACAACACTACTATGTACAAATTAGTAATTATAATTTTATATGCTCTGACATTATGGTTGGGGTCCCACAGGGGTTAGTGATGGGTCCGAAACTCTTTAATGTGTATATACATGATCAGTGTTCTTCGTTCAGGAGTAAACCTCAAACAATAGATGGAGGAAGTATCAAACGAAATGAGCAAATTAAAACAATGGTTGTAGGATTGTAGGAAAAGTTTTTCTCAAATACACTGAAGTAAGTAAGAGCTCTGTGAAAAACAAATACTTCTGAGCAGAACACAAGTCGACTTTGATACACAAGACACGAGACAGGATTATATGAGCTGTTTACATGTATCAGACAACCAGGTTTTACTAAAGGACTATGCTCCGACAATGTGCATTACAGATGTCGTTTTCGATGTGGAGCAGCCCAAACATTGGCTCTCTGAGTGTCCTCCTTCAGGAATCTGCTCACAGATTTATAAATGGAGACACATTCAACATCAAATACAGATAGACAATTTAGCGACCCGCCTGAGGTAGAGATAGAGACGGGTGTGTGCTTCTGCAGCTGTCATTTAATAAAGCCACATGTGAAGATGGGATTTGTTTAACAGAACACACACAGATAACACATGGCCTTTGTTGGCTCAATAAAGAGAGTCTGAGCTGAATGAATAAATATTCACTGCTACATAATCAACGCTGACATAAAGAACATCTATATATCTAATGGAAGAAGGTTGGTAGAAACCGCTGAACTGCTGAAAGCTACACTTAATGTAGTGATCACAGTTAGGAAGGAAACAAAGCTAAGTAATTCTTGAGCTAAAATGAAAAGATGTCTTATTTAATCTCGCACATCCTTCTTAAGCAGACCTTGGAAGAAATCCACAGCATCACCTGCTAAACAGTTTCATTTCATTCTGCTCTGGATCAAACCGTTTATGTACAATTTAAAAAGGCCATATTACGCTGTTTTTTTTTTTTTTTTTCCAGTTTTTTGACACCTTTGCATTAGCATTTATTGTTTTATATACTAAAGTAATGTATATGTATGGAAAACCTCTTCTTTTGGGGAGCTGTTACTTTGACTTAGTAGAGAACGATTTGATTCGGTGTTTGACTCCCCCTGCTGGCCACGGTGGGGAATAGACAGAGCATAAAATCACTTATGAGCACAGCTATTAGCAACGTGATGCTAACAGATAGATAAATGAGCCGACTGCTGTGTACTGACAGTGTATGGGCTTTAGAAGAGCACAGGAGCACTTGGTTTCACATCTACCTAGAGCCACAAGACCGAGCGTTTTCAGCTCTTCAGAAGTGGATGGGCTTAGCATAAAGAGTTACTATGATTTTGAGATACACTGTTTTAATTTTTTAAGGAAGTTTCAAATTTTTTTAGTACAAAACGTTAAATTTATGTGATATTATCTTCAAATTAACAGGCAGCATTTAATTTAATGGGTTTATACAATGCTTATTTCTAATTTTTTATGATAAATTTACTATATTTATTATATGTGATCTTACCTTTTTCTTGAATTACAGAAAATAAAAACACGCATGGTTAAGAGTGCAACTGAGCATAATAGGGGGTTTTAAAACATGTGTGACAGTGTGTTATGGTCTGTTAGGGACCGAGCCATAAAGCAACCAAACAAAGAACATAAATCCCATAAAAATAGGCTTCATTGGCCAACCATATAGAAGCCTAAAAGAGGTCAAATCAATATAACGTTATACAGAACAAAATATCAAACTTAAACCAACTAACACAACAAAACTGACCTAAACAAATGGGACATGAGAGCAACTTAAATAGTACTCGGGCCATACCAACAACTAATGACCAAACACATAAGGGGGAAACTTGAGACAAACTACAGAACAAACAAAGCTTGTTAAACCCAAGTCCCCCTCTGACATGGTTTGGTCCACATTCAGGCCGCCTCTGACTGGCTCTGGGCCCACCCTCAGCCACACCTTCACAGCACTTTCAAAGAAACAGAAACAAGGATCAGTGAAAACATATTAACCAAAAACAAAAAGATACAAATGTGCTATGCCAAATATTAAATTAATTGAGTATGTATTTGTAAATAAACATAAAGCAAAATGACTGTATTAAAGGTTTTTACCACCTTTGTGTGGCATGGCCATCACATGGTCATTATTTTACAGGTTACTAGTTTTCCTCATCCGTCCCTCATTTGTGAACGGAGATCGATGCCGCTTCTGCAGTAAGACAGGTCTTTTGAGCTGAAGGAGTCCAAAGGCAAAGCTCTGGTATACAAGTTCCTCCTCTCATCCATGAGCTGTGGCTGATGACCAACAGGACAAGATCATGGATGCCCCAGACCAGGAGGAGGTTCCTGTAGAGGTGTCCTGAGTTCTGAGCGTGTCCTGGTTACTGTGTCTCTTGACATGACAGGTATCAGAAGAGCTGCTGCTAACAGACAGTACATTTAATTAATACATGGATGTAGATGTTCTGGTGACTGTAATTCAGTGACAGAACAACATCTGGGTTTTTATAGCTTTTTAAAGTTAGCTGCAGGCAGACATCTGTCATAGATGTTGTCAGCTTTTCTTCACTAAGGATGCTGTGACAAGTGAATCTTTTTACATATTTTCCTACTAATTACTTGATAGTTGTCATTTTTGTGAGTTTATGGCCTAACAAGATGTCTTTTACCTGTCCCTATACACAGAGCTGATACAGCAGTACTAATGAACAAACCAAGTTCTGTCTGTACCAAATTCATTTATTTTTGGAACACTGTCTGACATTTTTCACAGGCACAAGTCCTCATTGTCAGTACCGTATTTTCCAGACTTTTTCCATAGTCTGGCTAGGGGTGCGACGTATACTCAGGTGTGACTTATATATTAAAATATTTCAGGTGTTGGTTAGAGGGCGCTCTAGGCTTGTGTACCAGCATCTGCTGCACCTGTACCACTGACAATTTAAAATGTAAACATTACCACTAACAACTTAGGCTTAAAGACAACTGAGAAAGAGCGGAATAATTGGAAATGGAACTGATGCTGAGTCTGACGACAGCCACGCAGAGGAGGAAGCGGCGCTTCGTCTACCTCCGGAGTTGGCGGAGTTGTTCAGAAGCGACACCGAGGATGAAGAATTTAAAGGATTTAGTGATTAGGAGTGAGATGGTGAGTTTGGTGAACTTGTTATATTATGTTCTTTATGCTATAGTTATGTGAATAACTGTTAATATATTACGTTAACATACGAGACAGTATTCAGTTCATTGTTTATGCTTCATGTAGCTGAATAACCATCAATGTGTTACGTTAGCAAACCACACACCTATTCAGCTGTTGTTCTCTATTCTATTATTACTATAACTTGCCTTTCAAGATGAAATGTCTGTTGTTGGTGTCGGATTTTGTAAAATAAATTTACCCCCAAAATGCGACTTATAGTCCAGTGTGACTTATATAAGTTTTTTTCTTCTTCATTAAGCATTTTTTGGCTAGTGCCACTTATACTCCGGAGCAACTTCTAGTCTGGAAAATACAATACTTCCACTTAATCTACGGTGCTCGCCACTGATGAGTTCAGTTCTCCCCATTTTACCTCATGAAAACTCAGGGGTTGTGTTTGGTGCAGTGTATTAAGTGCTTTTAGGGGCTGCTGTGGTCAGATTTGTAGGCCACTGCTCCTGACAGGTTGCCCCAGTGGCATTGAAAGATGGATTAAATGCAGAGGACAAATTTCCCTATGGGGACAATAAAGTATAGCCCTGCGACCATCTGGATCCAAAGAGCCAGTTGTTCTTAAAAAATATGAAATTTGAATCTGTAATGAGCTGCAACCAATTTTAATGCATGGGAGTAGCTTTACAAACAACTGAAATGTAGCCTATGGGTGGAAATAGGGTGACCACCTCAAAAAGTACAAAAAGTGGGACAAGTTGTTCGATTTGGTGGGACAAGGTGGAACGAACTCGATAAATAATAGTTTTGACATATAAGTCCGACTTACCAACTTACAGATACAAGTTGCTTCAGTTTAATAATAATAATAATAATAATAATAATAATAATAATAATAATAATAATAATAATGGATTGGATTTATATTGCGCTTTACAAACTTGTCAAGGTCCTCAAAGCCCTTTCAAAGTTCAAAGTTTAGGGTTTATAAAACATCTGATGTTTTGTTTTTATCCCAAAAACACACATTTTGCACATTTCAAAAAGTTTCTGAGACTTTATTTATTGAAATAAAAAATATTAAACAGAAACAAATCCAAGTTCCCAGTCTGCATTTTCTCGAAACAATGCAGCAGCAACAACAGCTCACAGCTGCTGGAGAGTCCTTTCACACAGGGGCAGCACACCAACCATTTATTAAACCTATCCAGCTGCTACGCCCACAAATATCTATATTTTACACAAGAAACACTGACCTGACCTTGTTGTTTTTAACTTATCTCTTAATATCTCTCTTTTTATAAGATCCACAGAGCGCCAGTGAAAAAGAGGAACATTATTTTAATCAGTGGGACGGAGGGACAGACGCCTAAGTGCAGTACAACCAGAAGTGGGACAGGTCGTCCCTCTGGAAACTAACACAAGAACTGGGTCAAATACTGCACTGGTTATCTCACTCAGAGAACTGGAGTTACATCCTGTAACTATTTATTAGCTCGAATGTGGCATTTCTAATGAGTCAATGCAACTGTGTGGACAACTGGGGCTGAAACTGTTTATTATAAGTTTAAAAAAGGGAGGACGTTTTATCTTAAAGTGAAATGTCCATTACAGGAAGCAGTAGCTCAGTTGGTAGAGCCACTTGTCCATTAACCAGAAGGTTGGTGGTTCAAACCCACCTCCCACCGTTGTATCCTTGGGCAAGACACTTAACCCACCTTACCTCCAATGTCCATGCACACTGGTGTATGAATGTGTTTATGAATGGGTGAATGGTTCCTTGTGCTTTGAGTACCCATGGAGGTATTTATTACCATTAATGGTTCTGAGGTACAAAGGGTGGAAAGCTGTAAGATTTTGGGGGTGACCCTCTCAAATTACACAGGTCTACAGCAAAATGCTTCCGGAACAAAAGTTGTGAATTTTTTCTTGGATTAGGTCACTAATAAAGAAAAAGTAAGTGAGAAGTGCAGATTGGCTATAGTTTCCAAGAAACAGTATTGGGTCAAAATAGGAAATTTATGCAAAATAAGGCAAAAACGGTAGTTTATCAGAAGGTACAGTGTCTACAAGCAACCAGTTCTATCTGAAAGCTGCACATTCAATACATTCATTTTAATATGTCTAGAGTTTTGACATAAAATGTTTTGTTTTTATTTGCAGAAATCTCTCTCTTGGAAGTGGACAAAATGCATGCATGTAGAGAAATTAAATATTTTCAAAATATAAATATTTTTAAGCAAAAATGCCTAAATCTATTGTATAAACAGATGCGATTTTGATGTGAAACAATATCATTAAATATCTTGAATACATTAGCTAACCAGCACAGTTATCAATTGATTTTCAGTTCATCTTATCAAAATAAATGAGATTTAGCCACTTTTATCTCGGAAGCAGATCGAGTCCAAACATTTGTAGACCAGTGATATTTGAGTTGGAATTCAAATACAAACTACTGTTAAGAAGTCACAGCAACATCTCTTCTTTTTACCTAAATTAAAGGAATTCACCCCAAACAAACAAATTCTTTTAAACTTTTATCATTGTGCCATTGAAAGTCTTCTTACAGCTGTAGAACTGTGGTTTGGTAATCTCACTGTTAAAGAAAGGAAAGCCTTAAACCGAGTTGCTGGGAGCGAGCTGTCCGTCATGGAGGACATTTATAAACACAGACTTCTTTCTCAGGCATCACTCATCATTAATGACCCGACTAATCATCCTGCTCGCAATATCTTTGAACTTCTTCTATCGTTCTGTGAAATGCACTACGTCTCGTCATGCAAAAAGTTTCACAAGCTGTGATGATTTTGAACAATGCACTTTGAACTGACGTGTACCTTTTTGTATTTAACCTTTTATTGCTGTATTTATTGGTATTTATTCATACCTGTGTCTTGTGTTTTTTTAGTATTTTCTTGTTTTATGTGTCTAAACTGAACTGAAGATGATGTCTGGGCTATACACATGAAACTGAAATAAAACATTAATGACCATTAATCCACACTGTTAAAAATAATAATAATGCATTAGTCTTATATTGCGCTTTTCTAGAGTCGCTTTACAATTTGGTGCTTTTTGTGCCTACTGTCACCACCAAACAGAGTCACCCTGACACATTGAAGGTGGGTGAAGGTGGGTGCGGGGCTTGAACCGCCAACCTTTGGGTTAGTGGGCAAGTGTGTCCACCGACATAGAAAAGGTAAGAAAAAGTATTGGCACCCCTTGGAAATACTAGGATTTGGTCATAAAATGTGATCTGATCTTCATCTAAGTCACAACAATAGACAAACACAGTCTGCTTAAACTAATGCTGCAAATAAAAAGACATGTTTTCATGTTTTTATTGAGCATTTATGTAAACATTCACAGTGCAGGATGGAAAAAGTAAGTGCACCTTTGGATTTAAAAACTGGTTGACCTCCTTTGGCAGCAGTAACCTCAACCAAACGTTTTCTGTAGTGAAGGTCAGACCTGCACAGCGCTCAGGAGGAATTTTGGACCCTTCCTCTTTACAAAACTGTTTAAGTTCAGCAATATTCTTGGGATGTCTGGCGTGAATCGCTCTTTTGAGGTTTTGCCACAGCAACTCAATTGGATTGAGGTCAGGACTCTGGGCCACTCCAGAAGACGTGTTTTCTTCTGTTGAAGCCATTCTGTTGTTGATTTGCTTCTATGCTTTGGGTCGTTGTTCTGTTGCATCGCCCATCCTCTGTTGAGCTTCAGTTGGTGGACAGATGGTCTTAGGTTTTCCTGCAAAATCGTGTATAAGTGAGTCCAGGGATACACAAGAGTAAAAAGATTGGTTTAGCCCTGCTGTAAATGGCTCATGGCTCACATACTGAAGCTTGTGGTCGTTTAACATGATCCCTTGAGAAAACCATTTTTAAAAGATAAAAATATTACTCCTCTTAGTCTCCTTGGGGGAGTTGTTTCCTGGAATAACAACAGAAAGAATACCTCATCACATCTGCAGCTCGTCTGTGTGTCTGCTGTCTTTAATTCTCTTGTCTTCACTATTATCAGTAGATTCTCATTTGTGTGTAAAACTGACATTTCAACTCAGATGCGTTTGATTATTGTTCTGTTTGATTTCTCCTCTCAGTCCTGTCTTAGACTCTCTTGTCTCTTGTTTTCTCACTGATCTCTCCACCTCAGTTCTCTAAAGTCGTACCTCACCTCTCCTTCGTCTCCTCTCTGAATCTGCCTGCTTCTGTTTACACTCACTTCATGATCTCGCTCTTGTCAGTTGCCCACGGCCATTTTCCTTCTGCCCGCTGGCCTCCTCTTCTTCATCTCTCGACCTCTGACCCCTCTCAGCCTGTATTTTGTTGTTGTGTTGGACGTCAGTGTATCTGTGGACTTAAGGAGATTGTAGCTTTGACTTTTTGGAGGCAGTAATCACTGGAGCTGGCTGTTTCTGTCGCTTTTCTCTGTTATTTGCAGAGCTTTGTGTGTTGTTATCGTCAAATAACCTCACCACCAGCGCTTCCCCCTTCCAGCTCTGATTTTATGGCCTCACACACATCTCTTATAAGTCTCCACTGGACTCTATTCTTTTATTCATGTTTTAATGGTCTTTATTGGCTATAACTGGCACTGGCTGTGGCTCATCAGTTGCAGAGCCAAGAAAGGCAAAGTCTGTTATTCCCATCAGGCTCTGGAGTTGTTCTGAGGCCGTTCACCAGCTGTCAGTGGATATACTGCACTCATTAGATGGGGATAACTATGGAAACAATGTTACACCACAGAGAAAAGCTTGGGTCAAAAAATTCAGTCCGGTTGTGTGGTAAGGACGAAATGTAAAAGATCCAGATTTTTAAGTTTGCTTCACTGATAGAGCGACCATATTTTGGTTTTCAAAAAGGACGACATCTGGCGAAATCAAGAGACAAGTTTAACTTTAGCCTTTGGCAGCAGAAATGTTTTGCTGAACTTGGTGGACTTCTAAATTTGTATTTGTGTTTAATTGTTTATTTGAATGGGACAGTGCACATTAATGAACAGGCCACAGGTGTCGTAAATACGCTGGATTTAGCACGATGCTAATTTCCATCCGTAGTCCCATGTGGGAAAAAAAAGAAAAAAAAACAGACACAAAATGCACTATATCCAAAAACATAAACACGTCAAGCACACCCAGAGACTGAATGCAGACGTGTATCACAAAATAGGACACTATACAGTACAGTTCACATAGACAACAGATAATACAGAAAAACACTGCAACCAGAGCCACCTCTAGCCAATTTGGTGCCCTAGGCGAGTTTATTTCAACTTTGCTCGCCTCGTAGCTTGTGCAAATGAAAAGTTAAACAGCAGTTTTTATTGTTAGAATAAACAACTACATACCTCTACTTTGGCCCCTTTTTTCCTCCTCCTCTTTTCTCCGCTTTCTGAAAGCAGCACCTGACGGCTTGGACGGCCTTTTCATGATAAAAAATTGTCAAACTACTTGTTGATGTAACATCCATCAATTTTACCGCCGCTGTGATGCGCGTCAACAATACACCCATCCCCCCGCTTCCACCGTAAACCGTGTCAGTCAGGTTCAGGCCAGGTCAATCAGAAGTCATTAGGATTTTTTTTTTTCATATTAGAGTACAAAGAAGAAATAATACAATTCACTTGATTTTTAATTATTTGTTATTTATTTAAAAATATACTTTTTTTTTGGAGGGGTGCAGCTGGGCGCCCCCTCCAGCAGATGGCACCCTAGGCAACCGCCTAGATGGCCTATGCCTAAAGCCGGCTCTGATTGCAACATACAGACAATGCATACAAAACATAGCAACAACAATATTAAATATAGCCCTAAAGTGCTAGGTATATACATTCATAACTAAACACTCTCATACAAACTCTCAAACATTGTAAAAAAAAAAAAAAAAAAAAAAAAAAAATCAGAGAACCTATTTTCTAAAATAATAATAATATAAAATCACCTGTACCTTAGTGGACAAACGTTGCTCAAGGTTTGCATGTCTTACATTCTGCTTCATTTGGGTTATTTTGTTTTGAGCAGTGCTCCAAGTGGACAGAAATATGTACCACTACTCTAATTTGCCATAGTCAGCTACAATTTAAGAAAAATACCTGTTTTACCATCTAATTCGATTTGTCTTCAAAGTGTTTCCCAACCAGGGGTATGGGGACCCCTAGGGGTATGCGAGTACTTCACAGGGGGCACTTTGAATTATTCATAATTTGAGTAAAAAAATAGTTGTGATCTTTTCATATCAAACTGTCGAAACTTGTGAAAGACAAGCGCAAGTGTTTCATTCATGATATATCAAAAATTATTGATTAAAATGAGATGAAACTACTAGAAATATTTAGGCCGATTATAAAGCTGTTTTCAAAGGAGATGTAACCTAAATCATTATATTTCACACATTTTTCTTGTCAATTTATTATGAGTTTAAGTTTTTTCATTGAAAAATACAGAAAAATATGTAAGTGTAATGAAAGTTTATATTATATTTTTATTTTGTTATATTTTTATAATTTTTTGTATTATAATTTTTTGTATGTATTGTTATTTTAAAGTGATTTAATGTGTATCTTGAATTAAATTTTAAAAGTAAAAGGAAAATTTACTTTTACAGTAAAGTAAATATAAAATAGTTTTGTACTAACAAACACAGATGACCTCTCTATGGCCACTTTTTGAAAAATTGAGGGGGTACTCAGTGTGGGACAAAAAGCCCAGGGGTGTGCCACACAAAAAAGGTTTGGAACCACTGTATTAGGCTATAATCTCTTTGCGACCCCTTTTTGGGCACTGACCCACCATTTGAGAACCACTCCTCTAAACCAACTTACACTTTTACTTGACAGAGAACAGTTTCAGATGCCACAACACTCAGGTTGTGAAATTATCATACACTCATAGAACTGGAGTTACTGTGCAGTAACCCACGTCTCCAGGAGTCACCAGCAGCAACTTTACTCTCTTTTACTCAACAAACTACAGCCCTCATCTTTCTCACTGTGGAGTTAGTTTAGATCAGGTTCTGTGTGTCATGCGCTCTGTGATGGAGTCGTAAAACACTGCAGGATCTGTTGTAGCGGTGTGTTGCATTCAGGTGAGAATGTACTGGGTACAACAATGCCGTTCGACTGTGGTACAATTAAAATCCTGGACAATTTGGGGTGATTCTATCTCACCCACTCACCTGTCTGGATGAGGCCCACCTGCTGCATCCTATGGACTTCCTCAACCTATCTCACCCCACTCCCTGGATGAATCCTTACAGAGCTGATCTATGATCCTATAGATGAACTAATGAACTAACTCCTAGATGCATTGCCTGTCCGTCCTGGGAGAAAATCTCTCCTTCAGTTGGGCTCCATTAGGTCTCTTCTTTTTTCCCACAGCTGTTTTTTTTTAGGAGTTTTTCCTTACCGAGAAGGAGGGTCTAAGGACAGGAGTGTCCCGGGTCTGTTTAGTTTAGTGTAGTTATTGTTTGTGCTGATTGTGTGTTAAGTCTGATTGTGTGTTTATGTTTGATCAACTGTTGTGAAGCCTTTGAGGTGACTTTTGTTGTGATACTGGGCTATACAAATAAAACTGAATTGAATTGATTTAGAAAATTCTGGACAGGTGTTTTTTAACGTCTCAAAATGAGGACATGTCTGGGCAAAGGAGGACGTCTGGACACGTATTCACAAATGACCCCAGTCAAACTACTTTTGTCTTTGAATTTTTAATATGGTTATCACTTCGGTGAGTTTGTCCTTTCCCAAGGGCCACCTGTCTGTTGTTTTTATGGATGTCCTGGTTTGGTTGCCACAAGAAAGAAACCCCCACACTCCTTGTCTCACTGCCAGTGGGTACAGACTTATATTGACATTGCTTATTTGGAGCTGTCCACAACACTGCTGCACAATGCTAAGAAAGAGACTATGAAACTCTGGAACCCAACAGTGACTGATCTCTAAGTCCTTTTGGTATGAGGTACACCGTTAACTACTCTCCGACAAAGAAACAGAAGACAACTGAGACAACAAACCTGTGTGTTGGTTGATTTATTTGAGTATTACTTTGTTGTGCGCAGATGCTACCATTTTTCTTCTTCTTGTCCTGGACCTGTTGTGTTTGTTCTGTTCTGGGTTATAGAGGAGACTGTACATTCTGCTATAAAATAAAAATAATTAACATAATCATTGCAGAATCAATCAGTCCAAAGTGATGATCTGGTGTAACAAATACGCCAAATTAATCTTGGTTTGGTTCCACTGGTCTGCCAAAGTTTTTAAAGGGACACCAGCATGGCAGAACGAGCTAAAGGAGCATCCCTTAATTAAATTACTGAACCAGGGACAGAGGGGCATTACCAGATTTTCCAGACTAAAAGTCGCGCCGCAGTATAATATAAAAAATGCATAATGAAGAAGAAAAAAATGTATATAAGTCGCACTGGACTATAAGTCGCATTTTTTGGGGGGAAAATTATTTTACAAAATCCGACACCAAGAACAGACATTTCATGTTGAAAGGCAAGTTATAGTAATAATAAAATAGAGAACAACAGCTGAATAGGTGTGCGCTATGCTAACGTAACACATTGATGGTTATTCAGCTACATGAAGCATAAACAACGAACTGAATAGGTGTCTCGTATGTTAACGTAATATATTAACAGTTATTCACATAACTATAGCATAAAGAACATAATATAACAAGTTCACCAAACTCACCATCTCACTCCTAATCACTAAATCCTTTAAATTCTTCATCCTCGGTGTCGCTTCTGAACAACTCCGCCAACTCCGGAGGTAGACGAAGCGCCGCTTCCTCCTCTGCGTGGCTGTCGTCAGACTCAGCATCAGTTCCATTTCCAATTATTCCGCTCTTTCTCAGTTGTCTTTATAGCCTAAGTTGTTAGTGGTAATGTTTACATTTTAAATTGTCAGTGGTACAGGTGCAGCAGATGCTGGTACACAAGCCTAGAGCGCCCTCTAACCAACACCTGAAATATTTTAATATATAAGTCACACCTGAGTATACGTCGCACCTCTAGCCAGACTATGGAAAAAAGTGCGACATATAGTCCAGAAAATACGGTACACCTTTTGCTAAATTGTAGTTAAAATGCCCACAGAGGCAAGTTTTTGTTGCTGCTGCTGTGCACGTCCCTGTACTGTGACACTGGCTTAAACGAGGGAGGTGTTTGTTTTGATGGGGGCACTGGTGCGAGCAAGGAAAATATTTAGTCGCACCCATTTAATTTTTGGGAGCCCTCCATGGAGTTCTGAAGTTGCTGCAGACAAGAAGGCAGATATAGCGACTGCAGAAGGGAAACGATGAAAGGAAATACTCATGTTGACCACAGTGCAGCTCTTTGTGGAGTCACATCTGCAGTAACTTTTTGGATGGATACAATCGGAAGAAACCTTAAAAACATTTCCCACAAAGTACCTCTGAATGACTGTGTGAGTGGAGTCTAAATGGACAGAGCGGAGTCTCATTAGGTCTGTCCAGAGCTGAACCATCGGCAGATCCTGCTCAGTCGTGTGTTTTCTCTCTAACAGGCCACTTTCCCAACAGCATTACACACTAATACAAACCTCATCTGGAGCCTCTGCTCCATCTCAGCTAATGACATCAGCAAGACAGCACAGCATTAAGACCAGAGCCAAGTGTCCTTCTACTGTACCTTCTCCCAGGAGGCTGCTGCTATAGATCCCCATCCCAGTGCATTTAATTTGAGTCCATTTGCTCCAGCATCTTGAAATCGAGCTAAAATTGACAGCCTAATTCTTTGTATACAATTGAAAAAGGTTTAGGAAAAGATGGGCAACCTACAGTAACCTTCATCTAAGCCATCCCAGATCTAGTTTAAGTGCACTTATGGTTCTGTGGCTGTCCTTGTCCACGTAATAGAGCTTATTTTCCCACTGAGGGACTAATAAAGGTTTTCTTATTCTTTTCTTATTCTTATTTGCCCAATGTCTCCCATTAAACAGATAAATAGCAAAGAGATATGGAGTGGGAGGCCACAGAAGTGAGCTTTCCATGCACTGAGTAGAGCTCTAGTATGACTGATGATCCATAGTCAGGACGTTTACATGCAGACCAAACTCTGACTATGCCTGTAGTCCGATTAAGCTCTCATAAATAAAGTTTCAGATATTCTGGTAAAAGTGTTAGGGATTTGCTGGAGCCTCTGTCCACAGCCCAGTGTAATGAGACTTTTAACAGCTCTTGGACTGTGTGACATCTGTGTGGGCTGCAGCAAGTAATAAGGAGTCTGCATAAAACTAGATTGGTCAGACATTTACACAAAAAGCTAATTTAAATGCCCAAATGTTATATCCAAGCTCCCGTAGTCAAGATAAGTCAAACAGCTACCACAAAGAAATTGCATTTGAATTTTTTCTACACTTTAAATTTTGCACATCCTTGTTTTTTCATAAGCATTGGGTCATTTAGCACCAATGGGAGACGCTGACCCTCTGTCAGTGGTTCCCAAAGTTTTTTGTCTCATGTACCCCCAAAAGCTTTTTGTCATTCCCTCACTCATACTTAGGATTATTATGATTCTTTAAAAAGTAGTCATCTGTGTCACAAAAACATTTGATACTTACTTTATTGTAAATACAAGTTCCCCTGCATTGTTTTTCCCAACCTTTAAATAAAAAAATAACAATATAAACTCCAATTATATTTATATTTAATGTTAAAAAAAAAACAAAAACAAAAAAAACAAAAACAAATACTCTTAACTTTGTAATAAATTTACTACAAAGAAAAATTAAAATCACAAAAAAATTTAACAAAAATGTGGCAAAATATAACATTCTTAAGTCACTGAGACACTTGAGCTTGTTTGTCTTTCAGTAGCTCCTATAGAATATATGAATAAATTACTCCCTGCAAAGTGTTCGCGTACCCCTGGTTGGGAAACACTGCTCTATGTCACGTTTCCCCAAATTCTGCTTTAACCCCAGGGTCAAACGCTGTGGGTTACAGCAGCTGCTGCTCATCCCAAGAAAAAGTCCTGTATTCGGGGCTAAGAAGGTGGGCGACCCTTGTAGCGCTAAGTGCTAACAAAAAACACAGCTAATTCACTTGATAATCATAGTTTAAATAATAAATGTAATGGTAAAACTTGGATTTTACGAAAAGAAATGCACATCACTTGGCAAATGCACTACGACAGTCAGGCTTTCAATTTTAAACTTCACAACACAATGGACACACACAAAAAAAGCTAGCCAGCAGCTGAAGGATCCATAATAAAAAAGCATGTGTATTGCTTGACGGCAGAGCAGCAAAATGGTTAGCCTCAGAGCAATTGGCCTCAGGTTTGATTTCCAGACTATGTAGGGCCTTTCTGTGTGGAGTTTGCGTGCTCTCCCTGTGTCTGTGGGAGTTTTCTCTTGGTGCTCCAGTTTCCCTCATCAACCTACAGCATGCACAGTGCACAGCAGCATTAAAGGATGGAGCGATATTTTCCAATGGAGACAAGGTATACCTCAAAGGGGATATAATATGCTTGTATTCATATTTTTAAACCAATCTTGGTCACCTCTGGAACAGCAGCACATTTTACAACCTTTAAAAACATGATGACATGGTGACAAAAAGAAAATGCATTAGTACTCTACTGGTGCCATAAAGAAACAGGTGAAGAGAGCAGCGGAGGGTTGCTGTCTCTTTATGCTGTCCTATTTTATTACAAAATGAAAAATGCCTGAGGAATCAGTGTATAAGCTGTATACATGCAGCAGTATTCTGTCAGTGAACTGTATTATCCAGGTGCTCCAGTCTGACTGAGGGAAATTCAAGTGACTACACAGTAAAAGGTCAAGTGTTAAACTAACACTGTCAGTGAACATATGGTCCTTATCTGTCTAGTGTTAAATTTACTCTTTACTCTAGTGTTAATATTTCAGTGTTAAAATGAACACAGCACCATGACACTGGTGAACAATGCCACACATGACCTGATGTCTTTGAGATAAAAAGGGTTACATTCTAATGCACTCACTCCCACCATTTAATGGGCAGTTGTTATAAATGTCACTTCAAACATAATTTTTGAGCAGTGCATTTGTGTTGAATAAAAATTTTAACACTAGAATTAAAAAGGTAAAAGCTGTGTTTTTGGGAGCTAGATTTATATTGAAAAGACTTAGCTGCACTTAAGCTACAATATATAACATGGTCTTATCCACATCTGTCATGGCGCAAACAAGAAAGTTAAAGTGTATACAAACAATACATTTCCAGTTAACACAAGAGTCATGGTTGCAGCATGACTAATGTGGTCCTGTCCACATCACTGAAAGTATTGTTTAAGAACTTTGCCTAAAAAACAAAACAAAAACCTTTATTGCGTTATTTTCCACAACAGATAAATCATGCATCCAGCATTTCCCCTGTGTTTCTTAAAGTGACATTAAAGAGGAAACTGTTTCACTCACTGCCCATTAAATGATGGGAGTGAGTGCATTAGAATGCAGCCCTTTTTATCTCAAAGACATCAGGTCATGTGTGGCATTGTTCCCCAGTGTCATGGTGCTGTGTTCATTTTAACACTGAAATATTAACACTAGAGTAAAGAGTAAATTTAACACTAGACAGATAAGGACCATATGTTCACTGACAGTGTTACTTTAACACTGGACTTTTGCTGAATACTCCCCTGTCCTACAGTTTAAAACTCTGGTTGTAATTTAGGGCTGCACAATATATCGCAAAATAATCGTTATCGCAATATCAGCAAACGCGATATCTGTATCTAAATCAAAAATCTAAATATATCACAATAACGCTGTGGTCTTCCATCTGACAGAGATTTACACTGAAGAATCATTTTCCACCAGAGCCTTAAAAGAACATGTGTTGTGACCTAAATAAAAATGTTTAAAAAGTCCAGTTTTAGTGGTAATTTAATTAATTTAGTCACAGCTTAGCCTTGTTTTATTCCTGGTTTGTGTTAAGTTTTGATTTTGTCGCTGTTTTGACTTGTAAATACAGGAACTTACATTTTTGTGAAATGTAGTGAATTTAACTTACTATGTTCGAAAAGTAGGCTCTATTTTCAAATATCGCAATAATATCGTTATCGAATATCGCATGTTTTCTCCATATCGTGCAGCCCTATTGTAATTAGATTAAAGCTATTTTTGGTGATCCTGACGTGCATGCAAACATAGGGCTGTGCATGTCCACATCAAAAAATCCCAGGGCCAGTAAACACAGCGCCGCCATAATGTTTCTAATGTGTTGCACAAAGAACACTATTAGTAAGTAAGTAAACTTTATTTATATAGCACCTTTCACAGACAAAATCACAAAGTGCTTTACAGAGTGCAAGTAAAAACAAATAAAGTGCAAAACAATGAACATTCGAACAGGTAAATAAGACAATGAGTAGTGTAATTAACTAAAAGCTTGTCCGAATAACTTTTGCTTTTTGAAGGAATCAACAGAGTCGGCCACACAGAGAGACAGGGGCAGGGCATTCCACAGTCCAGGGGCTACTGCTTGAAAGGACAGGTCTCCTCGAGTTTTAAACCGGGTCTTAGGGACCTTCAGGAGGTTCTGGCCCAAAGACCGGAGGGAGCGACCAGAGGAGTAAGGAATCAACATTTCTAAGATATATTCGGGGGCCTGTCCATTAAAAGCTCTAAAAGTCAAGACTAAAATTTTAAAATCAATTCTATATTTGACAGGTAGCCAATGTAAAGAGGATAAAACCGGTGTAATGTGTGCCCTTCTGTTGGTTCCTGTTAAAAGCCTTGCTGCAGCGTCCTGGACCAACTGCAGACGAGTGACTGCAGCTCTGTTAAAACAAGTAAAAAGAGAGTTACAATAATCTAAACGAGAAGAAATAAAAGCATGGATAATTAACTCCAGGTCAGATTTAGATAACATAACACTCAGTTTAGAGATAGTTCTCAGATGGTAAAAGCAGTTTTTAACCAAATGTCTAGAATGGACTGTCCAGGGACATTGACCGGGCAAACAGAACACCAAGGTTTCTGAGACTGGGCTGGGAGGAGGAGCCCAGAAAACCCAGGTGATGTTTGATAAAAGGAACTTTCTTCTCAGGAGCAATGATCAGAGTTTCAGTTTTCCTATAATAGCATATGACTTAATACACCAATGCTATCAAAATCCTAAATACGTTCCATTCACTTCTCATACTTGAAGAGATTTGGTCTACTTTTTTTTCCCATTTCCCAAAGCACTAAAGTGATGTACCATCATGTCTCGGTTCAGAAGTTTTTACTTGAGTTCAGAGCTTTTGTATCTCTGGTGAATAGGACTTAAAAATGTTATAACTTTGATGTAAAGAAGCAGAGTCTTTGTCCAAACCCGTGTGACAGAATCTGTATTCAGGTCCTTACCAGCAGCAGCAGCACAGAGGGAGAATATGATGGATGCTGCTGGAACACAGGCACAGATTACAGTAGCAGTGATTGTAGGAGATTGTTTTGTTGGACACATTGCTTCAAAAGGGAGGCTCTGAGGGGCCCCGGAGAGGAGCAGGAGATTGAGAATGGGCCCTGTAAACCAATATGAGAGTTATTTGAGGAAAGATGTTTGAAAGAAATGAAAAATGACTCTGTGACTTTGTAGAGAAGGTTGTGGTACTCTCTGTCCAAAGGGAGAGGACAAAAAAGATGAGACATGAGTGGAGATGATTCGTCTTAGCATCATGTCCCAACAAGTAACAAGAAAGGTCGATGTTAGATTAGTGCTGTGGGTGTTAAAATGAGCCTGATTCTATTAAAGAACACAGGGTCAGTACAAGTGTTTAGGGTTTATATTTGATGACGTCATGAATTTTGAGAGTGGAATTAAAATGTTAGCTGCTTCAGCAGAGCCCTGGGTTCTGTGATAAACAAGTTAAAAATGTGTAAAGATCTTGGGTATGGAACGTACTCGCAGCTGTATGAAGCTTGTGTGTCTCCTGTTCTAAATGACGCTGCAGGTGTGTGTGGGGCCAGACAAAGCCCAGTTTTGGATGCTGTAGAGCTAAAATAGAGCTATTCATTGCTTCCTTGGTGTTCATAAGTTTTTTTCAGTTTTGGCAGCGCAGGGGGATATGGGCTGGGTTCCTGGTTTTATTCAAAGAAAATGTGAAATGGTCAGACTGTGGAATTGATTTATTAATATGCCTGACAATAGAATAACTAAGAAAGTCTTTAACCTGTTAAGCTCTGAGGCCTTTTTCCCGAAAATTCTATATCTACATTTATTAAGGTTTTACTTAGCATTTACTAGGTGTACATAGCTAAACTTGGTAGCAAATTAATTGGTGGACTTTGGGGATTACTGTGGAAGAGAAATAATATTAATAAATTATATTGTTTGACCATAAATTGAGGTTGAAATGGATTATTCTAATTTCTGCCTGAAAAAAAAAACACATATTTGCCTCCAAAAAAGCCTTTTTCCTTCCTGTAGTGAAGTAAATAACAACATAAATTGAAAATTTCACATATCTTGGTCTACTGCAGCAAAATTTGTGCCAAATAAACAAAGTAATGGAAAGATATACATGTTTTATTTTTTAAAAATTCAGGCGGAATCCAACTGTTGAATAGAAATTGAAGTAGATAGTTTTGTTGCCATGAATTGTCCGAACACGAGGATGTCAAACATGTGTGTGTCAGCCGTTGTATCTCCCCGCTATGGTCCCAACAAGCGGACGCAAGGGGCCCCGTCGGGCTCTGTTTCAGGTTTAAGAGGTTAATTGGAGTAAGACAAAGTCGTCCCTGGGCTGCAGAGCTTGGAGCGGTCTTTGCTGAAGCACAACTTCAGTTTATATTCTATAATAGTTTGTCATGTAGCATGAAGAAGATAAGAGAAAAATTAAAGTCAGTGCATGAAGAAAAATGGCTGAATGGAATAATGACTTAACCAAAGCTGCGGACATAGATTCAAATTAAAAAATCCTTCCTCTGGCCTTAGAAACTGGGAGATTTAACCAAACTTCAGAAGAAGACCGACTCTGTGGGCTGTGTGAGTCATTGTGTGTGTCATTTTGTTTTGTATTGTCCTTTTTATGATGAATTTAGAATCCCTTTGTTAAATGGGATGTTTGTCCAAAAACCTGAGATGTTCTGGAGCTCTGGTGATGAGAAGATGAAATGGTTATTTAATTTTAATGTGTATAATTTGGGTACATTTGTTTGTAAAGCCTGGAGAAAACGGCAGTCGTGAAATTGTTTGGATCGTATATTTTTGTGTATATATAAATGTCTTTTGTTTAGTTGATGGTGTCTTATAAGCCCAAGTAAAGGGCTGGGCATGTTTGGATGCAATACACAATAATAAATTCATTCATTCATTCATTCATTCATAACCTTAATCTCCTGCACCACTGTCCCCCCAGTTAAAAAACGACGCTCATTCTTGTTCGTCAAAACATCATAACAGATGAATAGTGACACTTATTATTATTTGTGTGCAAAAAGAGAGCTTTTTTTCAATGCACTCACTCCCATTAGGTGCTTTTCCATTGGAGGGTACAGCACAGGTCGTACAGGTCGCCCCAAAACCTGGTCCTGTTTCCATTTCTATGGGTCCAAGAGACTGGGTTCTGGTACATTAACACACAGGAACTAAAAACCTTTATTTTTGCGTGTGTCTATGTTATTCCAAATAATGTTCTTTACGGATTGAAAAGGTCTGAAAAGGCTTTTATCCTGAAACATTCCCATTAGTTTGAGAGCATATAAAACCCTATTTAACAGATCAATGAGCGCCATTTTAATGTAGCACATTCTTCCTTTACTGTCTGTTCTCCTGGGGCCGTGTGCACTGTTATTGTTACTGATATTTTTGACAGAGAGTGTACTGGACTCGTAGAAGCCTTTCCCACTATCCAGTTAGATAAACACCTCCACACAATAAGTCACAGACGCCAGGATGGGTTTGGACTGCTCTTTATATGGCAGGTGTAAAACTGTAATAAACAAATACAGTACATAAGGAAATACACAAAAAGGTAACAGTAAATGAGTTTGACGTGCCAATGCTAATCCGAGTAAACTCTACAACATCAATGCGAAATGAACTACGCATGGCATGTAAATAATAACTTAAGACCAACATGAACTGCTTAAATGTACTATTTTTATGCTTAATTGTAGCTTTTACATGTTATTCATAGTAATACTCACAAGGGATGCCTTTCATGAACTCAGAACACAATTCGCTGCTGCCTTAGTCAATGGGCTCTATGCACAGAACTGCGTGACGTATTTCCGGTTAAAAATAAGTCCGCTGAGTCACTTCCAGCTATGGCTGACGGTAGACATCGACCTCCCGAAACAAATAACGAGTTTGTTTATTAATTCATTTTCGTTTGTTTAAAGAAAGCAATTTAAAATATTCGTCTCATGCTAATTAGCATTAGCAACTTACCTTCAAAGTTAGCTATGTAGGATGATATATAGAATTTAAATCCTTTCTCCATTTTGCTCTGTGGTGTCGAGCTAAACAGACGAACAATGCGCCTAACATCATTTATTGTGACTTTAGGTAGCTCGAGTAGACACCGGGTAAACTCCAAAGACTCAGCCATTTTCGTGTAAACAACGCTGCTTCACATTGGCTCTCCCAACCGGAAATGACTCAGCGGCCTGACAGAGAACGCGGAAGTAACGTGTGCATATAGCCCATACACTTTACGTACAGCAGCACACGGCCTGCAGGCTTACTTCCTGCTTCTCTTAAAGGGCCAGCGTACCAAACTAAACCACACTAAATGGCAGGCCAGAACAGAGAGCATGTTGATTATTGAGGCCTGTGGTTAAACGCTGTTCATTTGCATGATTTTCAAGTGTAAACAGCATTAGTCTTACGTGAGAATGGAAACTACTCATGGCGCATTTAGCATTTTTCCCAAAAAAAAACACTTCCCAGTACAAAAGCCCTTTTTTATTTCCAGTATCTCTTATTTTAGTCTTAAATTTTCACAGCCCTTAAGTGTCATGCTGCGTACGCTTCTGACCTTGTCCAATCTGCCAGATTGTCTGGGAAGGGTACAGCACAAACTACAAACAATTAGCCTCCATCTGTCACCCCAACCTGGCAACCCACAGCTGCCTCTGAGTGTGCACTCACAGCTGCTCACTGTGCAGTAGACCAGCTGAATTTTTCATCATCAGAATCATCAGCATGCAGCCGAAGTCATCCAGTGTTTTTGTACTTGGTTAGTTTCCTGTTGCCTGTTTTTTGACCCTGCCTTCCTGCCTGTGACTTTTTACCACCTGCCTGTTTACGACCAGATTTTTTAACTCTGTTTTGTGCATCAGTGGGTCAACAAATCTTGGGGCCAGGTGCTTTTCAAAGATTAGTGGAAAAAATATCAGTTTAAGAGCAGAAGAGGGATCCGAGGCACTCTGACATTATTAAAAATCCTTTATTGTGTACGGGACATTCCAATGCATTTCAACCTGTCCTGGGTCAGCAGACGTAATGTGCAATCAGTACCAGGAGGTGTAGTGTAAATAGTAAAACAAGATGCAACAAAAAAGAATAATAATTAAAAAAAAAGAATAAAAAATAAAATAAAATTGAGAATTGGTATGGCCAAGAGCAGTGGTTCCCAAAGTGGGGTTTGGGGCCCTCTGTGGGACCCCAAATGTACTGCAGGGGGTCCCCCAGAGGCTGTCTATATTTCAATTCAAATTGAATTTCAATTTATTCTTTATATCACACGGTTTTGGTCCATAACAACAAATAAAACAGACAAAAATATAAAAAGACAATTAGTCAATGAAAATATTAAGTACCTAAAAACATTTAGTACATAAAATAATCTAATTTAAAATTAAATACAGTTATATACTTGTTTTAAAATATTACTTTAAAACAATTTTTAGCCAATACTCGGTGTTTTTGTAATGTTTTTATAAAAATATATGGAGCAAAACATGACAGTCTTTTGAAAAGAGGGAAGTTCTATAGTTGGGGGTCTGCATGGGATTTTCGGAAATTTAAGGGGGCCACGACTTTGGGAATCACTGGTCTGGGTTAAACCTATGGAGCAACCACATAATACTTATAGTTACTGTCAGTTATTGCTCATAGATAAGTCCAAAAACACCCAGAGGACAAACACAGCACTATGGGTGAGCACTAAAGCACTAAATAGCTCATCTCAATAGAATTTATTTAATATTAATAGTAACTGAGAGTGTTAAACCCTGATTAGCATAATGTACATTTAAAAGATATGTTGCATAGAACCAGGATAGAATAAAAATACAAATATAATAATAATAGTGGCACAGTGGGTTACACGTTTGTCCACCAACCGTAGGGTCCAGGATTTGAACCTCTGGCGTCATTTTCTGTGAGGCATGGGCACTGTGAAGACCTCCTGAGGGAAAAGACAAAAAGACTTTCTGTTTTTGAATGTGGCAGGATTGTTGAGCTGCAAAAGCAAGGCCTCTCCCTACAGTTGGGTGCAGTAAGACATTTTAAAGTTCTTAAAAGATCCTGAGAGTTATGGAACAAAAAAGTGAAGCGGTAGACCCAAGAAAAGACGCAGGCTGACCTTGACCCACACTGAGGCCCTCACTGATGCTGACTGCAACCCGATAAATATAGGACAGCATCAGCAACAAACAGCATCAACAACAACAAAAACATCTTCAAAGGCCATTTCTCCTCTCAAGGCACAAACTTGCACCTTTGGATATCGCAAGGGAGCACCATCAGGGTTCCCGCGGGGCATTCAAAGGTATTAAAAGTCATTAAATTGATTTTCCAAAAATTAAGGCCCTAAATAGCATTAAAACGCAATACATCTAAATCCAACTGGCATTAAAAAATGAAAATAGTTATAAGGTAAAACCTGTGAATATAAAGATGTATTTTTGAATAATTATCATTTTTATAACCTACAGATAGATTTCCTTCCAGCGGGACCAAATTACCCAAACACTGGATTTTTGACTTTTAACATTGTTGGTGCTTTTAACAATACTTGCAAATTCAATGACAGATTAAGCTGCCACAATTGAATGTTTGTGGCATTAAAAAGGTTAAACCTTGCATTAAAATGGCATTAAAAAGCATTAAATTAGACTCGCTGATACCTGCAGGAACCCTGACCAAACATGGGACAATGAAAGATGGAAGGAAGTTTTATTCTCTGATAAGAACCTCGTAAAAACCTCATAAAAATAACGCACACGTGTTCCCAGTTGTGATGTAAAGATATTCAAATCAAATATTAGTTTTATTGATAACAGGTACAGCTATGATTAAAAATATATTTTACAAGTTATGTTTACATCTTTGTTTTGGTTCTAAACCCTGCATTGCCGATCGTGCAATCAGAAAAGATTTAGATTTAGACTGCAGTACCCTTTTTAAACCAGTAGAACCTTTAAGGACTGTACCTATGCTGCAGACTCACATGGCACTGGTTTGTCAATAGGCATTTGAATACGAGACATGATACAGTGTTGTGTTCTCACAGCATGGTAATCTGCACTGAAATGAGCTCTGTAGAAAGTTTTTAAAAGTCAGCGCAGAGCCCACAGAACAATAGATGTGAAACTGGTGCGACAACTCAAATGGACAACCGCATTAACCACGTTTCATTTCCTCTGACTGATGTTTAATGGGGCGATGTTCACCTGCAGGTTGGCCTGGATGTGCTATTAAAGGGACTAATAAAAGACATTTGGTTAGATCAGACATCTGCAGCCCATGCCTCTGGAGCGTCATGTGGGTCTTTAGCTTCTTTCTTGTGGGTCTTTAGCCCATCTGACATCTGGTTATGTGAGGTCGATTGATAAATGAGTAGCTGAGCGCACATCTCTGAAACAAGCTACATCTGCATAATGTCAAAATGAAAATTTCTCCCTGTTTTCCAGAGTTGGCTATGAACTTAGGCCTTATTTAGCCACATGGGTGGATGCACAGGCTGATTAGAAGCAAAACACATGAGTTAAATAAACAGCACCAAGAAATAGTAACTGGGTGTAACTCCAGTTCTCTGAATGTGCGTGGCTCCAGTGTTGATGGCCTATTAAAGCAAATCAATCAATTAAATAAGTATTTAACACAGTAGTCCATTAGTTAACAACAATAATGATCATCCATAGGTCATAGGATTATTATATTTCAATTATGAGCTAAGCAATTTTTGTTAATTAAAACTGCGGCTGTTTACAGATCAACATTTTGTATTTTTGGCTACAATTGCCTCTGTGGATCCAAAAGGTTACAGAGGGTTAGATGTTCAAAGAGTGGGAGTATTGCCCATCGATATACGGAATCAGGACATCCCAGGCTGTGTCCAAACGTCCTCCCTAATCCCTCTGTAGTGCACTATGTAGGGGTCACGCCATTTTGTAGTGGTGTCTGAATGTCTAGTGGATAAAAATAGTGCACTCAAAATTTCCCACAATGCATTTTGAAAAGTAGTGGACAGCGATGGTCACTAGAGGTCAGTATAGACCAGAATGCTTTGCGCGTTTCGGAGGAGAACAGCGGGACAGCAACAGGTCTTTAAACTGTACACAACACGTCTGAATGAAACCAGTTAGAAACGCCTTTTTTACTTCTGTCGCGTCGTAATCAGAAATAAAAAGCTGTTAAATAAACCGTTGCAGTGTAAAATTGCTAACGTTAGCTTAGCCAGCGTTCAGCCTCCCCACGTAAGGCACAGAGCTGCAATAATCCACTCTGTTTTATTCATTATCCAATCCAATCCAATCCACTTTATTTGTAGCACATTTTACAAACAAAACAGTTTCCAAAGTGCTGCACATAGAACACTAAATAACAATAAATTACTCCATTCAGCTCCACCAGTCCCCATTAAATAATAAGAACCAGTAAAACCAAATAAAAGTAATACAATAAAATAACTATAAATAAATGCCAAGAAATAACTAATAAAAACAAAACAATAAAACACAATAAAAGACAACAGAGGACCACACAATTCACGTCGAGTTAAAAGCCAGAGAATAAAAATGAGTCTTAAGACGAGACTTAAAACATTCCACGATAATTCATGTTAAATATCACACGCATGACTATTATTTATCTATAAATACTAAAACATCAGTGAGTGTGGTCAGGCTTTATCACAGAAGAACATTATCAGCGGAGTTTCACATGAGTCACATGATCACCGGTGAGGGAAAAATAGTGTGCGAGTGTCCGAATCATTCACAAAATGAGTGCATTATAGTCCGCTATACAGTGCTGGACTGTATAGTGATTGTGGGGTCAGGGGCTAGGGATGACGTTTGGACACAGCCCCAGTTATGTTTCGAAGAACAATAGCTATTACAGTTATTTCTCTGCCATTTTCCATATTTGAATTTTCTGTTAAATCCACTCTGATATCAGTCATCTTTGGAGAGGAGAACAAGAGGAGGGTTTAAAGTCCAAAAGTATTTTAGCGCAGCCCGGTTTACTGCACGTTCTTACGGCATCTGCACGAAAAGTGGTTATCTAGTGAACTCCTGTAGTGAACTCTTCCCGTGGCTGTGTTTAAAACAGTTTGGCTCATTGTCAGCGCTCTGCTCAGACCGCACTAATGAGGCATCACGAGGCTGAGTGCCACTGCTGTCTCTTACATCAAAACTGCTTTTAATTAGGGAAGATTGCAAGAGGCCTGGCTTTCTCACAACCAAGTACTGGCCAAATGAAATATATTACACATGCAGGAATTATGTATTCATCTCCAGCAGGTGACAGGTGGTCTGGAGAGTGGGCACTTGAGTACTGGACTGCAGATTAGTGGTTTCAGTGTTGGACAGAATGCTTGTTACTGTTGGATAAAACTGGATGAGAAAATAAGCAGTTACTGTGACAACACAAATGAGCTGGCAGATAATTTACTGAGACACAGCTGAGCCCTTTACACACATGCACCGTCACCTGGAGCCTCTCTGGAAATCTTAAGGAGCGCCTGATTGTTTGAGCACAATCACCTCCACTTTTCTTATCCGGACAAGCCGCCAGGGGAACCCTAGTATTGTGAGCACCCCCCACGGAGGAGTGAAAATACATCAGCAGCCTCTTACACTCCACAACTTGTTTTTCTCTGTGTAGCTAAGTTGCACATTTGTTTGAGTACACATACAACTTCAGTGCTTAAAAAGCCATCTTTGCAAAGGACTTGATCTGCTAACTTTGTGTCGCTAACCACTACGCTAATTAAGCATCATACCCTGTTCTGAAAGGCTTCAGTGGTTTTGGGTTGTTAGAAGTCATTTGTCCTCTGCTGGGCAGAGTGGGAAATGAAACAAGATTTTGTCTTGGCTAAAAACCTCAAGTTTCTCAGACAGGCCAGCAATGTAAGGAATAACAATGTTGCTCCTCTTATGCTCTGGTTCTTTCCTGTCCTGTTTTGTCTCTCTTTGGGATTTGGAGGAGGCCCAGTTGGGATATCCACAGGTTCTGAAGGCTTGGTGGACATGTTGTTCTTTGTCCTTACTTCTGATCTTGTGGGCACTGTGGGCTCTGTGCTGCAGTGTCCTGATTACACTGAGTTTGTGCTGTAGCAGGTGGTTTGAATCAAATAACAGGTACTGCTCTCTTTGAGTAGGCTTCCTGTACACTTCCACATGGAGCTGCTTGTCTGGGAGCTGTAAGACAGTGGTGAGGTGTGCTGTAGGTGTGACCAAAGAGCTCTAGCTCTCAGCCCTTTCTTGTTTGATATGGTGATAAACAGGATCTACCTGAAAGTGGCGCCCGGTGCAGACTGTATTTTAATTCCTGTTTACCTGGGCCCCCCCTTGCTGATTTTGCAAATCAAAAATGTCTCAAAGCATCCACCTCCTTAGAAAAATAGTCAATGTTTTAATAAAATTAAATTGTTATATGGTTAAAATTTAAATGGTCTGAACAATGACTGAGAGGCTTGGTCCCAATCTGTCCTGCTTAGGGCTCCCAAATGTACAGGACTGGCACTGGTTGGTGGCAAATGATTTGCTGTGGCAACCTCTGACAGGGAACACCCAAAAGAAGTGGCAAAAGAAGTCACAAGCTCTTTTTTTAAATTAGTAAAACATTTTTTTTTCTCTGTTTTTGCTTCGTCACAACTTTTTTGAGACTTATTACTTTTAATGAGATGCTTTCAGCACCTTCTTTGTGGTCTAAACATAATGAGGGGCCCTAGTGAAGATTTGTAGAAAGGGCCCTAGTGATTCAAAGTCAATCAGTACTTTAAGTTTATACATTAAGCTTCTAATTTATCAAAATGTGCCAGTGAGCTGTTTTTACTGGATTCAAAGACCAGTTCTTACAGTCTGCAAAGTTTATTTCAAAATACTTCTTATGTTTAAAATTTGTGTTTGTATCAATCATAAGAAAATACATTGATTTCCTGAGATAAACAGTTTACAGAAAATACAAATCTATCCAGGTCTTATGAGCTGGTTAAATTTAACATGAATAAAAATGAGTTTAAGGTAAAGACTTTAACATAGACTACTCCCAGGTGACCCTAAACTGCCTGGGCCCCAGCACAGTTGCACTTGGCTGCACTGCCTGATGTTACGCCCCTGCTTTTAAACATTGCCTCCAACTTTGGGCTTGTGCTTGCATCAGAAATACAATCTGACAAAGCATATGCAAGTCAAAGGTCTTTACACTGAATATTCCATGTATTTATTCTGTATGCAGCCTACAGTTAGTTAGATCCAGCTCAATTCCTGTGCGCTGTTCTAAAGATCACTCTGGCCCTGAAGTGCTGCACACATTGATTGTGCTATTGAAAGAATATATTAGCTCAGCCTATAGTGCAAAACAACAGCCATCTCGGGCTTTTTACATCTGAATTTCAAATATCTTGGACACAGCTTCCCTAATAACAACAGAGACGTGCTTCATTAATTCGTGAGTGCAGAAGGAGGAGGTGGAGCGGTGAGGTCTCAGAGGAGGGTCAGTACACAGATAGAGCTGTTTCCATGTATGTTGACTGAGTGGGCTTAGAGGGAATAAGGAAACAAACAGTATCTTCTCCTTATTGTGAGAGGTCACTGAAGAGCAAGCACAAAGCAAACAACCTTGCAGTTCTATTACTCTTTTTAGTTTTTTATTTATTTATTTATTGAATTAGGACAGTGCATATTAATCAACATATCAGCAGGTAAGCATCAATGGAAATACGCCAGAATTAGCACAATAGCTAAATTTCATCCGCTGTCCTAAGGCAGGCTCCATAAAACAGTACACAGTATACAGATACAAACATAATATCAAGTGTAGACATACAATGAACCACAAAGACCAGTTACAATAAACACATTAAAATCAACTTGTGATCAGAAAACAGTGTAGATTATACATCAGTACATGACTGGCTTGTTTTTAACCAATGTTTTAGGGTTTTCTTGAATGTTAGATAGTTATTACAGTTTCTAACATTAGCTGGCAGTGCATTCCATGACTTTGTACCTCTAATAGACGCCACCATTTGGCTGAATTTAGTCCTACGGCGTTGTATATTGCAATCACCCCGGGTTAATGCTCTGGTATTGACTCTGTTGTTAGTTTTCTTGTGTATAAAAACCTGCAATGGTGGAGGCGCAAGGCCGTTCAAAACCTTAAAAACAAGACAGACATAATAATGATAATTATCCAAGTCTAAGATGTTATGCTTCCTTAAGATGTTACAATAATGAAAATGGAAAGGCTTCCTATCTAAAATGTTCAGTGTTTTTTTAAAGAGAGACTTCACAGGTTTTAGAGCGCCCTCTGTTGTGTGAGACCAGGTTGTGTAACAGTAGTTAATGTGAGTAAAAAAATCATTGCATGCATAGATTGAAGAGTCAGAAAAGGTTGAATTTGATATCTGAGACTTTCTCTTATATGTGTCTATGTTAAAACATGATGTAAACATTTAAGCAACGCTATGCAGCTTTTTTTTTTTTACCTTAATTGAAGAGCTTCGCAGTCTGTGATGACTGAAGAAGTTGTTGCAAGGTGAATAAAGCTCCCTTCACCCCCCCATTGGCGTATTTTGTCTTGCAATAATGGGACCACTGACCCGGTGTCCCTCAAGTCTCACCAGAAAACGGCATGTTCTGGTTTGCCATAAGAAAAAGCTGGAGATGGCTTTTTATCTTAGATGTTGGTCAGCAGCCAAAAGGTGGAGGAAACCTTTGTACAGATACAAGAAGATGAAACTAGACTTAAGCCGAACCACTAGTCACACAGGATTTGTGAGTTTTTATAATGGTGCTTCACTCCAAAATGTAGAGGGAGCTCCGTGGAAAAAAGTTCAACCAAAATGGTGAACAAGCAAAGTTGCATTAGGTGTATTTACGATGAAATGTGCCTCGCCTGCCTTGTAGACAAGAAGAGGCGACCTGAAATCAAGTGGGACAGTTCATGAGCCGAGAACAGCGTGATCTGCCTCTCAATGGAAGTACAGATCTCGAGTGTGGAGTATTTTCTTAATAAAACTACTTTAAGAGTTTATGAACACACCTCTATTCCTTTCCACGCACCACTGACTGACACAATCATCATCAAAGCAAAGTATAGGCTGCTATAGTGTGTAAGTATAGTATAGTGTCTAAGCTCAGGCTTGAAATATTATATGGCTCTGTGATTTGTAAGGATTTGTTCATTTTGGGTGAAAGCATCAAAGAGGACGATGATTCAGAAGTGTAATCAAGTCAGAAGGTTTATTCAGTAAAAACACAGGTAAGGTTACAGTCAGCAGAATGAACGCGCTCCTAAAGAGGAGTGTCCTAAGCTTTTTATACTATGTATGACGATGTATGACGATCTCTGCATAGCATTATCTTCTTGGCTTCGAGTAACTTTTTTGTGCGTAGGGCAGGGCCACAAAAAGTTCTCAGTTCTCAGGAGCCCCCCCTGCAACCTTGGGTCTGATAACTTTGTAGCAAGCTCATTATTTGTGCCATATTTGGAATGCACCTAAGAGTAGAGTGACCTTAGAGTGAAAGAAGAAAAACATCACATAAAATCAAAGTATTATTATTACTAATGTTGAAGCGTTATTAACCTTAGCAGTAGTACATCAAAATATAAGTTTAATGGTAATACGCAAAGCTATATGTAGAAATATTCAATAGAATGTAGGAATCTGTTCTCAAAAATATAGTTTTATTCTTATTTGACAACCCCCGTGACAGTTTCAGTCACATTTAAAGCATTTGTCAAGACCAAAAGTTGGCCGCTGGGTTGTGGAAGAGTGGGAAGCAGTCGAACGGCAGTGCGTGACATTTCTGATCAAAACATAATTTGAACCCAATCGGCTGTCAGTGCACATTTTTACAGCACACCATTTCCCATCATGCATTAAGCGTTTCTTGTCAGTGGAGAGCAACCTGGCTTCAAAACGGCTTCCTCGCCTCGCTCTCACAAGATCATTGTTGTTGTATGCAGCTATATTTGCCTCAATAAAATGAATTGATCCAACAGTAAATGAATTGATGCAAGTACAATGATTTATTCAAAATTCCTAATATATGACTTGCACGCTGCGATTTTTGCAAATAAATTCTAATTGGCAAATATATTATTGGTAACACTTTATTTTAAGGTCTACCTATTAACCATTAACTAAGTGCTAATTAGCATGCTAGTTACTGGTTAATTAGCTGCTAATTGGTAATTATAAAGCATCTATTAGTAGTTTATTCTGTGTGACCATACTCGACAGCTAATAAACAAATAACAAGCATTTCCCCCTTAATAAACTCATAATTACTGCTCATTAGGAAGTAAGGAAGTTGTTTGACATGAATTATGATCTTATTAAGCTTTTTGGAATATTGGAGCATTATTAGGGAATAGTAACACAACAATCTTATTAAGATCATAATTCATGTCCAACAACTTCCTTACTTCCTACTAATGAGCAGTAATTATGAGTTTATTAAGGGGGAAATGTTAGTTAGTTGCTAATTAGTTGTACAATTTGGTCACATAGAATAAGGGATTAATAAATGCTTTATAATTACCAATTATGTGCTAATTGACCACTAACTAGCATGCTAATTAGCACTTAATTAATGGTTAATAAGTGGACCTTAAAATAAAGTGTTACCATATTATTTTAAATTATTAAAAAAAAAAAAAAAATGTTTGTCATTTATAAATCTGCAGTTTTTCATGTGAATTGTCCAATCTGCATTTGTGGAAGGCATCTGTGAGGCTCCATTCGTGAAAGCACAAATGGGGCCTCACTGCCTGTTATCATGTAGAACGAGAGGATTGAGGAAGAATGAGGCCGAGGTAGAAAAAGATTCAGGCTGGTTTAGTCTGAGCTCAGGTTCAGACAATCATCTCAAAGGCAATAGATAACTCTCCGACCACGCAGGATCGGCTCACAAAGGTTTAAGTAGGTTTCACAGCATAGTTATGAACCAATCAGCATGAGAGAAAACTCTTTCTTTACTAAAAAGGCCATGTTGAAGCATGGCCACGAGCCAATCGTTTTAAGGAGTTAACTTTAGAACTGACAAAACCAAGTTGCAGAAGTAACAAAGAAGGCAAGATGGGAGCACAGCCAGGTGCCCATCATAAATAACTGTTAACTTTAGCTTAAAATGGGACCTCAAGGTAAACAGCTGCACAGTTCAAATTTAGCTTAACAAAAGGGGCTGCTATAGGCTCCGTCTTTAAGCTTCAACTCACTCTGTAAGGACATAGTTCAAATGACATGGAGTAAGTATGAGCCTCACAAACATTTCATGATATCACTGCCCATCGTGAGAATGATAACAACACGAAGCTGAAGGCTCTTGGGGCTGGGTTCAAAACTAAAACCAGGTGAGCAGTTTACAGAACTAGACCTACTGTTCCTGTAAGTGCTCCGTGTGAAGGAGACGACTGAGTGCATTAAATGCGTCCTGACACAGTGGACAGGAGAAGTTTTTAAATGAGGCTTACTTATACTGATAATAAACACACAAATGCTAAAAGCCTTGTTTAGATGACAGTTTGCCCACAATAGTTAGACTGATCTCATGTTTTCGCTGCTGTCCTTGTCCTGACGCCAGCCTCTCAGCTTAAAATCTGCTTGGAAGCAGAGAGCATAGCCCCTGCTGTTGAACACTGCCCCCAGTGGTCAAAATAGGAACATAATTGGATTTCTTTTGAATAAATCCAGTGTCTCAAAATGCATAACAAATGTCTCAAAAAGATCCAAATGTGCAGAAGTGATAAATGCACAAATAGAGCAATCCACAAATGTCAACAATTCACATGAAAAAACGCAGATTTATAAATGACAAACATGATTTATTTGTGAAATTATTAAAAATATATTTGCAAATTAGAATTTAAATAATTTTTAATAATTTTTTTTTTGCACATTCATCATGTTTTTTTTTTTTTGTACTTATTTATTTTATAATTTTAAATCATTCTAGGTGCATCACTACATTTTATTTCTGCATCAATTCAGTTTATTTGGACAAATATAAAAAAGTCAAAGGCAAAAGTCATGTCAGCGCCAAGTTGGATATTGTTCCGCTTTTTAGATGCCATGGCAGTTTACAGGAGGAGTGAAAGTTGTGATCTGCATCTTCAGAGAGATCTCAAAGGACCACACTTTTAAATAGATGGCAATGTTGATTTTGTAACATGAAACAGCAAAGTATTTTTTTAAAACCAAGGTGCATGCACAGGAAATGGAAAGGCAGAAGTGTAAACATCGCTATCAGCAGTAAATGGCTCCCCAAAGTTATTTTGTTTGTAATGCAAGACGAAGAGAAGAGGCAAGACCCAATGGTTACAGGGATATTTTGGAGCTTTGACCAATCAATAAGAGGTCTCTGCTCTTCAAATGTTTGTGTCTGAAAAGAAGAGGTTCCACTGAGCTGTTGACCTACTTACAGCTTTATTAGAAGTGCGTCTGCTGTTGGTCCAGTTTTGGACAAAGGTCTCAGAAGTGTTTAATATGAGACCAGATGGATTGTATAAAAGCTCATCAGTGCTCGTTATAGGAAGAGGCTGCAGCTGCCTGTGCAGAGTACTTACATTCAGATTCGTCAAGTGATAGGACGCAATTAGTCTGGCATCTTATGTTTCATTGTCTCGTTAATTATTGGAAATCTATTCATGTTAGTACACAGAGTATTTAGTGGTTAAGTCTTGACAAGGGTTTTAGATGCAATCTGGCTTTAGATGCATTCCAGACAGAATTTGTGTGAGTCCCTAAATGGGTCACATTTTGGTTGTAGATATGGGTCCCATGTGGGTTTGTTCACAGTTTCGCCCCATCTGTGTGTGCCCATGCTCTGTGTCCCCTACAGTACAACACTGTTACAAGGTCCCCTATTCTGCTAAATTTAGATTATTTATTTATTTATATTTATTATATTTATTATATATATTTATTATTTATTTATTTATTTATTTATTTATTTATTTATTTATTATTAGATTATTTATTTTAGAGTTTTTAACCCTCATATTGTCCTCCCATTATGCTTACACGCCTTGTTTGCCTGTTTTTTAATGCATAAAATATAACTTATTAAATAATTTTGTGTTATACCTTTTGTCTTACTTCAGACCAACCCACTGACAAAATTTTCCCATGATTTTAGAATTTTTTTGGGAAAATATCGTGTTTACATTAAAAATAGCCTTTTCTGAGAAAAAGTAAACTATATTTTATTGTGAATATTTGGGTTCATTCCATGTGGTAAATGTCAAAATTTAGTGAAGATGCCATTTTTGAATCATTTGAATTTTTTTAATGGCAGCATGACCTCAATTTGTTTGCCTGTTATTTAATGCAAAAAATATAAATGGTCAAATAATTTTGTGTTATACCTTTATTCTTACTTCAGACCAACCCACTGACACAAAAATTCCCTTGATTTTAGAATTTTGGGGGAAAATACCGTGTTTACGTTAAAAATACAATTTTTAAGTAAAAATAGACAATTAAACTACTAATTACTTTGACTAAACATTATTTTGACTATTTGACATTTTACTAGAGGGTTTTTCTCAAAGTTTAGTGAGGATACTGTTACTGTTGTTTCTGTTTTTTTTAAATTGCAGAACTGAATAACACTCTTTATCAAATTCCTCTGTAGAACAATTCACAGCAAAACCAACAGTGATTCTTGTTATCAAAATTCAAGTCTAATTAAAAAATTTCTTTGCAAATTAGATTTTTCTTATCAAAACTCTTCAGACATGGGCCAAAAGCAATGTTTTGCATCAGAATTTATGAATTCTGATCAAATAAATGTATGTTCACAGTCATTTCACGCTGCAGGTAAACTGCAGTTCTCTGTCTTTTAATGTAACGCAGGGCTCACAGAACCGCTCTGACATCCTGGGGCAAATCATTTTGTCACTCAGGCTACCAAAATCTGACTGCCCCTGCCTGATGGGCTATCATAAAAATTGTAGAGAAATATGTACTTTATTACTTCTAACGTGTAAAATCCTGGGTACTCCCAGTTGTTTGTGGTGCAGAGGCCTCTGGGCTCTGTACTGAAGTCTGTAGCGTTAGGGTTAGGGTTAGGGTTAGGGTTAGGGTCTGCCCTCCTCTCTCTTTCTCAGCCACTGTCTTCTGAATGTTTAAATGTATTTGAGACAGAATCTTGTCCAGTGGGCCCATGGCAGAAACACACAGACTCTACTTGCTGTTAAAATGTATAGCAGCATACCTTACGGCCATGTTGGTGGCAAGAATCACTCTGCAAACCTAAACCCCGCCCACTCACAGCAGTACTGCCACACCATTGGCCCACACCACAACTGGTTCAGACCCAAATGAGTCAGCGAGAGCCTGACTGCATGGATTTTTGTGAGTTTCTGTGCTCACAAATTTCATGACAATCCAACTTTCTGTCCAAGGCCAAAACAGATCAGCCTGCTCTTTTTACACTGCACTGTAGTCACTGAAGAAGATGGGAATCTAAAAACAGAGGTCCACAGAAAACACACCTTCACTGAGCAAGATCTCCTCTTTAACTCCGTCTTCTCTGTGTCTGTGATCAGACTCCAGCACCGAGCTCAGGAGTTACCTGACCGTGCTTAGGGAAGAGGAAGACAGCCCTGCACATGATGCCCTGAAAGGCTGTGGATGCCCGACTTGGGCTTTGTCAAATACAGAACCAAGGCTAACATAGAAATAAAGAACAAAGAAAAGATGTAACTGGACTTTCAGAAAAAAATAAAAACACAGTTCAACACCATGAAACTTATGCGTCTGTAGGACATCTCCTCTCACTGACAGAGCAGAGGTACTACACTGTTCACTGCAGTGAAGAACATAGTGATTTGTGGACTTACCAGCACAAAATATGTGTTATGGAGGTAATTTTTGGTCAAATAGAAAAAAAAAATGTCTCTGAGTAGTCTGGGAGGTTTGACAAGCATCTGCCTCTGCAGCTCAGAAAACCAAGCCCAATGAGTTTCAGGCCAAGTTTCACAGACCATCAACATCAAGAAGGTTTTTTTTTTTTTTTTAGATATTTTACTTCTATATGTAGTTTATCTACATATTTATGATTTTTTTCTGGTATTTACAGTGTCTGTGAGAGCAACAGAAAACAACTGCACATTTTCTTTGGGATTATTAAAGTCTATGTCCATCAGACCCCAGAGGACTTTTTTGTTACTGTTTTCCATAAAACATTAATTATTTAATCAAATTGCTTCAAATTTATTTTGATGACAAAGAACTTGCTATTGAACAACTCCTGTTAATTTCAGCCCATTTGATGAAGAAACAACAGAGTTATACAGTAACAAACTTCATTTGGAGTCAGAATGACCACAGGGACAAGGCCAGGGTTTTAATGAGGTTATAATTTTGTTTGCACCTCATAAACAGATTTCATTCACACTTGTTTGAGTAGGCTAATCCTGTTTAGTTAATATTTCAAAAAGCCTGATATTGTGTAAGTTGCTTAGAGACCATGAATCACATTAACATGGCAGGGATTCAGTCTTTTTTTTTCATCTTTTCAGTTCAAATTCTCCTGAAACACTGCTGAGTCTCGGTTAAGAGTAAATGTTATTCTTACATGTAGAGGAGTTGCAGTGAAGCCAGAAATTATTCATACCCCTGACAAATTCTGGCTTAAAGTTGCTTTTATTCAACCAGCAATTTTTTTTTTTTTTTTTGACCAGAAATGACACATCAGGCAGTCTGCAGAGAAACTTGGCCTTGGGCACCAGTGGACATTTCAGCACAACAACGACCCAAAAACACACAGCAAAAGTGGTGAAGAAATGGCTAGCAGACAAAAACATTAATGTTTGGCAGAGTCCTGACTTGAATCCAACTGAGAATCTGTGGAGGGAGCTAAAGATCAGGCTGATGACAAAGAGACCTTCAACCTGAAAGAGTTGGAGCTCATTGCTAAAGATAAATGGGAAAAAATACCAAGGAGTCATGCAAAAAGCTGGTCAGCAATTATAGGAAGCGTTTGATTGCTGAAATAGCCAATAAAGGCTTTTCTATTGATTATTGAGAAGGGTATGAATTATTTTGGACATGCCACTTTTTGTTCAAACGTAAGTAAAAGCTGAGAATTATTTTTTTTTTTTCCACAGTGATGCCTCTTGTACATCGTTTTTTTTATTTTTTATTTTTATTAACTTATACATTTTACACATAAATAACCAAAATAGATAATAATACAAGCAGCTATGACAATAAAGCAATAATGACAAACAAAACAAAAACGACAAAGGGGTAAATCATACAAATCATATACTTAAATGCTTTTTTTTTTTTTTTTTTTTACATTTTTCTGTTGGATTGAACATCTTGTCCCATCAAAAGGCAATATTAAAAAAGCACAAAAGGTCTCCTTTAAAAAGGTCCATATATCTCTTGTTATTGCTTTTTTATTTTCCATTTTGTTTATGAGTGCTATGTATCTGTCCATCTCAGTTATGAATTCTTGTATGCGTGGCGTTTTCCTCTTGTACATCGTCTTATTATGTTTTGGGAGAAGTCTGTGTCATTTCCGGTCAAAAAAAAACTTGCTGATTGAATAAAAGTAACTTTAAGTCAAAATTTGCCAGGGGATAATGCCCAATAATTTTGGGCTTCACTGTACTTGTTTATGAAGTTTCCTAGAGTCTTATCTATAGGTTGAGCTTTTGTTTTGAAACTTGTTATAATCACTGTTACTCAACTGTTTAATGTGAGATTATATATTTTTGTCCTGTTCAAACTCAGTATCTGTTAAGGCTCAGTTCATGTCAGTCATGGCACTACCGTGACACAGAGAGGAACAGTGCCACCCCTGGGCACAGGCTTCTTTTCAGAAGTAAAATAATAATAATAATAATAATAATAATAATAATACATCAATTTTATATAGCGCTTTTCACACAACTCAAAGTCGCTTTACAATTTTGATCTATTATTCATTCACTCCTCAGTCACACTCGGTGGTGGTGAGCTACTTCTGTAGCCACAGCTGCCCTGGGGCAGACTGACAGAAGCGTGGCTGCCAATCTGCGCCAACGGCCCCTCTGACCACCACCAAACACAGCCACACTAACACATTCACACAGGCAAGGTGGGTGAAGTGTCTTGCCCAGGGACACAACGACAGTATGCAACAAATGAAACAACAAACAACAAATGAAAGAGTGATTTTCAATTTCCTTACAAAGACCAACCCACATGGGACCCAGATTTACAACCAAAATGTGACTCATATGGGGCCCACGTGGAGATACTGGCTGGGATGTAGCCCAAAAGAGTTTCTTGAGTGGCAGACATAGGATGAAGAGCATAAAACCCTCATCCCAAACTCATCATTTAACAGCACTGGACTGTTATAGCCTGTCTTAAGGTTTCTGGTTGAATTGGTTATAGTTGCCAAAAAACAAAACAAAACAAAACAAAATAAGATTACACATTGCATTGGGTTGAGCACTGTGACACTGACATCAAAAATCACCAAAAAAGATGAACTCCCCCTGTGTCGTATCCGGTTAAGCATTCAGCTGGGAGCTAATCGACAAACTCCTGCTGTCCACCAGCGACGCCTTTGTGCACAGATTGATTCTTTCTGAGGCGGAGGAGAACAACTCTTTTAAAGACAGAGAAAAGGGAAACGCTGTGGTGCACTGATGCATTAGAACTGGCACAAATTATTTCCTCTGAAGTTTCAAATCAGAGGCTTTTTGTCATCACTGTCACACTGCAAAAGAAGCTAGAATTTTTTTTATTTTAGAAATATACCTGGCTGGTTTGGGTGTAAGTCATGTTCCTATCAGATGTAATGGAGTCAGAAACAATGTCCAGAGTTAATCATGTGCAGACTGTAATTCTGCTGTGAAGGAGAGGCCAGCCTTTAGCCCTGCGTGACTCCTCTCTCCTCTTCATCTCCTCAGGTTGGAAATGGAGCCGGCTGTGGCAGTGGGAGCCAGGGCGAAGGCGGGGGAGTAATTGGTCATGGGGGCAGCGTGAACCGCAGCATGATTAGGTGGCACTAATGGGATTTTAATATAAGTCCAGGTTTTATTAGATGTCAAACAGCAAAGGGCTGAGTGGATTTGGGAGATGAGTGGAGTTAACCTCTGCTCTTTAGTAACTCACCGCTCGGCTGCAGTGGGATTGACACGAGCACATCAGTTTTATATATCTATTAAAGCTTCAAAAATCAATCCATAGATGAATTTTCAAAACTTGTGTCCCTGGAAGTAAAGTGAAACTGTTCAGCAGTTCAAGGAAGTACAGCTTACCGTCCAGTAGAAGTCTTTTTGTAGCTTCCAGTAGAATTGAGAAGGCCAGAACTGATGGTTAAATGACATTTTATTGAAGCTGTACATGGTCATAAACCAACGTCAGAGCTGGGCAAACACAAAATAATAATTAGATTTTGCATACCTCATACATTAGCATAACTATTTACTCTTTAGCCTAACCACAATAACATTACAAACATCGAATATGCACTAAGTCACTCCAAAATATTCTTGAAACGTTTGTTAACCAACCTTGTTCTCCTATCAACTGTCTTTTTTTTCTTTTTTAACTTTTCTCCATTCATTACCGTTGCTTTTTGTCTTTTGCCTATATATCAAGTATACTTTAATGTACACACATTTAAGCTCTATTCACAATAAGACTTCCGCTTACAAAGGAAGTTACCAAAATAAAAGCATTAACCTTATGAATTAGAGTTAACTTGACTTTGTTGTCCTTTACACTTTTGTTCCAACCTCAGTCAAATTGTTGAACTCTAAATTATTTGAAGGTGCATGCATTTAACACTTTACCTTCTCAGGCACATTAATGTAAGTATTTTATAGTTTTACAATTATTGCATTTATATAAATTTGTTTTAAATGTTTAATGTGTGTTAGACAAATTTGTATCTGCTGCGTCAGATGGAACAGGCTCTACTGTTCTCTTTTATTTCCAGATGTTGTGTCATTCATGCTAAAAATCTTGGTTAATTATTTATAAAAATCAGCAGCAACATGTCACATTTATGGTGAAAGCACAAAGACACAAAAAACTATCTTTCTTTTTGCTGTAAATCTTTCTTTTGTGCCTGGATTTTCAGAAGAGACTAAATGTGCCTCTTGAGCTATAGACTCACATTACTCCAGTTTTAGCCTCACTACAGTGGCTCCCTGTACGTTTGAGAATTGATTTAAAGATTTTACTCATCACTTCGAACGTTCATTTAGGTCTGGCACTCAGCTACATTACAGAGTTACGAACGCCCTACGAGCCTCCCCGCAGCCTTAGATCCTCGGGCAGGTCCCTGTTCGCTGTTCCCAAGTCGAGACTCAAGACCAAAATGACCAAGCTTTTTCACGACTTTGGAACCATCTGCCTGAGGAAATAAGGCTGGGACCATCAGTATCACCCCTTAAATCACTTCTTAAAGACACTTTTATCGACTGGCTTTCTTATAATTTACTTTATTTACTGTTCTATCTCTGACTGACTGTCTAAATGTCTATATACCTGTCTTTTCTTTGTTGTTTTTATTGCCTAACTTATGTTGTTTGCTGTTCAGTACTTTGTAGGGCTGTAAATGTTAACACGTTAATGCATACAATTTTTTTTTTTTAAATTAACACGTTAAAATTTATTAACGCAAATTAATCACAAGATCTGTTTTGCTGTACACCGGCGCTTCTCAAAGCACTTTGGAGGGCATGAAGCCGTGTCGGGGGGCGCGTGACCGTCTTGGAAATGTGCGTATATCACAACACTGAGCTGCTCTCTCTTCTCTGAGCAGCTGCCTCACGTTTGTCTGTGGTTTGACTTCAGGACGAGTCCACTCCTTTGGCTGCTGCACTAGAGCCCTCTCCTTTCCCTCCCCTCACGAGTCTCGTGTAAAACTTTTTACTAATAATTGTTACGTGTGCTTTATATATCACTTCCTCTCACTGCCTCTGTCCGTGCACGTTCCTGGGAGCTGTGCTTTCTGTGCGTCCTGGACCCGTGGTGAGATCCATGGCCATCCCTGAACTCATGGAGCCACAAACTCCTACAAACCATTCATTTGTTGTGTTGTTTTTTTTCTCCATAAAGCAACTCAACTCAACTCAACTCAACTTTATTTATAAAGCACTTTAAATACAACACAGTCGGCCAAAGTGCTGTACACAGCAATAAGAAAATAAAGACACACAAAGAAAAATCCATGTAAGGAAATAAAAGAACAGAGACTTATGACTAATATGAAAAAAAGGTGAATCGATAATAAATAATAAATAAAACCAGGTGACCGCCACTGACAGGTGACCGCGCCCCGCCCCTGACGGGTGACCGCTCCCCGCCCCTGACAGGTGACCACGCCCCGCCCCTGACAGGTGACCACTCCCCATCACCTGTGCTGTACTACGGAAGCGTATTGCGTTCACCTGAAAAAAAAAGGTTCTGTTTTAATGAGCAAAGTTGGTTCTGTTTTTATTAGAAAAGTTCTGTTTTCATGAGAAAAGTTCTGTTTTTATGAGTAAAGTTAATTCTGTTTTTATGAGAGAAAAAATCCTGTTTTTACGAGTAAATTAATTTCATGTTTTTATGTGGATAATGGTCCTTATTATCTTGTTCCACTTTTGGGGGGAGAGGAATTCAAAGTCAATCGCAAAGACCTGAGATGTCTGCGCAGAGTCGACAAACTAATGATTATACGTCAATATTACTTAACGAAAGCACAATCTCCAGTGTCTCAAGCCTAGAGTAAAATAAAACCGTATTAAACAAAGTAGTTGGGACATTCACGCCCTTTCTTTAGCTAGCAACTCTTCAATACGAGCTAAACGTTTATTGGCTGTGATAGACATGAATTTACTTTTGTCATAAAACCCAAGTTATTTATATTCATAAAAACAGAACTTTTCTCGTAAAAACAGAACAAATTTTACTCATAAAAACAGAACTTTTCTCATAAAAACAGATCTAACTTAGAACTTTTTTTTCAGGTGAACGCAATACGCTTCCGTACTATACAAATAAAGATTTTATGACTTATTTATTTTATCAGTGGTAAACCTGACATCTGAGTGAGCAAACCAAGGTCAATTAGCTCCATATCTTCTCCCCTCTCTCCCCTTGTTTTCTGCCTGCTAACTTTCCAGTCACTGTCAAATAAATACTTTAACAGCCCAAAAATATAGCATATAAATCAAAGCTATTTCCTGAGATCATCCAGCAGTTTATAATGTAATAGAACACAACTCTACAACCAACAAAGTAACAGTCCTACTAAGGTTTGTCTGGCAATGAGCATGTCATTAGTTCAGAGTTGCACCTCTCCCAGAAGAGTATGCTGCGGTTGTTTCGGTCCATTTCTGTTTATTTATTTATTTATTTATTGTTGTTGTCTAGATTTGATTCAGTTCTGATGACCAGCTGTGAACACTCCAAACGTTTATTTGTGTTCACATCTGAGTGGCATGAAAATTGAGCAATCACTGTGGGTTTATGAGAGTCTACGCTTGTTTACAGAGCTTACATTTATATATATACACACAGAAAATCAAGTGTGTCAAAACAAAACATTGCCTTCTGGACTAAGATACTGAAAAATAAATTTGTGTCCTTGCTGTTTGTAAATCATTTAATATTTTATGGAAAATCACATTTAAACAAATTTTTATTGTGTAATTATTCAACAAATTTTATTATGAAATTTTTTCATCACTTTATAATATGAATGTTATCATTTCTACTGAGTTTATATACCTCTGAACCACATGTGCTTTCCATTTGAAGGGTAAAGCCACCTTTGTATTGGGGCATCTTCTCGGTATTCGGAGACTAGGACGCTGTATTTTATTCTTTACTCTGTTTGGCTGCTCTGGGTGGGTGATGTGTCTTGCCCAAGGACACAATGGCAGTAGGAGCGGGGATCAGACCTCTCTTCTTCCTTGGATGTTGAACCTACCGACCATAAATTAAAGCAGTGATGTATCTGCAGAGGTTGGAAGGGAAGGAGGCACCAGACATAAAGGCGTTTGTGATCATTTTCTGACTCCATTATATATCATTACAGCAGTTTAAAATCACCACTTGGTCTTGACATTTTTCGACTCCCAGCTTCAGATGGCGTCAGGGGCAGGATGCAGCACATGGCACAGGTAAACAACTTTTATTTGTGTGGAGATTTTGTTGCTTTTGTGCTTTAGCTGTATCAAAGTCCTACATGGGCACAATGGATTTAATTGGATTTTAAAATATCTACAGGACAGGTCTGTAAGAACACTTGAGAACCTCCCAAAGGAAGGAAGCTAATTGACTTCTCCAAAAACAAATGTGCCAAAAATGACATGATTTTAACTTGTGTCGAGTTTGTTCAGGGACATCACAAAGTGAGTTAAATTTAACTTGGGTCTTACAACACACAAATTGTGACTCAGTTTTGTGTTATTTATTTTTACTTATGCATTTCTGGCTAAAACTGGGTAAAATGAAGGTTCAAGAGGCCACTGTTTTCTTTTACATTTACCGTATTTTCCGCACTATAAGGCGCATGGGATTATAAGGCGCACCTTCAATTAATGGCCTATTTTAAAACTGTTTTCATATATAGGGCGCACCGCATTATAAGGCGCATCCACTAGATGGCGCTGCGCTAAAGGGAATGTCAATAAAACAGTCAGATAAGTCAGTCAGTCAAACTTTATTAATAGAATACAAACCAGCGTTCTTACAACTCCGTTCACTCCCAAAACAAGTTAGTGCATTCACAATACGGTAGCGTACGTACAGGTAGCTCTTATTTGTGCCGCCCTCGTTGAAAACAATGTATTTCCAACTCCATTTGTCACAGTTCAAAGCTACATGAACAGCGTTCGAGCGCTCAGTTTTCTGTCCCCTCAATGTCGCAACTCTTCTACTGAGATGGAGCAAAGGCCACGCCTCCTTGTTCTTTTGCGGCAGGATCCATAAACACGCCCATGGCACACATGAACAGCTGGGACTGGAATTCCCCTTTACCGTTTTTACCGCTGTCACTTCGGCGACGCCCCCTGAATACGGTAGCCATAATTAACCAACACTGATCCATATATAAGGCGCATCGGATTATAAGGCGCACTGTCGGTTTTTGAGAAAATTAAAGGCTTTTAGGTGCGCCTTATAGTGAGGAAAATACGGTAATTAAAGATTTATATTATACAACATAATGAGACAACAAACAATATTCAATGTGTTAAAAACAGAGATGACCATACTTCATGAGCTGCTCACAGTATTGTCACTAAATATAAGTCCACAGTGCAGACGGAGCATAGATTAAAAAGGAAATATCAATGCACTTGATTAATACCTTGTGCTTTTGCCTATTAACACATCCAAGTGTGTTGTTGTTACTTGCCAGGGATGGCTAGGGGCGCTGGCACAGTAACTGAAAATAGATTATGGAGTCAATAAAGGGTCAGAAGAGGTATTGTAAACATAAGCATGTAAACATAAATCTAAAACTGCTAACATAGCTTTAAAATCATAAAAAACATGATCATAAACGAAAGAAATGCATTGTGAACATAAAACTTAGGTTTATGCTACCTCTTTTCATTTATCACTCCATAAGTTACAATTACAAGTCAAGCTACAGTTACGATAAATTTATTTCTAACCCTGTTTTTAATGGGGGTGGCTCAGTGCCCATTGGCTGGAGAGACAGGAAGTCGTCACCGGCCCAAAACAACCCGCCCCCTCTCGACGTACAAGTGCACAAAACTGCAGGTGGCGTTATTAAATGTTCAAATTAAACAGATCTTTCTCTGATGAAAAATGTGTAAATAATATAATATACCTCCAAAGATGAACGATTGTCTCCCATTGCGGTGTCTCGTAACTATGCGACTTTGGCCCCAAACAACCCACACCCTCGCAGTAAACAGAAGCTGGTGTCGTATAATGATGACAACTTCCTGTCTCTCCAGCCAATGGGCATTGAGCCACCCCCTTTAAAAACAGGGTTAGAAATAAATTTATCGCAACTGTATGGTGTGATAAATGAAAATACGGAAGAGGATTAGGGCCATTGTAAAAAAAAATATTTTTTTGAGGGTTAAGTTCTGAGATTAAAGTCAGAATTCTGAGAAAAAAGTCAGAATTCTGAGATTAAAGTCAGAAGTATGGGTGCCTGTAAGGACTGACGTTGTGCAAGAAAGAGTACAAAATCCATACAATAAACTATATAAATGCATTATTATTGATGAGGTTGTGATGTTGTCTTTGTTTCAGAAAATACATTTTTTTTACGTTCTAGAGCACTTTCTCTTGCGCTGTTGCCTCAGCGACAGTAATGGACGGCCGTCGCTGTGGCAACAATAAACAGAGCGCAAATTCTTAAGCAGCGAATTAAATGACTAAAAGGTGACTACTTCCCCAATAAGTGTTTAAGTGCATTCTTGTATGTTTCTGTGGGTAAAAATGTTTAATTTTTACATACAATACGTAATATTTCATAGCAGAAGCCTTCCTTACAGGCTACCGTAGTTTCACTACAGGTGCCTGGAAGGATCAAACCTGAGTCATGTTCATTTGTGCAGCGCAGGCGGGAACCACATGTGCAGACATAGTGTAGGAATTCTGACTTTTTTCTCAGAATTCTGACTTTAATCTCAGAACTTAACCCTCAAAAATATTTTTTTTTACACTGGCCCTAATCCTCTTCCGTATGAAAAGAAGTAGCGTACACGTAAGTTTTACGTTCACAATCTGTTTCTTTCATTTATGATCATGTTTTTTGTTTACAATCTTAGAGCTACGTTTACAGTTTTAGATTTATGTTTATGATATTTACAACTCTCTCGTTTACAATACCTCTTACAGCTGACCCTTTATTGACTCCACAGTTGTTTTTTAACTCATCTGTTTTTGCACTGAGGTTGCAGGTTTATGGGTTAGGAGGTCAGTTGTCCTCACTGCTGCATCATACGCAGTGTGAAATTACTCAACTAAGAGCTAACTTTTTGGACTTTTTCTTTTTTTGTTTTTCTACTCTCACCTTTATTGTTTTTATCCAAGCAATGTTCTAAACACCAGACTGCAGCGGCTGCACTTTTAGATTGATTTGAAATGTGTGGAGGGGAAACATGAATGTATTGATTGCCGGTGCTCACTACAGTCATAAATTGGCTGTTTATGCCCAAGAGATTTGGACATTTATTTTGGACTGCTTCAAAGACTTTATTTCCTACAACATAATAAAGTGTTCTGATAAAATAAGACAAGTTTCCTTTATACAACTGAACAACACACTCGTCTGATTGATGTAGTCTGATGTCTTGTTGTGATGAGCTGCTTAAGGACATAAAATTGACCATTAAGATAAAATAATTGAGTTTGCAGGCTGTGTGGACCGCTGCAGCTCAGATGGACACCATATGGATGAAGTAATCAAAGGCCATCAAAGCTTTCTGGCACCAGCTTCCGTTCCATGTTAGGGAGGCACACTCTCATTCAGGATTAAGCTGGGGACACTCTACACGATTTTCTCAGTCGTTACAGATTCTGAAAAGACTAGGAGCACACACTGATCGACTGGTTTCAGCAGATTTAGTTCTGACGACTGGAAGACTGGGGCTCACACATTTAACGACTGTGCCTCACACACTACAAGATCTGTAACTGCAACTGACGCCAACCAAACGCAGCAAACTCTGGCGGGGAACTCGCGAGAACTAAATGGTAAAGAAACATGGACCCTCCCTGGGTCGCTGTTGCCGTTGTGTGCGTAGCTCTCTGTTTGGAAAAAGGGAAAGAAAAAAATGCTATGTATCTAGTTTCGCTTGGGTAGCGCTCAACTTTCTTCGGTGTTTGCCATGGTTGTTTATGTTTTCTTCTTCAAATTTCCGCTTATATTTTCCTGCCGCTTCCTGTTTCTTCGTCTGCGTCCTGATCTTTCCTGTGTCCTATCAACTGTTTTTCATTGGCCGCTGGACTCCATGAATTCCCAGATGGATGTAAACAGCCCACACTACAGGAGTGTGGTCCAGAGTCGGCTTTAAAATTCAAACATGTTTGATTGCTTGCGACTGACGTCAGGCCAGGTTTTTGCGGCGCACACACTTAACGATTCGAGTCTTTGAACATCACACACTAACGGATTTCAGGGCCGACTGGTGATTACGATTCCCTGCAACTGTTGTTGACTGGTAAAGACTCGGCGCAACTGTGAATCGTTATAAAATCGGGCAAAAAAATCGTGTAGTGTGTCCCCAGCTTTAGACTTAAACCCTCGTCTAAACATCCAGAAATGGGCATTTTGAGCTTCCCTCCACTGTAGTCCTTCCTTCTATCACTGCAATTATCCTACAGCGCACAGTTACATCACTCACAATGAGATGAACCCCTGACGGTGTTTTCCTTGTCAACAAAACTTAATTAAACATAAGTATATTATTATTTTACAGATGTATCATGTTTATATTGTATTATAAAACATGAAAGACATCCTCACCGTGAACACCGTCTGCAGCTGAGCACAATGAGAAGAAAACATCCTTAATATGAGATAATTACGATCTATAATCAGTTTGTACATGAGTCACTCTGACATTTAGAGCCCGGCTTATGAGCCTCCTGCAGGGATATGCGCCACATCCTTCAGATAAATATCACTTCTTATTTATGAACTACAGTCTGTTCCATCATTTTGACATTTAAACATGGATAAGAGCAGCTCCTCATGCATCTGTAATGGGCTCCATGGGGAGAGGCTTGCTCTGTTAACAACGAACTGTGGACTACAGAAGGAGTTAGCGTGGCCTTTTCACTTTGTCTTAACATCTATGAAGACAAGGCAGGTAATAGGACACACACGTTTTTTTGTTTTTTTTAGTGCTTCTCAAGTGCTAATAATGTTTCAAAATAAAAAAGAACAAAAATAGTTGTATTGTAGACTTGTAAAGCAGAACAATGTTAGATAAAAACTCCCTAATGCTAAGGTTAAAATCTAGTTTGATAAAGTTTCAAATATAATCTGCCATAGTTTAGGTCCTGTGTGTACCACGTTTCTTAGATTATGACTCTCCACCTACCGTATTTTCCGGACTATAAGTCGCACTTTTTTCCATAGTCTGGCTAGGGGTGTGACGTATACTCAGGTGTGACTTATATATTAAAATATTTCAGGTGTTGGTTAGAGGGCGCTCTAGGCTTGTGTACCAGCATCTGCTGCACCTGTACCACTGACAATTTAAAATGTAAACATTACCACTAACAACTTAGGCTATAAAGACAACTGAGAAAGAGCGGAATAATTGGAAATGGAACTGATGCTGAGTCTGACGACAGCCACGCAGAGGAGGAAGCGGCGCTTCGTCTACCTCCGGAGTTGGCGGAGTTGTTCAGAAGCGACACCGAGGATGAAGAATTTAAAGGATTTAGTGATTAGGAGTGAGATGGTGAGTTTGGTGAACTTGTTATATTATGTTCTTTATGCTATAGTTATGTGAATAACTGTTAATATATTACGTTAACATACGAGACACCTATTCAGTTCGTTGTTTATGCTTCATGTAGCTGAATAACCATCAATGTGTTACGTTAGCATAGCGCACACCTATTCAGCTGTTGTTCTCTATTCTATTATTACTATAACTTGCCTTTCAACATGAAATATCTGTTCTTGGTGTTGGATTTTGTAAAATAAATTTCCCCCAAAAATGCGACTTATAGTCCAGTGCGACTTATAGTCCAGAAAATATTCATCTTAATCACTCAGTTAAGTCATTGTACTTGATTCACAGCATATCACTGATGTGTTTGTGCTTAACTCTAGTTACTGTATGTTCTCCTTATTTAGTCATTTCCTTAGTGATGACAGTTCATGCTGAGTTTTAACAACATGTGTAACAAACCTTTAGATAAGCTTTGTCATTTTAGGCCAACTTCAGAAGGCTCGACTTGACCTAAACTAGATTTATGCTCTCAGGCCAGTGTCCGGTATCCGCTCTGTTGATAGCGACAACAGATTTACTGTTCCAAAACCACAAGATATGTATAGAATGGACCTTAGTCATAAATTTGTCATTCCTGTACTTTCCTTTTACTCTAAAACCTGTGTGAAAACCTTGAACCGGAGCACTTGGTGTCATCCCAAGACCGCAGGGGTACTGTTTTCGAGTTGCTTAGATCAGTGGCGGAGCTACGTCAATGAGTGTTGCTGTCTCGAGACTGATTTCTGTTCTTTTGATTTAACACTGTAATTAATCTGTATTTTTGATCTTGTCGATCTCAAATAAATCTGGGCGGCATTTGAAAGACATCTTCTGGTTCTCACTGAGTCACTTATTGACAAAGAACACGCAGCAGGTACCTTCTGATTTACGAGGTCTAGTTTGCTGAAGTTAACCCCAAAAAATCCTGCATTTCACAGTGTTGCTAATGCTCAAAATACAACACAACACATGTAGGAGCAATACATAAACAAACAAAAATGGCAGGAGCACCTCTGTAAGATGACAAAACAAAAATACACAGGGAAAAAAATTAAAGTGAGTATATATGGTCCTCAATAGTGCTAAATTTAGTCTCTGTAGTGTTTTTTATTGCGAGAATCAGACACAAGGAGTGACAAACTTCACAGAAACAGGGACGCTGTCTATTTTTGGTGTTATATAAACAACATATTCCTCACAGTGTAGATTGATCTTAGACACTTGGCGCAAATGTACATTACAGAGACGGGAGATACTAATTATCTAGTGTCTGCTGTCTGTGTGAGAGAACTGCACTTCATTGGAGTACGTGAAAAAGAAATGAAATCCTGTCATTGTTTTTTAAAAGAAAAATTTGAGTTTTTACGAAGAAAATATGTCCAGTTGATGCAGGAGTCAAGGTTGGACCATGACTGATGTGGAATTTCCTGTAAATGTTGGTGTACAAAAGATAAAAATGTGAAATACTAATGCAAAGGTGTCCAAAACTATTTCAAAAACACATTTTTTTTTTAGGTTAGTTTAAAGAGGATACATTATGCTTTTATTCATATTTATAAACCAATCACATTTTACAAAATTTAAAAACATCTGTCTGAAAGAAAGCGTTTTTCACAAGTACTCTATAAAGAAACAGGGGAAGAGGCCAGCAGAGGGCAGCAGAGTTCAGGAGAGTGCAGAGTGTGGTGGTCTTTTAAACATATAATCAAAGAAAAAGAACACTTTACTTCCTTAAACTTTTTGTATGATGCCATTTTACAACAAAATGAAAAATGTCTGTGAGGAATCAGTGAAAACAGAGCTGTACACCGTTTTTTTATTTTTTATTTTTTTGGACAGATGAAGAAGAGCAGACTGGATGTAAAGGGCTTGTAAAGGGGGTGGACTTTCATGCAACCGCGCATTTTGAGGACTCCAAACAGCCGTGCCAGAGAATACAGTATTATATAAACGTGTGAATGAAACAAAACACAACTCTGGGTATGTTTTTGATGAGGGAACAACATTATAACAATGTATAACATGAAAGAAAGCTTAGAAAAGTTGATTTTACAGCAATAACCTGGACACAAAAAGTGAATTTCCTTGGTACTTCTGTTAAGGCAGAAAGAAAAAAAAAGATCTAGTAGACAACTGGTTTGGGGTTTGTTGTTTTTCCATCAGAAATGTGAAAGACTCTACTGTTAAAGCTGCTGAGTGTAAGCCACCGCCTTTTTGATATCTGCTCTCTTAAATAAAAATAAGTGGTGTGTTGAGGGAATGGCCTGAGAGAGATGCGCTCGTTGCTCCACCTGACCGTGTCTTTAGCCAGTGACACGTTGACAGCTCCAGACAACGCGGGCGAGCTGTCAGATGGAAGCTCCTGTCTGCGTCTCCTGTCTGCGTCTGCTGTCAGTCTGTGGCAGTAAATGTCAGCTCGTCTCCAGGATCTCTCCTCACAACTCGCAGAGCGTTTCCTCAGAGCGAGGCTGTGGACGTCCTGCTCCGAGCTCCTCAGCCTCGTACTGCTACTTCTGATTACTCTCACTGTTTTATGTCTGTGTTTGTATGCTGCTCTATGGAAGCCCATTTACACTTAAAAAAAAAAAAAAGCCCCACAGGAAGTCAGAATTATGAGTTTTAAAGTCATAAATATGAGATTAAAAGTCATAAATAGGAGATTAAAACTCAATTATGAGATTAAGTCATAATTACGAGTTTTAATATCATAATTATGAGATTAAAGTCATAAATAGGAGATTAAAAGTCATAATGAGTTTTAAAGTCATAATTATGAGATTAAAAGTCATAATTATGAGATTAAAAGTCATAAATAGGAGATTAAAAGTCATAATAATGAGTTTTAAAGTCATAATTATGAGATTAAAAGTCATAATTATGAGATTAAAACTCAATTATGAGATTAAGTCATATTTATGAGTTTTAAAGTTATAATTATGAGATTAAAAGTCATAAATAGGAGATTAAAAGTCATAATAATGAGTTTTAAAGTTATAATTATGAGATTAAAAGTCATAATTATGAGATTAAAACTCAATTATGAGATTAAGTCATATTTATGAGTTTTAAAGTTATAATTATGAGATTAAAAGTCATAAATAGGAGAGTAAAAATCATAATAATGAGTTTTAAAGTCATAATTATGAGATTAAAAGTCATAATTATGAGATTAAAACTCAATTATGAGATTAAGTCATATTTATGAGTTTTAAAGTTATAATTATGAGATTAAAAGTCATAAATAGGAGAGTAAAAATCATAATAATGAGTTTTAAAGTCATAATTATGAGATTAAAAGTCATAATTACGAGATTAAAACTCAATTATGAGATTAAGTCATATTTATGAGTTTTAAAGTTATAATTATGAGATTAAAAGTCATAAATAGGAGATTAAAAGTCATAATAATGAGTTTTAAAGTTATAATTATGAGATTAAAAGTCATAATTATGAGATTAAAATCATAAATAGATTAAAAGTCATAATGAGTTTCAAAGTCATAATTATGACTTTAAAACTCATTATTATGAGTAATTATGACTTCCTGTGGGGCTTTTATTTCTTTTAAGTGGCAGAAATGGGCTTCCATACTGCTCAGACTCAGAAGTTGCCATATACTAGAAATGATATCTCCTAGTTATGTTTTCTCAGTGTACGAAGGTGAGAAGCACATTTGTCCAAAGAATCATATACATTTTTTGGGACAGCTGTTGAATTTAGGTCATATTATTCTTTTTTCAGGCATTTTGAAATAAATTTCCACACACTTGCATCAACATTTCACGTTGTTTAACTTAAAATAATGTATATGCATGAAAAAAACAATTTTTTTGGGACGCTTTTTCTTTGACTTTGCAGAGAACGCCTCCCTCAGTCCGTCAGCTCCAAGCTCTTTGCAAACATTGTACTTTCTCTGACCAGTGTTGCCAACCATTTTTAATGGGAATTTGCAAGATCCTGCTCAAAATTCACAAAATGTCGCCAAAATATGTAATTTATATATTAATGACGTCACCATGCCAAATTTGCATAATAACCCAGATTATTATTATAAAATTCAACAGTTTTCTCCCCTATTTTCTCTCTACAAACTTAATAAAATAGTGTCCTGTAGAGTTTTTTAACCTAACTCACATAAGCAGCACTGGAGAAAATAAAAAATAAGACTAGGTATGAAAAGTAATTAGTTTTATGGCCGACAATAGCTGTTTGCACAATTTTAAGAACCGAATTGGAACATACCAAAAATATTCTATAACATTATGATAATTCCTGACCTCAGCCTGTTTTTATGTGAATAATAACCCTCTTATTTTAATTTATATAGGTGCGTTTGCCGTTCAAACCGAGCAGACAGTGTCCCGCTCGCTGCTGTGTCCCGCTGAGTGACAGCTGACAGCACTCACAGAGGGGAAAGACGCTCCTCTGCCTCACTACGGGACAGAAACAGAGCCGAACGTCAGCAGGTAAACTACACCTCACGCTCTCCCACAATGCTTCTGTCATCTTTTAAAGTTATTAAGGGTCCCCCAAGTGTTTCTAGATTTGTTGCTAGTCGCTTTTTTAGAAAATAGTCTAAAAAGTGACTGAATCTAAAGTTGGCAACACTGTCTTTGACTAAAGCCCTCTACAGACACTACTGCTTTGTAATTTTCCTTTGGGTCAAACGTTAATAAAGTTGGGAACATTTGGTTTGTCTGTGTAGAATGGTGACACTGAGCGTTCATGAATGAAAACATTAATGAAACAAAATACAACTCCGGTATTGTTTAGAGCGTGGCCCCCTTAAATTTCCAAAAATGTCTCGCGGACCCCCAACGATAAAACTTCGCTCTATTCAAAAGACTCTGCCATGTTTTTCTTCATATGTTTTTTTATAAAAACATTACAAAAACACTGATTATTGACTAAAAGTTGTTTTAAAGTAATATTTTAAAACAAGTAAACAACTGTAATTAATTTCAAATGTTTTTTATGTACTTAATGTTTTTAGGTACTTAATATTTTCATTGACTTTTTATATTTTTGTATGTTTTGTTTGTTTTTATGTACGGAAGCGTATTGCGTTCACCTGAAAAAAAAAAGTTTCTGTTTTAATGAGCTAAGTTAGTTCTGTTTTTATGAGAAAAGTTTTGTTTTTAGTAAAATTTGTTCTGTTTTTATGAGAAAAGTTCTTTACTTGTAAAAGCAGAAAATTATTTTACTCGTAAAAACAGGATTTTTTCTCTCATAAAAACAGAATTATCTTCACTCATAAAATCAAAACTTTTCTCATAAAAACAGAACTAACTTTGCTCATTAAAACAGAAACTTTTTTTTTTCAGGTGAATGCAATATGCTTCCGTATTTATGAACCAAAACCATGTGTCTGAAATAATAATAAAAAATAATAATAAATTGAAATTGAAATTGAAATATAGACAGCCTCTGGGGCCCCCCTGTAGTACCTTCACGGACCCCCAGGGGGCCCCGGACCCCACTTTGGGAACCACTGGTTTAGAGGAGTAAATACTATAACACCATAAAAGCTCAGAAAAGTTGATTTGGCAGAACAGGTTCATTTTAATCACCTGTGGAAAAAAAACAACATCTTATTTGCAACTAGCCATAACATTATGACCACTTGCGTAATATTGGTGGTTATAATGTTAATATTTTGGCCCCCTGCCTAATATGCAGCCCCAACCAAGTGTGATGCGCTGTGTTTTCTGACATCTTTCTCTCAAACTCCCAGCTCTCCTCAAAGCTTGCACATTGTCCTGCCTCTAACACATCAGCTTTCAGGACAAAACGTTCACTTGCTGCCTGTGTTTTCCACCCACAAACAGTGCCATGATGAAGAGATAATCTGTGTTATTCCCCTCACCTGTCAGTCATAATATTACACCTGATTTTACGCCTGATTGGTGGATATCCCTGACAGATGTTTCCTGGCTGGATATCTGAGAACAGTGTGTTTTTTTTAAATCATATTTCCAGAGTGTTGGTGATTCTGCCCACGTCGTGTGTTGCCACCTCTGAGTTCGGTGTGGTTCTGTCATATCCAGCTCTTTTATCTGCTCCTGCAAATCTACAGCAGAAAAAAAATAATACATAAATCACTTTTGTGGGTGGAATGATCTGTCGCTATTTGAATTACTTATGCCTTTCTAACACCTCAAAGCAGTCTGGCTATTTCCCTTCACTTATTACCGTGGGGCGTCCAACAACGACCATCCCTATCCCACTGAATATATACCCAGGCTCAACTTCATACCACCCACTCCAGATATGGGCATAGTCCAGGATCTGAACCAGTTCTCAGGCAAAGCAGTGCGAGTTGTAAGGGAGGGGTTGTTATCACTTCTGCTCTCCCATGAAGGCCACATTTCCAGCACAGATTGTTCCCTTGCACTTGTTGTGGCGTCTTGAGTCTGGGTCAGGTCCTGGTCACATGATTAGTTCAGATACATTTCTTCACATTTCAAAACAATTTTGTGTTCTTGTACTTTCTCTAAATCAGATTTCCTTTGCTTTTTATTCTTCCGCTTGTTATCAAAATTGTTTTCAATTTTTTGAATTACAAGAAAACATTTTAAATATTCTGTATAGTGTATCCTCTTTCAAGCATCAGTTGAAGAAGTAAGAAAAATGAGATTACAGTGACACAAAGACCTATTATAACCTACAAAGATTGACTTTTAGCTTGACACTCACTCAACTCTTTGTCAGACTCACCCTCCATTGTTGCGGTCCTCTCCACACACACTGACCACAATTTAGTTTAGCCAATAGCAGAAATTTGAATAAACAGGTTTTCTGCTCACCTTTTAGTAGAGGCCGCCCGGGTCAGTGGGAGGAGAAGTTCGCTGCAATGACGATGGTTGACTGGCGCCTTTTTTTTCCCCGTGGACTTCTGGCCACGACTTTAGTACTTTCAAATTATGCGAACTTCTGGCCGCGGTGTAGGCTTCAGGCTACTTTTAGTGTCCAATAGAACAGGCTTCAGGCTGTTCGGAGTAGGCTTCTGGCTACTCTTTATTCTTTCCTCGTGAACCTCTGGCCACGGTATTCATATTCCATCTTTTCAAACTTCCGGCCGTAACTTTAACAGTCCAATTGTGCAAACTTCTGGCGTGGCATCAGTTCCATTTCCAATTATTCCGCTCTTTCTCAGTTGTTAGTGGTAATGTTTACATTTTAAATTGTCAGTGGTACAGGTGCAGCAGATGCTGGTACACAAGCCTAGAGCGCCCTCTAACCAACACCTGAAATATTTTAATATATAAGTCACACCTGAGAATACGTCGCACCCCTAGCCAGACTATGAAAAAATGCTACTTATAGTCCAGAAAATACGGTAGTTAAATTGGATGGGACAGTGCATTTTAACAGACGTACATGTTTACACAAAATTGACGTAAGTATGCCGGATTTTGCACAATACTAATTTCCATCTGTAGTCCCAGACATTGAAAATACTACATACTACAACATTATAATCCAAATAATCCAGTCCGTTTTATTCATTATAGCCTTAATTCATGTTAAATATCACACGTATGACTATGATTTATCTATAAATACTAAAACATCAGTGAGTCTGGTCGGGCTTTACCACAGAAGAACATTATCAGCGGAGTTTCGCTGAACTTTTTTTTACACAGACGCCAGAGTCACGTGATCACCGGTGAGAGAAAAATAGTGAGCGAGTGTCCGAATCATTCACAAAATGAGTGCACTATAGTCCGCTGTATAGTGCTGGACTGTGTAGTGATTGAGGGGTTAGGGACTAGGGGTGACATTCGGACACAGCCATGGAAAATTCTGCAGCTAACTCTGAGGCATGTGGATACAGTAAAGTTGCTAAAAACAGCAAAATACTTTCACATGGGTCACATTTCTACATGTTTACTGTAAAATTATGAACAGTGGTGTTTTAACAATGAACCTTTATGTTTATGAATGTGCATGTTTACACCAAATAATATCATTACATACCTCCTCTCAGATAACAGCACAGACTGAGGGGCAACACTGTTATAACAATGAGAAAAGGCTAGAACTTGTATTTAACCATGTAATAAACATAGAACAATGAATAAAGTGAAGGATTTGGTGAAGTTCACATACAAAAATAAAAGCACAGTTTTACTCTGGTTACACAAGTAATGGCTAAATGAGTTGTTGCAGGTGGAATGAAGCTTCCCCTGGTGTATCTTGGCAAAAAAAAAAAAAAAAAACTGCCTTGTAAGCACACTGCTACAAGTAATTTGGTAGTTTAATTTAAAAATGTAAGTATTATTTCTGCCTTAAAAATGTAATTTATTTAAACTTAGTGAAAAGTGTTCATTCAAATAATAAAGTTAAGTTGTGGATGAGAGAATCAGAGACCATGAGTGAAATCAACCTGACAAGAATAGGAGATGCAGCCTTTTTTATGTAAGAGAATGAAGGGGGAGGGGCTTTGACCTCTGAGTCATGGTTGGACCATGACCAATGTGGACTGGGCTATGTTATATATATGGGGATTTGAGTACAAATTTTACTTTTATATTTTTGGACACAATTTATCTTTAAGGATTTAACTTAAACAACACACTTTACACAGAGGCATTTTATGTTTATTTAAGTTTTACAGCTCAAGTTTTCCACCACTGCCCAGTCCAGTTTGGGAGTGAGCAGTTTATCTCAGTGTTGTTTTTTCTTTAATACATCAGGTCATGTGTGGCACTGTTCCCCTGTGTCATGGTGCTGTGTTCATTTTTACCTGAACCTTTAAAACTAAAGAGAGAGTGACATTTATTACTAAATACATAAGGACAATATTTTTGTCAGATCAATTTCACTCATGGTTTCTGATTCTCTCATCCACAACTTAACTTTATTATTTGAATGAACACTTTTTACTAAGTTTAAATAAATTACATTTTTAAGGCAGAAATAGGACTTACATTTTTAAATTAAACTACCAAATTACTTGTAACAGTGAGTTTAAACATGATTTAAAATTCAAAAACTTATAATTGTTAGTGGAAGTAAATTATAGAATGGAGTTACTATAACTTATTGGCTATATGACTTTTTACAGTGCATGGGAGAACCAATCTGATGTCCCTGAAGTTTCAGGTCTCATGAGAAGACGACACATCCTGGTTAGCCATAACAACAAACCAGTGATGGCTTTATTTCTTAGTTTTTCTTATTTTCAACCTGAAGAAAACTGAGAGTCAGGCTGAGTCGTTAGATAATAATCAAACTGATGAGTGCATGTGACCTGGAATTGAACAGCATTTGCTAAGTTCCTGCTGTCTGTGAAGGTTGTTTTCGGAGAAAGTTCTTGTCTCCCCGTTCTTGTGTGTTTGAAGTCTCTGACACAAATAAGACGTACGTATATATTTGCAGTCAGGTGTTGCTAGGTTACCACTGCCATTGTCAGAAGTTTGGTCACGAAGCCTGATGGCAGAGTTTACACAGACGCAGTGAACGGATACGTTTCCATTAGACTGAACATACAACCTACACCCACAAATGAAAGCGTGTTCTGTAAGCACTGTTCCACCGAGTACACAGGGCACAGGGAAATATACGAGTCACTGAGGATGAAGCACACACTGCTCTGGTCATGTCACACAAGTGGTGTTTGAAAAGTCAGGCAGAGCTAAACTCAACGCTTTGAGGCATGTTCAAGGCCTGTGTTTTTTACTGAACTGTAGAAAGCATGTGGTGTTGCACTGTAACAGAAGTTAACATGCTTTGGGAATAACATTCATGTCTGCAGGTGCTGTACTCATATTTAAACCAATCAGTCTTTATTTATACAGCACTTTTTTCTGTACAACATAAAAATATCACATTGACAAAAACCAACCAATATCATCACAGTAATGCAGGAAAAATATAAAACATATCGCACTTTTTTCCATAGTCTGGCTCGGGGTGCGACGTATACTCAGGTGTGACTTATATATTAAAATATTTCAGGTGTTGGTTAGAGGGCGCTCTAGGCTTGTGTACCAGCATCTGCTGCACCTGTACCACTGACAATTTAAAATGTAAACATTACCACTAACAACTTAGGCTATAAAGACAACTGAGAAAGAGCGGAATAATTGGAAATGGAACTGATGCTGAGTCTGACGACAGCCACGCAGAGGAGGAAGCGGCGCTTCGTCTACCTCCGGAGTTGGCGGAGTTGTTCAGAAGCGACACCGAGGATGAAGAATTTAAAGGATTTAGCGATTAGGAGTGAGATGGTGAGTTTGGTGAACTTGTTATATTATGTTCTTTATGCTATAGTTATGTGAATAACTGTTAATATATTACGTTAACATACGAGACACCTATTCAGTTCGTTGTTTATGCTTCATGTAGCTGAATAACCATCAGTGTGTTACGTTAGCATAGCGCACACCTATTCAGCTGTTGTTCTCTATTCTATTATTACTATAACTTGCCTTTCAACATGAAATGTCTGTTCTTAGGTGTCGGATTTTGTAAAATAAATTCCCCCCAAAAAATGTGACTTATAGTTCAGTGCGACTTATATACGTTGTTTTCTTCTTCATTATGCATTTTTTGGCTCGTGCCACTTATACTCCGGAAAATACGGTAAATAAAAGCAGAAAAAAAAAAAAAAGTCATATATTTTCACAATTTGAAGTCTAAGCACCTTGGAGGCTGTGGAATGTGGCTTTAAAAGGAGAAACTTCACTAACGTGCAGGAAGCCTGTTCAACCTTCAGCAGGACTTTTGAGAACTTCAGGTACCACAAGTAAACCTGCATTTTGAGAGTGGAGCGTTCTGTTTGGACCGAACGACACAATGAGATCTCTGACGTCAGAAGGAGCAGTTCCATTCATGTTTTTTTAAGTTAAAAGTAGTATAATAAAGTTTATCCTAGATTCAGTTGGGAGCCAGTGAAGGAAAGTTAGCTCAGGGGTAATGTGCTTCCTTCCATTGATTCCCAATCTCACTGCTGCCTTTTGTTAATCGGCCACACAAATGTTTCTATACAAAGAAGTTAGTCAGGACAAGACAGAGGGGAGAGAGGTTGAGAAAAATCTAACAAGTGAAAGAGTGAACTGTAGAGTTTACTGATCTGTGCATTAGGAGTATTTTACTGCCACAGAGTGCAGGAAGGGGCATCAAAGACCCATCAATACAGACATACTAATGTCCTACTGTAATGTTAGCTCTTTTTTAATGAAAAGTTAATAAAATGTGCCAAACTGTGTGTTGAAATTTATCTTTGGGCTTAATATAAAATAAGAATATAACAACTTAGACTCAAAACACGTGACCCCATTAACAGGTGATCTGTAGGCCTAGTCTTTATCAGCTTTATTAAATATCTGATTAAATACATTGTGCAGACCTAGATCATAATTCATTAACTGAATATAAGTTTAGCTAAATTTGTATTTTCTAAAGTAAAGTTTAAAAAGCTGATAAAAAGTTAAAGGGGCAGTCTTAAAATATGTACTTTTCAGTACATTTTGCAGTACTTAATTTATGATAAAAGTTTGTGTTTATAAAGTGTTTAGGCTAATCCAGACCTTAAACCTGCTCCGCTTTAAGGTTTAATGCTATGTTCATGATACATCAGAATCTGGGAAATTCCAACCTCCAACTTGGAAAAACGGCCTTGAACACTGTCTCGGGTCTGGATTTGTGCTCGGAAACTCTGAGTTCCTGAGTTAATGTCACGATAGAAACCTGAGGAAATTATCACACTCCTGCAAAAATGTACTCTTTATCTATATCTATATATTATATATCTATATCTATCTATCTCTCCCTCTCTCTCTCTCAACATGGAAACACAAATATGGTTTTGTTTTTATTGTGAAGTTGGGTGTGTAAGGTCTGGATTAGCCTGGTCTGGATCAGCCTGGTCTGGATCAGCCTGGTCTGGATTAGCCTGGTCTGGATCAGCCTGGTCTGGATTAGCCTGGTCTGGATCAGCCTGGTCTGGATCAGCCTGGTCTGAATTAGCCTGGTCTGGATTAGCCTGGTCTGGATTAGCCTGGTCTGGATTAGCCTGGTCTGGATCAGCCTGGTCTGGATTAGCCTGGTCTGGATCAGCCTGGTCTGGATTAGCCTGGTCTGGATTAGCCTGGTCTGGATTAGCCTGGTCTGGATCAGCCTGGTCTGGATTAGCCTGGTCTGGATTAGCCTGGTCTGGATCAGCCTGGTCTGGATCAGCCTGGTCTGGATTAGCCTGGTCTGGATCAGCCTGGTCTGGATTAGCCTGGTCTGGATCAGCCTGGTCTGGATCAGCCTGGTCTGAATTAGCCTGGTCTGGATTAGCCTGGTCTGGATTAGCCTGGTCTGGATTAGCCTGGTCTGGATCAGCCTGGTCTGGATTAGCCTGGTCTGGATCAGCCTGGTCTGGATTAGCCTGGTCTGGATTAGCCTGGTCTGGATTAGCCTGGTCTGGATCAGCCTGGTCTGGATTAGCCTGGTCTGGATTAGCCTGGTCTGGATCAGCCTGGTCTGGATTAGCCTGGTCCAGCTGCCTGCATAGGTTTCCAGTGACTGAGCGAGTCTCAGGATGGTTTTATGGAACAGAAATGACAACAAATAAGCCAGACTTATCCAAATAAGCCTAGCTTATGGAGTTAGCTTTTTTTTTTTTTTTTTTTAGTAAGCCAAGTCTTGTATGAAATGTACAGCAGGGGATCTTGAGGTTGCTTTTAGTAACTGTGTGGCCTGGTCAGAGTTTTTATTTTTATTTTTTTTTATTTATTTATTTTTAACTGATATATGTTGCATTTATTGTATGTTGTGTGCATGTGAGTGTTTCTGATTTTGTTTTTATGTGTTGCATGTTTTAGCTCGCTGCAGACCAATTTCCCTTACGGGGACAATAAACTACCTACCTACCTAGCTAGTTTTGAGGAACAGCCCTCGTGACACAAATGTACAACTTGATTTGTCATAACCAAAGAAATTAAATCCGAACTCTTTTCTAACAGATTAACACTGCCATATTGTCATGGATCTAAACCCCTCAAAAACAATTTTAACTAAACTGTGAAAAACACTTTCCTAAGTGAGAATCATACTAATTTGAGTTATTTTTTTTTACATATTTTAATTATTTGAATATGCAGCTCAAATTACAATTTTACACAAAAAGAGAAAAAAATTATAATAAAAAACAAAAGGTGAACAAAAGGCGGCTCGGCAATTGTTACAATACGTGTCGGAGTCGTTCACACCTAGTCAATCCCATAGTAATGAAAATACAATTACAAAATAAAGAAATAAATACATAAATTATAAATAAAGGGACAAGCCAGACGCCAGCAGAGAAAATGAAATAACCATGAAATAAATAATAAACATGTACAATTGCAACACACATTATCCATTAGATCCATCCAAAATGCTCCATGACCGGAGCCCACAAATCATAAAACAAATCCAGTTTCAAATGAAGTTTTGCAGTTATTTTTTCCATCAAAAACATTTTCTTCAAACTCTCCTGCCATTGTTCAAGAGTAGGAGGTAAAACTTTAAGCCAAGATCTGGTAATCATCTTCTTTGCCACAAGTAAAAGAATCTGTAAAAGTCGAATTTCCCTCTCCCCTAGACCTTCCCCAGGAAACACCCCATTATATAATACAGTGGATCTAATGGCAAAGTAACGTTTACTATAGCTCGAATCTCCCTTTGAATCCCCTCCCAGTATAATGCCAGAGTAGGGCAATCCCAAAAGATATGTGTATGGTCTCCTAATTTGATTTTAACACAGCTGAATTTGCTTTGTAGTGAATACAGAGCACATCACAAAAAAGGTAGAAAGGACAGGATGTGCAGTTTTTAAAAATTGCAATCTTTAGGCATATTTTATGTATGTAATAATAAAATGCATAAATAATATAAGCTCCAAATCTAGTTTAGCGACCGTCATATGTGCATATTATGTTTCATTATAATTAACCATTCACCCTATCACAAGATGAAAAAAATAACAGTTTTCTAAAATTAATTAACCAGACGTCATTAATTAGCTGAATTTAATTCCCATGTTCGAGTAGAACTGCTGCACTCCTGCCCAAGGTTAATTAGTTTAATTCACAGTGGATACAGCCCTGCATTCTGTCTGACAATAGAAAAGTGCAGTGTTTTAATAACATAAGAAACAAGGCAAGACTTGATAAAAAAAACATTGCATCAACTGCAGACTGTCGATCTCGTCCAGCCCTGAATAAGAAAACTGGATATTTGTAAGAAGTGTTACAGAAACAGACTGTATGTTTTTCAGTACACAGTAAAAGGCCCAGTGTTAAAGTAACACTGTCAGTGAACATATGGTCCTTATCTGTCCTAGTGTTAAATTTACTCTTTACTCTAGTGTTAATATTTCAGTGTTAAAATGAACACAGCACCATGACACTGGTGAACAATGCCACACATGACCTGATGTCTTTGAGAGAGAAAGAGCTGCATTCTAATGCACTCACTCCCATCATTTAATGGGCAGTGGTTAAAATCTTCATTTGTTTGATTGGCACTTCGAACAATTTATAAGTATTGCTTTTTTGTGGGGAGAAAAAATGAAACTAGTATCAAAAATTTAAAAAGGGTGTGTTTTTGGGAGCTAAATTTAACTGATGTGGTCAGGACCACATTATAACTGAGGTTTAACAACAGCTGAAAGGTTTGTTTAATAATTTTCTTTTAAAAAAAAAATCCACATTTCTAAACTTAGTAAATTGCTTTTAACAACAGCTCAATCAACGTTCAGCGTTTCCCCACACGGAAAAGAAAAAGTATTAGAATTTGCAATTTGAACAGATTTTCTTGGATAGATATTACCTCTCTGGTTCAGGTAAAAACAATCATTTAAACCATGACACTGGTGAACAATGCCACACATGACCTGATGTCTTTGAGATAAAAAGCACTGCATTCTAATGCACTCACTCCCATCATTTAATGGGCAGTGAGTGAAATGTTTTTTTTCTTTAATGTTACTGATGTGACGTAAGATTGGGGAGAAATATATCTTTAAAAAAATTCATATCATTACTGTTGGCCTGATGTTCTGATTTGTACAATGCTGAATAAAAATGTTGAAAAGCTGCAGGAATTGAGTGTTTATTTTCCATTCGCTTTAATTGGAGGGCCAGCATTTTTACAGCCTTGTCCTCATATTCAAAATGTTTTTTACGTAATCGAAACAAAGCAAACGATGTCTCTTCATGTAAAATGGCTGGTAAGTCTGAGTGTAGAAGTAGTAGTTTTATTCTCAGACTTGAGTCTCCTGGATTGCTCGTGTGGTATTTCAATTTTTTTATTTTCTTTCATGAGACTGTCTTTTTTATTATAATTTTTGGTCTTTTTTGCTGTAGAGTAACTTATAAGCCATCCCCTACATGTTGCATTTAAAGCTTCCCAAACAACTTGCACAGTTGGTCCAGAGTTTAAATTATTGTTTATAAATTCAAGCACCCTGTCTTTAATATACCAAATTAATTAATTATCTTTAAATAGAGAGTAGTTATTGATTTTCCACTGCTTAGCTTTATACTTATCGGTTGTGAGAGAAAAGAAGGTTGACACTGGTGCATGAAATAACAAAACTAGGTATCTGAGAGTCTACTACATTCTCCACAAACCCTTTAGATATAAGCCAGGACATGTCCAAAGTGCAGCCCGGGGGCCATTTGTGGCACGGTCTGAGATTTCATATGGCCCTCAGCTTCTATGACAAAATGCATTACTTATGGCCCTCCAGCACTTTCGTAGTGTTTCTCTTGCTTTGTCTGTATATTTATGCATCTCATCTAATACTCTCTGCGTTGTATTTTCAAATTAGTGTGGAAAAATAATTGCAGTTGCAGTTTTTATGTTCAGAGATGTTATTTTTTTGTGAATTAGATTAGACTGAACTTTATTAATTTCACAGTAGAGAAATTTACTTGTTTAGGTGGCTCTTAAACAGAATAAAGTGCAGAAAGCAAGAAGAAAATAAAGAAAAATAAAGTGAGCATGCATAATTATTTGGCTTTTGAAAACAAAATCCTTATCAAACAATGCACATTTTATTTATTCTGTACATGCGTTCAGTTTTTAGAAAGCATCAGGAGAGACTGTTGGCCCTTGAAGATTTCTAGATCTGGCTCTCATTGGAAAAAGTTTGGACGCCCCTGATATAAGCAGATAATCTATCCTGGAATATGAACTGTGAACCTTGGAATAAAAGGTGTATTCTCGTGTGTAGGGGTTTAATGTACGCCAGATATCAGTCAATCCCAATGTGTTTTTAGTTCAGTAAAAGCAGCAGATAATGCTCTGACCTATCTAACAACCTGTCATATTAAAATCTCCTCCCTCTAGGATAGGATCTCCAGCAAATCTTGCCAAAAGTACACTAATAGGTGATAGAAATTCAGCTTGTCCTGTATTAGGAGCAGATATATTCACTAGAGTTCATTTCTGATTTTGCAAATAACCTGAAATGACTAGATATCTCCTGTCCGTATCAATTATTTGCTCTATTAGTCTAAACGACAACCTCTTTGGGATTAAAATACTGACTCCTTTTGCCGCTCCATTACCAGGAGTGGAGAACACTTGTCCAATCCATCTCTGTCTTAATTTCAATGTTTCAGTCTCTTTCAAATGTCCTTCTTGTAACATGGCCACATCACATGCTAAGGATCTCAAATGTGAAATGATTCTATAACGTTTCACCTTATTGGAGATTAATATTCAATGATAAAAGTTTAATTGTGTTAACAGATATGATCAATATTTTATTTTTAATTTTAACTTCCTGTGTTAAATGTTTTTTTCTGTATGTATGTATGGGGATAGACTACAGATAACCACAGACAACAAAAAACATAAATTATGCCACAAAACACATGTAGGCCTACACCAAACTAAAAAGAGGCTGCTGCTCTAACAGCGTCCTGTCCGTGTGAGCTGTGTTCTCCAAACAATCAGAGCAGTATGAGCTACATACGGTGGTCAAGGGATTCATTTTTATCTGCTAAACTTAGTTGTACCACCAGTAAATGGTGCTGGCGTTTATCATGGGAGCATTCATTGGACAATTAACTGTGCTGGTATTTTATCACTTGCGTCCTGAACTTAAAATTCCCAGCTTATTTATCAACAAAAAGTAAACTGATGCTATACATATTAATCAAATTCTCACATCAGTCTCCCCGCAGTCCGCACTGGAACTTGCCTATGTTTTATCCAAAAGTGTTAGGGAGGAGGATTTTTAGTTCTCGAGTGGCTTCTTCTACATCTTTAAAAATGATTTTTCCTTCCATCGATTGTCACAACAAACCTTGCTGGATGTAGTATGCGATAACGATGTCCTGTGGCACAAAGTTTCTTCCTGATGTCCGCGTATTCTGCCCACTTTCCCTGGAGCTCTACTGGAAAGCTTTGGGGCATGTACAACAGCTTTCCTTTCCAGGTTAGCCGCTTAATAGCCGCAGCTCGCAGGATAGGTACCCTGTCCTCGCATTGCAGCAGACAGATCAAATACGGTCGTGGTGGCTCTGAGGGATCCGGGAGGTGACGGAGGCTCCAGTGTTGTCTCTCCACCTCAGCTGTAGGGGCAGCTACCGTTGTATCAAGAATGGAGCGCAAAATTTGTCCCAGCACCTGTTTCTGGTTTTCTCCTTCAAACAGTCCCTCCTCCAGAGCCAGTAGCACCAAATTGTTCCTCTTGCTGTGTGCTTCCAGTCTTGTTTTCAAAAAATCCACATTTTTAGTGAGCTCATTTTTAACTTTTTTGTCACCTGTGCATTGGTCCTCTAAGTCCCCAATTCGTGACTCGGCGTTATTCATCCTGTTGAGAACAGCACGAGTGTCTTTCTTTAGGCTTTTAATCGAATCATTCAGTTCTTCAAACTTTGAGGCAAACGACTTTTTAATGCTGTTAACTTGGGTCAAGAGCTGTTGCGCCCAGACAGGTGGCTCTTCATCTTTGGGGATTTGTTTGTACACCATGCGGTCTGTGTTTCTCTTTCTTTGTCTCGTCTCCCAGTGTGTGATTTTGTTTGACATTCGCAAAGTTCAACAATCTAGTAGTTTTCTTTTGTTTATCTGTATTTGTTTATTTTGTTAGCTTTCTTCGCAGAGGCAGTATTTAGTAATATTTGGTCTGAAAGGTTTGCAGGAGGCACTAGCACGACATTACTTTCTCGTCATGTGACTCCCCTCCAGTGTATGATGTTCCTAATGTTTAGCTCGTGGACTCCTCCTTTACTCAGTTCTTCTTCCAGATACATTCTCTATGTGTCATATCTCCTGCAACTAAATAAAACATGAGAAACAGTTTCTTCCAATTGACACCTAGCCCTGTTTGATATTTCCCTATTAGTTTTAGTGTACTATTGAGGTTGGTGTGACCTAGCATGATTCTACTGCAGACTGTTTGTTCTCTTCTTGTTTTTCCTATGTTTGAGATTGACATTTTGATGTTGTCCATCATATACAAGAACCTGCCTCGTGTCTCTGCTCTCCATCTCCCCTGCCACTCTTTCATAGTCCCGGTCCAAATTACTGATTTCCTTTCACTTTTACCTAGGGTATATTGATGTTAATCCTGTTTCTTGTCAGAGCTTGTTTTGCCATCTTGTCTGCTGCCTCATTCCCCCTCATGTCCTGGGACACCTGTCTGACTATGTTTTTATGCCTCCTAATATTGGTTCACATGTCTTGCTCACCCCTTGAACTGCCACCTTATTGTCGTGGGAGTTTGAGTGCCCGAATGATAGGAGCTATGTTGCCTAGGGCATTATGCCCCTGGTACGGTCTCCCATGGCAGGTCCTAGATGATCCCGTCACCAGACTAAGAGCAGTTCACAAACTCTCCTATGAGTAGTTTTATATGGAGGACCATGGGGTTGCCCGGTATGGTGCAGCTGGGGCCCCACCCTGGAGTCAGGCCAGGGGTTGGGGCTTGTGCGGGAGGTTGAGAGATACCGGCTAGATATAGTCGGGCTCACCTCCATGCACTGCTTGGGCTCTGAAACCCAGCAGTATAGAGTACCCGGCCTTTTTGGAGTCCCTGAGGGTGTGCTGGAAGTTGCACCGACTGGGGATTCCATTGTTTTGCTGGGAGACTTCAACGCTCACATGGGCAATGACAGCGATACCTGGAGGAGTCTCCGATCTGAACCCGAGTGGTGTCTTGTTATTGGAGTTCTGTGCTAGACACAGTTTATCCGTAACAAACACCATTTTTGAGCACAATGGTGTTCATCAATGCATGTGGCACCAGGACTTCCCTAGGCCGGAGGTCGATGATCGACTTTGTTGTCGTGTCATCTGACCTTCGGCCTTGTGAAGAGAGGGGCTGAGCTGTCAACTGATCACCACCTGGTAGTGAGTGGATCTGCTAGCGGAGGAGGAGGCCAGACAGAAGCGACAGGCCCAGATGTGTTGTGAGGGTCTGTTGGGAACGTTTGGCTGAGCCCTCTGTCAGAGGAGTCTTCAACTCCCAACTCCAGGAAAACTTCAATCAGATCAAGGAGGATAGAGACATTGAGTCCGAGTAGATCATGTCCTCCACCTCTATTATCGACACAGCCATTCAGAGCTGTGGCCGTAAAGTCTCTGGTGTCTGCCATGGTGGCAAGTGGTGGACACCGGAAGTAAGGGATGTCATCAGGCTGAAGAAGGAGTCCTATCAAGTCTGGCTGGCTTGTGGGACTCCTGAGGCATCTGACAGGTAACGGCAGGCCAAGCGTGCTGTGGCCCGGGCAGTTGTGGAGGCAAAAACTCAGGTCTGAGAGGAGTTCAAGGAGGACTATCGGTTGGCCTCGAAGAAGTTCTGGCAAACTGTCCATCGGACAGGAAGGGGAAGCAGTGCTGTTTACAGAGGAGGTGGGGAGCTGTGTCAATCCCACTGACACACTTTCCATTAAGGAAGCAGAGGTTGGGGACTCAGAGGTGGACTCATCCATCACCCAAGCCGAAATCACTGAGGTGGTTAGAAAGCTCCTCAGTGGCAAGGCAATGGGGGAGGATGAAATCTGCCCTGAGTACCTGAAGTCTCTGGATGTTGTGGGGCTGTCCTGGTTGACATGTCTTTGCAACATCACATGGCGGTCGGGGACAGTACCTCTGGACTGGCAGACCGGGGTGGTGGTCCCTCTTTGTAAGAAGGGACCAGAGGGTTTGTTCCAACTGCAGGGGATCACACTTTTCAGCCTCCCTGGGAAAGTCTATTCCAGGGTACTGGAGAGGAGAATTTGGCCGATAGTCGAACCTCAGATCCAGGAGGAACAATGCAGTTTTCATCCTGGCCGTGAAAAAGTGGACCAGCTCTATTGGGTGCTCAAGGGTTCATGGGAGTTTGCCCATCCAGTCTACATTTGTTTTGTGGATTTGAAGAAGGGGTTCAACCGTGTCCCTCATGGTGTCCTGTGGGGAGTGCTCTGGGAGTATGGGGTCCAGAGCACTCTGCTAAGGGCTGGCCGGTCCCTGTACAACAGGGACAGTAGGAGGAGCATTGGTCCGCAATGCCAGTTGTAAATAAGACTTGTTCCCGGTGCATGTTGAACAGGGCTGCCCTTTGTCATCGGTTCTGTTTGGGCAGGAGATAATGAACAGCCGAGAGTGAAGCGGCTGGGATGAGAATCAGCACCTCCAAGTCCGAGGCCATGGTTCTCAACTGGAACAGGGTGGCTTGCCCTCTCCAGGTCAGAGGTGACAGACCACATGTGGAAGACCTAGGACACGCTGGAGGGACTATGTCTCTCAGCCTGGGAAGGCCTTGGGGTCCCCCGGGTAGAGCTGGAGGAAATGTCTGTGGAGAGGGAAGTCTGGGCATCTTTGCTTAGACTGCTGCCTCCGCGACGTGGTCTGGCTAAGTGGTAGAATACGGATGGATGGATGTCTTGGACAGGTGTGTAGAGAACTGTCAGTTCATAACCCAATGATTTGTATTATCACTGTTGTGTATTTTGCACACTTTACCTAAAGCTCCTTTTTACATAATGAATACAGTATTTCCAATGAGTACACAGTTTGATGTATAGTATGTAGAAAGTAAAGTTTGTAAAGACATTTGTTTAGAATAATTCTCTCAAAAATGATGAAAGATAAAGAGCTTCTTACTTGCTTTTTCAACTTTCAACAGTGTTTTCTGACATTGAGGATTATTGCCTATAACTCACGTATAAAGTTACTATTCTAACTGCTCAAACTCTCTGCTTGTCGGGCTGTCGACATGTGTGAGCTGTGGGGGTGTGCATTTGCTTCAGAGAACTTTTGACGGCTCTGAACATGTTTTTACTGATTCATTTGGAAACGGTATCATGAGCTGTGGAAACTGCAGATTCTCGACGAGTCAAGGGAATCAGAAGAGAAGGTGCAGCGGAGAAGAATGCTTCACAGATAAAGCAGAGGTGTAAAAGCCGTCACATTCATAACAGGAGCAGTCTCTGTGTTTACTGTTGCTGGTGTAATAATGATCATAAAATATAGCTTTTACATATTCACACTGGCTTAGAGTTTGAGAGAAACTGTGCTGCAGCATACTTCATTATCACATGTACGTTTATAGAACACAATCTAATTATGTTGAGCTAAGTCAGATTACATTACACATGCCCTCAAACTGGACTAGCAATAAAAGTTTTTCCTCCTTTCACCCCCGACTCCCAGCTCCCCTCCAGCAGACTCCTTCCAGGATGACCCTCCCCTTGCCCATGAGATTTTCCTACAAACTGGAGAGCTAACTTGTTCCCATCCAGTATTTTAATGTGGCCCTTATATGGGTCACATTTTGGCTACAAATATGGGTTCCATGTTGGGCCCACCTGTGTTCCTCTGTAGTGTCCCCTACAGTACAATACTGTAAAAACAACACATTTTTAAGTTGCGTAGACACCATGAGTCACAACAACATGACAGATACAATGGTGTAGTGTTTACAATGTCTTCAGGTCTAATCCTCAGGAAATAAAATAAAATGCATGGTTATGTGGCCAATTAGAGTTGCACAGCTCTTTAACTCATGGTTGACTGATGTGGGCATGGTCACAAAAGAGACTTGAGTTTGAAGCTAATTTATCGTTAATCATAATGAACTAATAGAACTACTTTGTGGGGTTCCAATATCAATTGCTAGACTTTCAGAAAAAGTCCTGCCCACCCTGACATATGCTGTGTTCATGATACATCAGAATCTCCTGACACCGTCTCGGGCCTGAATTTTTGCCTCAGAAACTCGCGTGGAAGTAGTTGGACTCCGAGTTCCCAAGTTGACGTCACAATCATAGAGACTCCCTCTGTGAGAGGTAAACAGTGCGGTTACTAACGAGGAAATAAACGTTTTTTAAACACGAGATCTCATTCTTCTGCAAAAATGTATTCATCTTTATATAATGAATGACGTTCTCAGTGCTACAGCTCTGCAAAAACATCTTTGAATGTTCGTTTATCAGAAAATGACTAAAGTAAAAATAGAAACATCCCCTGATATAACTCAGTGTTACACCAAACAAGGGATTATCAAGGGATTTATTTGTTTCCTATAAAACATGAAAATGCAAATATGGTTTTGTTGTTATTCTGCTGATCCACATGTGTTTTCCGAGCTGAACCCGTGAACGGACGTTTTTCGGAAGTTGGCTTTTTTAAGTCGGGACTTCCGAGATTCCGAGGTATAATGAACGCAGTTTTTTATTGGGAAGCCTTGTTAAAAAGCCCTAATCCAATTTAAAAAACTGCGTCATACCGACCCCACACCATACAGCCCCAGTGGAAATATGTTGATACTTCTTTCAGCATCTCTTAGGTCTTCCCTGCGGCCTCCTCCCAATGGGACATTCCCAGAACACCTCTCCAGGGAGATGTTCAGGAGGCATCCGATAGCAATGGCTCCTCTTGATGTGAAGGAGCATCATCTCTACTCTGAGCTCCTTTCCAGGTAACCGAGCTCCTTGCCCCATCTTTCAAGGCTGCTTTCATTTATGTGATAGAAACTTGTGCATAGCATCCACTCCACAATAGTACAGTCAGAAGAAGAGTTGACAGAACGACACTCTGAGAGAAGCACTCATCTGACTGGTGGAGGATTTAAAGCAATATTTGTCAGCGGCATTACAGGAAAAAGGTTTCCTTTGAGGTGAATGATGGCGTCATTTTATGGGCTTCTCCTTTGCTGACACACACCAACAGAGAAAAAAAGTCTATATCTTTTGTGTCAAAGGCTGAATCGGCAGAGATCCGGCTGTCTATGGACATTCATGAAGAAATAATTCAGACCGTATCCTGGAGAAGAGGAGGACACCATCATTTAAATGAATTTTTCATTAATGTCAGGTAGATTTCCTGTGTCGTTTAGCGCTTATTAAATCAGACCAGTTTGAGATAATGGGTCTTTTAAAATTCTACAGCAGCTCTGGTATAATCTCCTCAGCTCTCTGCTCAGCTCCCACTGGACTCTGCTCTGTATTTATTGGAGGATGATTCAAGTTTTGTAAAGGGGCAAAAAGGAAAGAGCGTGTGAAAGGGATTTCTAACAGATAACGCACTGGACATATTAAAAAGGTGGCCTGAGAAAGATCTGCAGAAGAAATGCCGACGGTTTCAAAAGAGTGGTCCAGAATTGATCGAAGAGAATGAACTGCAGCTGTAGTCGATAGATGCTTACTTGGAGCACAAAGAGGAATAACTACAAAGTCAACTTTTCAAAATTAGCCAGTGGATCTATATTTCTGACTTCTGATGATTGATTTTTGGGCCTGGCTCTGAAAAGACTGACAGAGCTCACTGTGTAGAGATGCTCAGCTGGTTTGGGTGTTTCCTGCCTACTGTGCAGTCCTGGCACTGCAGACCAGTATAATGTGTAATGATTGAACTATTGAGCTAAACATGAGCAGGAATAACAAGAGACAACTTTCTCCCCAGCACAGCTCTTTCTACAGGAACACAGGGAAATGTAAATGCAAAAAGCTAATTTAGATAGAATTTAGAATCAGGTCTAAAACTTCTCCTTCACCAGTTCAATTTCAGAATTGAAAAAGTCTCTTGGATGAAAGGATGAAACATCTTCAGCTTTAAAAACCAAGTCCACATGACTGCTTTTTAAACCTTTGTTGCAATGTAATATTAATGCAATAAAGATAAACCTAATTGATCCCACATCAAAGAGTTCCCAGATCAAAAAGTTTATCTAATGTTATCTAATGCAATGTTAATGTAAAGTAATGTTTTATAGTGGATTATCCCTACTTTAATAAATGCCTCTATTTGCATGACATCGGCATTTTAGTTGATAAAAGTTGATTGATAAATAATTTTAATATGGACATTTATTAATGTAAAATAAAAGTATAACAACTATAAAAGTATAAGTATTAAAGTTAAATCATTATCTTTTAAACTCTTGTCAATCTTTAAGTGTACCCAGTGTTCTTGTGAATGAGGAAGTGAACTGTCCAATCAGAGCGCTCCTTCAGCAGCAGCAGGAGGAGACTCTGGGATAAACTCAGGGTTAGAGGAAGAAAACCTGCTCCAGACAGGGTTAGGTTCACAGAGAGAGTTACCATGGTAACTGACTCAGAGTTTAGGTTAACTCTGTGAAACTCAGGGTTAACATACTCTGAGTCTGGATCTGGATTTTGTGGGACAAAAACAAAGTCACAAAGGGATTTACTCGATATCTGCATGACTCTTTTTAACAGTGATTATTAGGTTTAGACACTCAGTCTGATGTTAGACAACAAACAAAATTTACACAAATGTGGCCACTTTTCCTTCTCAGTAGGATGGGTTTGGATGTGTAGTTATTTATGTATTTATGTAAGTTCACCCATCAAATAACTGGAGGGTCGGAGTTTAAACCTTGCCCAAAGCGCATGCTGTTGTTGGACAAGACATTGCACACACGTTGCCTTGTCCAGTCACAGTATGTCAGTAGTTGTTACAGGAACTCAGTGTAAAAACCTGCTAAAATCACAGTGCGCCCGGTTCACTGTTGCAACCCAAATGAAAATCTTCTGTGATTGATTCCCCCATCCCCAAAATGCTGGATGGGGCCCCATATGAGTCTCATTTTGGCTGCAAATACGGGTCCCAGGTGGGTTTGTCCATCGTTTCCATGTTGGGCCCACCTATGTTTGCTTATGTTCCCAATGTGTTCCTCTGTAGTGCCCCCAACAGTACAATACTGTAAAAATAATGCAATCTTTAACATGTTTAGAGACCACGAGTCACATTAACATGGCGGATATTGGTACATAATGTGATGTTATACCTTTTACCATGGAAATGCTGGCTGGGGCTATACTTCTGTCAGTTAGATTTGCGGGCTGCCCATCATCAGCACATGCAGAAACCCATATCCAACAGTAGCTGCGTTTCCATTGACCATCAAATTGCACAAACTGGATTCGTGAATATAAACTTGCCTAATGGAAACACAACAATTTCGAAAAAACTCGCATTTATCGAAAAAAGTTTTTGCGCTTGGATGAGGTGGTTTTTCAGGCGTATCGAAATTGACGTATTTCGCAAAACTGCAATTAAACGAGTCACGTGACCAGCAACCGGATACTGGCTGCCTTGGGCATTGCGCAGCGGGCGCCACAAGATCCCACAGCATCGCACAGCTCATCAAAAGTTGAGCGTGTCATTCAGAAATGTTGAATCCACAGCTCTTCTGTAAAATCGCCTACTACAATTTCCCCAAAACGCTTCATACGTAGCCGCTCCCATGTATAAGGGGCCTGTCGCTCCATGGCCTGAATAAGACGCCGACGTCTCCTTTGATGGCTGATGATGAGCGCGAGTGCCGTGGCTGAAACATGGATATATCTGCTGTAAATCAAAGTAATGTTTACATCCGTCGCCATGTTTTTTGAATGACTTATCGCGAGAGTAGGTTTGTTTTTATTCGCTTAATGATTCAATGGAAACAGTGTAACTGCGAAATTGTGTTTTTTCGACTTTTCTAGAATATCGATAAAATTTTGCGCATATGTGTAATGGAAACGCAGCTAAGTGACATACAGTAGAAATACAAACTTGATTGTTCATATATAGTTAAAGTAAAGGAGGGGATAAAGGAACTTGGACCAAACTGAGCTGAATTCCACATCCAAAGTGAGATGCGGTGAAAAATCACTGAAGCTGAGGTGAGTCTGAGTAGAATGCACACATGATATAACTGAGCTGTGGGAATCATTCTTGTTTAGCGCCTGGGCTTAAAAACTGCCAATTATTTTTCCACTGCATATCTCAGTGCCAAGCGGTCTCCAAGGTCACATAAATATATTCTCTGCCTTCAGTGTCGCATGTACTCAGAATGTAATCCTGATACAGAATGCAGAGGCATGTGTGGCTCATAAACAGTTTCTGAACATTAATGTCTTTGATCCAATCTGAGCTGTTCTTATCACAGTTTATGGCCTCCGTGCTGTTTTTCTCTGACAGTCCGTTTAAACCTGAGGCTGGAAGTCTCTGATCCACTAGAAAGAGGAGACAGGGGCCAGAGCTGTGTATGAGGTAAACATATTTGATGATGAGGTGGACTTTCAGATAAGAATAACTCTGCTTTCTGAGTCTACATGTGAGGCCTCAACCACAACCACAAAAGGATGTGACTACAGCACATCATCGGTGTCTACTGTGCAAAATAGACCTGCATGTTTTTGAATCCATGTTCCATTTACTTAAGTTTAGACAAGTTCATTTAAGTTTGATTTCTGTAAATTCCCAAATAGAGAAGTTCACAGTACATACTACTGTTAAATTAAATTTAAGTGTATCTATTTAGTTTATCTTTTTGGACAGAATAAAGCAGTTTTATAGGAAGAAAAAAAGTCAAAATAATGCAGGAGTCATGGTTGGACCATGTTGAATATTTTGAGTTTTTTTAGTCCACATTTTTTCTTTCAGGAAAACAGCACTTGGAACACTTGCTGCAATGCAAAGTGCACTAAAGTGACAAGGTTCTCAAACACTTGCCTTTCTCTGATCAGAGTGATGTGAGTGTGTGCATTAAAATGTGGTCATGTAGTCATAAAGACATTTTGCACTGAAATTTTAACAAAGGAATTAGGCTGCATGATATGGAGAAAACATGCTGATATTTGATAACTACACTGAAAAAAATGTGGATTGACATTTACTTAAAGCTAGGAAAGGATTTCCACACAGAAAGTCCTAGTAATCTTTACTCAGATAACATACTTCTCATTTACACTTACTTTTTATAAAAAAAATATCAAGTAAACCTTAATAGCAATATTCACAGAAAGTACTTGACAATTTCTAGTAAATTTCACTGAGATTACACACCATGACACTGGTGAACAATGCCACACATGACCTGATGTCTTTGAGGTAGAAAGAACTTCAATCTAATGCACTCACTCCCATCATTTGGTCAGGGGTGGAAGACTTCACTTGTTTGACTGGCACTGCAAGTGTAATTTTTGAGCATTGTATTTCTGTTGAAAAGTAAATTAAAGCTAGTATCAAAAAGTTAAATAAAAGAAAATATATAAAATGGTCTTGTCCACATCTGTCATGGTGCAAACACAGGCACTTTTTTAAAGGAAAAAATAAAGTATACAGAGCATACACTTCAAGTTAACACAGGAGTCATGGTTGCACCATGACTGATGTGGACAGGACCATGTTATAACTGAAGTTTTACTACAGCTGAAAGGTTTTTTTGTTTAATCTTTAAACAAACAATCCTTATTTATAAGAGCACAATCAAAGTTCAGAATTTTTCCAGCAAAGTGACATTAGCGAAGAAACTGTTTCAATCACTACTCATTCAATGATGGGCGTGAGTGCATTAGAAAGCAGTCCTTTCTATCTCAAAGACATCAGGTCATGTGTGGCATTGTTCACCAGTGTCATGATGTGTAATCTCAGTGAAATTTACTAGAAATTGACAAGTACTTTCTGTGAATATTGCTATTAAGGTTTACTTGATATTTTTTTTATAAAAAGTAAGTGTAAATGAGAAGTATGTTATCTGAGTAAAGATTACTAGGACTTTCTGTGTGAAATCCTTTCCTAGCTTTCTTTAAGTAAATGTCAATCCACATTTTTTTCAGTGTATTCACTGTAAAATTGCAATAATGATATTATTGCGATATTTGAAAATAGAGCCTACTTTTTGAACATAGTAAGTTAAATTCACTACATTTCACAAAAATGTAAGTTCCTGTATTTATAAGTCAAAACAGCGACAAAATTAAAACTTAACGCAGACTAAACCAGGAATAAAACAAGGCTAAGCTGTGACTAAATTAATTAAATTACCACTAAAACTGGACTTTTTAAACATTTTTATTTAGTCACAACACATGTTCTTTTAAGGCTCTGGTGGAAAATGATTCTTCAGTGTAAATCTCTGTCAGATGGAAGACCACAGCGTTATTGCGATATATTTAGATTCTTGCGATACGGATATTGCGTTTGCTGATATTGCGATAACGATAATTTTACGATATATTGTGCAGCCCTAAAATGAATAGAAAGCACATTTAACAATACAAACCTACAGCTGTTTGGTTTGAACTTTTTAACATTCCCGAGTGTGCATTCAGTCACTCAGGTCATATTTAAGATTTAGAATTTAAGACCAAGGGGAAGGGCGAGGGCGAGGTATAAGGGTGAACGAAATGAGATTGAAAAACACAGTGTATTATGATGAAGTCAGTGAATAACATTGAGTAACTTTTCATAATGCAGCTAAAGTACTTTCAGGTCCATAAATAATAAATGCTGCCCAACAATAAAAGGCAGAATGTACCAACTTACAAACACCAGAGGACTACTTCAAACACAGTGGTTCAACAGAGACTTTCACACCAGACGAACACAGCAATAACAGCAGGCTTTCAAATTTCTGTATAAATATTTCATAATATAAATGTAAGAAAAATAATACATCATAGCATTAGGGATCTCTGTGGGCTGTAAAAGGCACAAATATGTAAAAGAACCGTAAAAGCTCTGAATACATGTTAAACAGGGCAATGTGGGTAAATGGAAAATATTCATGTGATCAAACAGTGGAAAAGTAATATAGATAAGAAATTTCCCAAGAGAAAGCTGTTGGTGCTTTCTGAGGGAGCGTGTCTATGTTCCCACGCACAGTAAATTATCTAGTGTTAAATGAACACTGTCAGTGAACATATGGTCCTTATCTGTCTAGTGTTCAATTTACTCTTTACTCTAGTGTTAATATTTCAGTGTTAAAATGAACACAGCACCATGACACTGGGGAACAATGCCACACATGACCTGATGTCTTTGCGATAAAAAAGGCTGCATTCTAATGCTAAAATTATAAAACTGCTGATTTTCTTCAGACCTGTTCTTGGATTTGTTCTTCCAGAAGAACATTTTTCAGTTAAGAAAAAAATGGTGAATGCCAAAAATTGGGTTCATTAATGAGGCCCAATGTTCTTCTGGAAGAACAAATCCAAGAACAGGTTTGAGGAGCCTTATGCATGGAAATTCATCAGTTTTATAATTTTAGCAGACCCCTAATGAAACAAATTATTGTATTGCAAATTATTCTTTATTAAAATGATATTATTTAATGGACAGACAGTGATCAGTGGTGGTATACACCAGGTAAAGGCCTACAACAGTCTTCATTCTTGCTGCTACAGTGCAGCAATGTACCAGTCCCATCTCAGTCTCTGTCCTATGCCGTCGTCCCCTCTGAATACACTCCTGTAGTACTCTGACCTGACCAGCAGAGGGCAGCAGAGTACAGCTATGATTGTATGATTTGTATAGAATCAGTAGAAACAGAGCTGTACTGTCGTTTTTTTTATGTTTGTTTGTTTGTTTTGGATGAAAATGAATGAGAGCAGACTGCATGTAGATCGGTTGATTGGTCAGTGCTTCCTGGAGTGGGCAGGGATTTGTGAAACCAATCGTTTTGAGGCCTCAGAAAGGCCGCGTCAGAGAATACAGGATTACTCAAACAGGCGTGAATGAAACAAAACACAACTTCAGATCTGTTTTTGATGAGGGAACAGCATTATAACACAGAAGAAAGGTCAAAAAAGGAGATTTTGCGTAATTATTCTTTATGCAGTGCTGAGTGGCGCTGGGTAACATCACGGCTCAGTTGGGAATTAGGTGATCAAACATTTTAAGATGACGTTTTTTTCATAATTAGCTTCATGACTGATTTTCACTGTGTACATTCATCTCCAACCAGTTACTTTCTCATTTAGAATCATTTCTCACATAGCAGAAAAAGTTTACTTTACTTTAACAATGTGTGACCCTACTGTAACCCGAGAACACAAACCTGCCTCTAATTTATTCTGTCACATAATAAAACCTGTGACACTGAAAACTGCCTAATTTTCACCTCCATATTCAGCCTTGTTTCACAGAACATTTGCAATTATGTGCAGTGACTCACTATGGCGCCAGCGTCGGGAATAAAAATAGGAGGAATGCCAGCAGCTGCAAGCGGCACACAGCTTTGCACAGACCTGTCAACACCTGTCCCCACTGGAGTTTCATCTTGGACAGGCCAATCTGAATGGATGTTAGCGGAGTGTGTGTTTGCAGACTCTGACACGGACAAAATCCACACACACCAATTATAAAGTCATCTCTGTCAAAAAAAATACAACATCACGTCTGAGCCGGAGGGGCTAGAGTGCTCAAGTTTCAATACAATGTCAACTTTTCTGACAGCTCTGTTGGTAGCTTGTTGTATTGGTCTGAATATTAAATCTAAAAAAGGTGGTAAGTGCAAACCAAATGACATTTTGTATGTATGTTAATGTTAGAATAATTGGTGATGGCCGTGGAGCCTGCTCTGTGGTGGAAGCAGAAATGTTGCTGAACAGATTTAGAATAGACAAGCTTGTTCATATGTTGTTATGTCCTGTATATGCAGCGAGTAAAAGTAGTACCAAGCAATGTAGTTGCCAGAATGTTACTGTAAAACCTACTGTGAAAGCAGCTAATGCAGCAAATTACTTTCATTTCTACAGTACACTACCGTATTTTCTGCACTATAAGGCGCACCTTCAATGAATGGCCTATTTTAAAACTGTTTTCATATATAGGGCGCACCGCATTATAAGGCGCATCCACTAGATGGCGCTGCGCTAAAGGGAATGTCAATAAAACAGTGCAGATAAGTCAGTCAGTCAAACTTTATTAATAGAATACAAACCAGCGTTCTTACAACTCCCTCGTTGAAAACAATGTATTTCCAACTCCATTTGTCACAGTTCAAAGCTACATGAACAGCGTTCGAGCGCTCAGTTTTCTGTCCCCTCAATGTCGCAACTCTTCTACTGAGATGGAGCAAAGGCCGCGCCTCCTTGTTCTTTTGCGGCAGGATCCATAAACACGCCTATGGCACACATGAACAGTTTCATGTTTGATTGCATGCATTTATTTCATTACAGTAAAAGAGCTCTATGTTTCCTGTAGGACACCTTTTTATTCACCAGACAAGTGACAGGATTCCTTTCTTATCACTGATAGATTTCAGATGGTGTCTTGGCTTTCTGCAGCTTTTTGTACCTTCCTTCTTTTCATGTGTTAAAATACTTTTTCGCCTGTGTCATTCCATTTTATTACACATAATTTAATGTATTTGTTTTGGTTTCTTTGGGTTGGTAGCAACATCAGGTGAAAATTTTCTGTCAGTACCATGTCAGAAATATATTTGTTGAGAAAAGTGATGTGTTACTATACTTATTTTATCCACTGTACCTGTACATTTCTCTATATTACTAACTGAGCTCTATCTATAGGTTAATCGGTCAAAGTTTTCAAGTGAATGAATGTGAGCAAATGGTTGTTTCTCGGTGTCAGCCCTATGTTCCCTGGTACGTGCATTCTGTGGGTTAAGGATCATGCCTTTCCTGAATGCACAGATATTGCCAGATTTCTATAAATTGGAGATATATACTTTCTCAAATACACAGGTACACGTATCTATGTTCCCTGGTGCATAGAAACCAGGGAACATAGATACACACTCTTGTTTGTCAGTGTCAGGTGTCAGCCCTGCAACAAACTTTGTAATTGTCCAGAACAAGTGGTTCATTTCAGTGGAACTTTTAGCACCAAGTACCAGCCTCAGAAGAAAAATGGGCTTTTAAAGCACCACCTTCAGCAGGTCTAAAATGAGCATTACAAAATAGCCACTGAACCTAGAAGTTGTTCAGTCCCTTACTTCAGGGTATCCCATACTGCTGCATGTGCCACAGAACAACTACTAAGAATATCTATCGTGACGTTAAAAAAAATAAAAAAATAAAAAATTACCGACTAAGCAAGCATCATCTGTATCTGTAACTGGTCCCATTTCTGTTCACTGCTCACAAGAGGTTTCTCCTCAGGTAGACACAAATAAGACTATTAAATGTCTGTACAAAGGTCTTTATTACAGACACTACTCACCGTAAGTGTTCCTCTCCACTTCCTCCACATTCAGAGGAAGTGTGTCCTGTACTCACCCAAATGTGTCTGACAGACAGCTCTTCACTGACCTGTGACCTCTGAGCACCACACGAACTCTGAAACACTGGAGGTGACTCTGCGCAGGGCCTCAGAGTCAGCTGAAAGCAGCCTCTTCACACTTATTTTTGTCAGATTGCTCCTAATTGGCTGTCTAATTAGAAAATATTGTAACCCAAATGAACTATGTAGGTAGGCCTATGTACATTTGTGCAATGTTTCCTATTCCCAAGCCAATTAAAATGACAGAACAGGAACAAGCACATTCAGAAATGCATTCATTTGGTCTTCCATAAAGATTATTATTAAAGTTTTATAAAAAACAGATCAGTGTGTAAGTGTTGTATCTTGACATGTTTCGACTGCAGTCATCTGCGCCATCTGCAGTTCCGACTTTTGCAGTGCGCTGCACAAAAGGAAGAAAGGAAAATAGGAAAAAAAGGGAAATATGAAAATCACATAATGGACTGAGACAATGCCACAATCATGGGAACTAGAGGTGGACTGATTCCTATGACTAATGCCGATACTGATTTTTAAAATCCATGATCAGCCGATAACCGATAAGCAATGCTGATTCTGACGATGAGCAGGGCTGATTTCTAAATTTAATTAAAGAAATTAATTTCATAGTAAATAGTCCCCTGTTTTCATGATGTTTTCTGTTGTTTAACATTAAACAAGCCACTTTTGATTTCCCATGAACTGTGCATCCACAGCTCTTCATCTGCCGTCACTAAAGCACCCCTCCACATGAGTAAAGTATAACAAGGGAACTAATGTACAACATAAGGACAGGGCTGAAAGTCCTTTACAACCAGGCCTTGAAGGTTTTAGACTAGAAGTCAATTAGATATCATCACTATCATATTTTGTAAAAATATAACATTTTAATATTTACAGATTTCATTGAGGGTTGAGGGCTTCAACTTCCTGAGGCTGACATTCAGATGTAGAACTGGACTTGGCCCTGAACCACTGAGTAACTGTGAGTAAACTGAGCACCAGAGCAGCCTCAGTGGAGACTGTGAGCTGCTTCTTTTGCTTGAACTGCTTTTTCCATGAGAGGTGCTGGACTGTGGAATTTGCTTCCTATCAATTTGAAGATTGTGACCAAATTTAGCATTTTTTTTAAAAAACAAAACTAAATCTTGGATGTGCCAGCCGCAGCACTGTGCTCATGTTTAATGTGTTTCAGTTCTCGTGTCTTTGTCCCTCTGTTGTTCTTAAGTCTGGACGTGTCTTGGTCATCATTATCTTTTAACATCACTCTCTTCACTTTTTTCTGTCTTTTAGTTTTTACCATGCAGAAAAGCCCATCTAGAGACAAATGCTGCAAATTAGCTCTTGCTAAAAGCATTATGATGCAGGCATGGGACTGCTTCTTTGCAGTCTATGTTTTTCATATCCATCCCTATGTAAACCTAAGAGATAAAAATAAAACAGAAGAAGAGTAAACAATCAGAGAAATGAAAGATGTGACATCCCATAAAACCAAATACAATATTCTTGCCTTTTCACACATTTTAAGGACTGCTGCTTTATCAGCTTTTGCAGTGTTCTTACAGAGTCCTGCATGGGATCACTTTTATTATTTCTGTGCCTTTTATTGTTGCCTGAAACAAACTGTAGCAAAGTCTGTGCGATATCTTTCAGGCATTTGGCTCAGATGTTCAGTTCAGGCCTCAGCTGCGGCACAAAGGCAAGACCAGAGGCAAATGGATTTTATTCTTCCTCAGATCTCTAATGTGTCAGCCTATTCCATTCGAGAGAGTGCTACATCAGCATCCAAGGCAGGGGGGCAGAGATAAAAAGTGGAAAAGCAATGATCTTTTATTGTGGAAGCGGCACAAAGCATCTGTAGCTTTTATTTGTCCCCATTTGCTTGTTGTAGTGGTAGGAATGAGAGAAAAAGTACTAAAAGCACACAGTCAGTGCAGTGCCAAGACAATTGCCAAGAGAGATCCCATGAGTGAGTGGAGCTTAAAGAATTTATGGCAAGTGGTCTTTTGTACTGTTGAAAATATGACATATGTTCCTAATAATTGCATAATGTTAATACTGAGGGCCAATTTAAATGCTACTTGAATAAAAAGCATAATTTTTTTCTTTTATTAAGGAGAATGGTTACATACGATACAGATTCAAAGTCACTGCGGGGTTTTTAAAGTTCTGCTGTAATGAGTCAATCACAAAGACAGCTGAAGTAATGAATAAAAATGAAGAGATAAGATTAATGTTAAGTTATGTGCTTTATAACTTTAGCACATGTTCATTAGTGGTGTGCAGTCAGCGGCGGCCTTAATGAGAAGAAAAACATCGGGTGCGGGTGAGTGGGATCAAAACACCCCCACAGTTTAACTGCTTGAATTAGGCAATAGTCTATATTACAAAAAATAATTGGCAAAACATGCATAATGTGTGTTTTGTAGCCTTAAAATCCTGTTTAATACATCCAAGTTTTTTAATTTGCATGTGTTTTACAATTTGCTAAGCTGCTTCTATCCTTTAGAGGCATACATATTTGATTCACAGCACCAAACTGCAGGAGATTAAATAACTTTTGTTTTTTTTTTTTTGAAAAATATTCTTGGATTTTGTGTGCAGCTATTTCCACATAAAAGGCCAATACTATCACCAATACGATGTGATGAACAAATAGAATAAAAATGCCAGATTTTCTCACAAATTTAAACCCTAACATTGCAAAAATCATGTTTATTTTGTGTAATAATCGAGTCCTTGGTTATCACATGGCCCCATTATATTCTATGGGAAAAAATACAAAAAGTTCACAGCCTACAATGGGAAAAAAGGTTGAATCTGGTGGAAAACAGTAAAAATGTAAAATATCTCTACCTTTTTTTTTTTTTTTTTTTAATGAAATGCTGATTGTATATTGGAATTGCAAAGAGATTTAAAAAATGTGTTTTTAATGGAAGTCAATGGATGTTTTTGGTCTGGTCAGGTCACAAGTGTGAGTATGAATTCTAGTCTGATGCTACACAAAAACTAATAATGCACCAAATTCAATATTTTTCATAATTTTCAACCTACATAAGCCGTGGTAAAGCTCCCGCTCCCTGCTCTCTCCTCTACCACTATACTATGAAATAAAGAAGAAAAAGGCCTACAAAAAATCTCAAGAGTTTTCAACCTACACAAGACACATTTTTAAAATTCACCATGAGCTCAAAACATTTGTTTTATGGAGAAAAATGTTTTCTGTGTGTTTGTTTCAACAATAGCAACAGTGATGTGTTTAAATGGCATTTAAAGAAAAAATCCTCTGGACTGGTTTATGCAGAAAAAAGAAAAAAACTGAAAAAAATATGAATCCCTGACGTATGAGCATCTCCAGCCCCTCCTCTTTAATATGTTCCATTTACAAAACAACAAAACACAGTGTGTCACTGAGAAACTGCTCACGTTTCTGAAGTTCAGCTCTATTTTCTCCTCTGATGACGCACGCCACCGCACGCTGCTTCAGCCACACACAGGAGCTGCATTCAGAGACAGGAAAGAGCATGACGGCAATGATTTCACTAATATCAAAAACTATATTTATACAGTATCATCTGCTATGTTTTTACCTGGAAAGTGGTTCTAATTATGAGATAAAATAGTAGCTTTTATCCCAGATTGCAGTTAGAAGTTGTAAAGCCACAGACATGTCCCTGTATAATCAGAATAATGTATACAATATGTTATAACTTTATTTCCATCCTCTCCTCCATTGGACCAGACCAAACTATTTATATTGGGCTCCATGGCAACCGTTAGGAACGACCACCTGAAAAATCAAGGTCAAAGATGTAATCAAAAAAGTTATCTTTTATCCAGTGCAAGGTCCTTACATTTCCTTTACATTTCCTTTCTTTCTCATCTGCCACATTTCAAACCTTACCATAGGTATCAGAGTAGTTATTATACACAGGGGAATAAACCATTAAAATGTACTTTATGAAGTACTTTCAGACAACTTTGCATTAGTAATTCATGTTTTATGACTTAAAGTAATATATATGTATGAAAAATGTTGACTTTGCAGAGGACATTGCGATTAGGTGCCTGCTGCCCCCTGCAGGCAACGGTAGGGACTGGACAGAACATAACATGGCTAATTAGCACGGCTATTAGCTCTGACGTGTAAGCGCTACATGTGCTACAGTGTAAAAAAATATAAATTCAGGGTTTGAGAGGCTTTATATTTTATGATTTTTCAGCGTTCTTTACTGTTTCTGATGTAATTTGGGGCCACTAAATGTTAAAATGATAAATTTCAGCCTGTTTAAAGCCATATTCCCTGTTTAAAAATGGGCTTTGTTGGTTTTGTCTTTCATAAAACAATATTTAACATATTTAATGTACTACACCTGCCCACATTTAACATGATTTAAAAATGTCTCCCTAAACCACCTCAGAGTGATGATAGTTTGTTTCAATTATTTGTGAATTATTCCCTACATTAAAAGGAAAAAAATACTCCAGACATAACATTTAAATTAACAAAAAACATGAATTTTGTCTTTACAAATATGCAGATAAATGTAAAATTACAAACATAAGACTATTTTATAATGTGTTGTTTGTTAAAGATGACAGTTGCAGTTTTTTGTAATTTAATTTTTATAATTTGTAGCTATTGTGGTAGAACTTAAAACAAACTCCAAAAATATACTCGAGTCTGAAAACATATGCACAAAATTAAACTTTAGACACTTGTAAAAATGACTTTGTTTAAATATGAAACTTCTAAATATGTCCATCACCAACAACACTGCACTGAAAAAAACTTTAATGCATTTTACATTTGCACGTAATTTAATTTAATTTAAACCACATTTGATAAGTGTAAAACCAACCAACAACAAACCGTTTGAATTATACAAATGTGTAAAATACTATAAATATGCTAAAAATGCAACATAATACAGTATATAAACATTTTCTATGCAATATGCCTCAGACTTGGACCTGAGCAGTGATCTCGTCCTCTTAGTCCGTCTACAAAAGTGTCTTCAGCTTCTGATTTCTCTGTTATTTTTTTTTTTTGTCTCGTGTCTCAGGTCTGTGGATATTTGTCAGAGAGTGTGGTATTTTGGTGGACAGTGTTTGAAAAGCAGAAAATTGTGTTTTAGATTTTCAAAAACTTTGTGTGTAGTATTGTGATAAAAGTGTGATGGTGAGAATATGAATGGAATTGTGCAAATTTGATCATGAATTTTTGCTTGTTCGGTGTCAAGTTTGGTGCATTTATTTTAACTTTAGAGGGTAAGAAACTACAAACAACTGTAACACATCACTATTAATCTGAGCTCTGAGGCCTTTTTTCCCGAAAATTCTATATCTACATTTATTAAGGTTTTACTTAGGCATTTACTAGGTGTACATAGCTAACCTTGGTAGAAAATTAATTGGTGGACTTTGGGGATTACTGTGGAAGAGAAATAATATTAATAAATTATATTGTTTGACCATAAATTGAGGTTGAAATGGATTATTCTAATTTCCGCCTGAAAAAAAACAACACATATTTGCCTCCAAAAAAGCCTTTTTCCTTCCTGTAGTGAAGCAAATAACAACATAAATTGAAAATTTCACATATCTTGGTCTACTGCAGCAAAATTTGTGCCAAATAAACAAAGTAATGGAAAGATATACATGTTTTACTTACAAAAAATCCAGGCAGAATCCAACTGTTGAATAGAAATTGAAGTAGATAGTTTTGTTGCCATGAATTGTCCGAACACGAGGATGTCAAACATGTGTGTGTCAGCCGCTTGTATCTCCCCGCTATGGTCCCAACAAGCGGACGCAAGGGGGCGGAGCCCCGTCGGGCTCTATTAGGGTTTAAGAGGTTAATCAATCAGATTAAAAAATTGTTGGGTAGGATGATGGTTAATTTGGAACATTTCATTGGTGCTGGGGAGGGGAATGATGTTCAGTCTGTGGATGGTGTGGCCACTGATGAAGGTACTGAAGGGGAATCCTCAGCTCTTCTCACTCCCCTCCTCTCTCAGAAGACCCTGCAGCTGTTCAGTAAACTGTCCAGAACCTCTCTGGTGTCTCAGAAAGTAGAGGAGGTGGTCCGTCAGGTGCATCGCTCCACGTCTGTTCAGGTGTGGGCCCTTTTCCTTTCAAGAGGTGATCTCGGTTCCATAACAGGTTGAAGTTGTCTATGAAGTGCCCTCGTTTTGTCTCACACACCGTGGACAGCCATGTTCAGTGCAAGCAGCCGGCTAAATTTATTCTCCCTCCTGTCGATGTTCGGGTGAGGTCCACTGATAAATGATGGAATTTTCAGTTCTGTAGGTTTCTCAAAAAGTCTCAAGAAGTCTTTTTTTAAAGATTTCCTTCACATGTGGCTCTTTGTCTCTGGTAGTCTGGGGCTTTGTCTTAACGCCATAGCTCCTGCAGTTTTCTGACTTCACATTCTGCTCAGACAGTGGTTGAACTTTATTTTTTTGGTGCCACTTTGCTTCTGCACCAGCGTTATTACAGTTTGCGTCATTCTGCTCACTTCCCACTTTCATATTTGTTTTGGAAGACACTGAATTATAAACATTTGACTTTAAAGTAGCATTTGGGTGCTACTAATCGTAGATTTTGACTTCTTACCACTGAGGGTCAATGGGAGCATCTCACAAACTTCCAAAGCAAAGATTGTCGCTTGTCGAATTCCTCAAAACACTGTATATCCAGTAACGTTAACAGAAATGTAAAAAAATATTACTAGGGCTGTGGTCTCAGTTGGTCAGATAAGCTGTCTAAACAGTAAAAAAAAGTTGTTGGGTCCAGCTAAAAAGTAGAAAGAATGTAAAAAGTGAAAATTAACGATCAAAGGTTTAAAAGAAAAAGAAAAAGTGTAGCAGGAGCAATAAGGAAAGCGTCTACACTCTTCAGGAGCAGGAAGTAGAGAGTGTCAACACACAGAGGAGTGTCAGTACAATGCCCAGAGGGACAGTTTTAGGCAAAATGTAAGAAACTAGTTCAAGCATTTTTCAGCCTTCTAAGGAGAGACTGAAAAGCATTCAAGACAACAGTCATAGTCAGTTTACCCCAGAGGCGATGCCCAGAGATGTACCCAACAACCAGTGATGGAAAATTTTGGAGTTGAGACATAGGTCCAAGTCAACACTGACACTGGAGTGAACAATCATTAGCACACGAGAATGTCCAAATACACAGTAAAATGAGCAGTGTTACAGTAACTAAAAATGTGTAAATATAATTCTCGCTGATGAAAGTGTTATTTTATAATACTTTAGTGTTAAATTCTAACACTTTATAGAGTTAAGTTGTTGGCATTTTTTAAAGAGGATCAGATCCAGTCAGTGACATCGACATATTTTTATAATACAATACAATTTTTCTCACAGAGTCTTGAAATACTTTTGACAGATTTTACATTCCAGTGTGAAACATTTCCTGTTGACTAGATGAGAATAACATAGATTTGAAGAAACATACTTTCATGCAAAAATAATTTTGAGATTTAATGTCTTTAGATGTGACAGTGGAGTCATGGTTGGACCATGACTGATGTAGCCAGGGCCATATTACACTGTATATTAGTGTTAAAGATAACTATAGATCTCATATAGGATGTTCAAATTAAACTAGTTCATGATGGAAGTGAGTGCATAAAACCCTGTAAACTTTCTTAAAGACATTAGGTCATGTGTGACACTGTTCCTCTGTGTCCTGGTGCTGTACACAAACAGGAAACAGTATCACTTCACTTTAAAATGTTTATGTAACTCTAAAGTATTTATAACATTCTCTCCAAAAGGGTTTTTTAAGATTTTTGCTGAGCTTGTGTTGTGCAAAGTGGCATTCTGCTCTGAGTTTCCTTGTGTTTACAGGTGAACAACCCCTTTGTGTTTGTGTATTCCTCTGCACTCTGTGCTAATATGAGTCCCCTGTCTGATGGCTGTATTTGGAGACCTTTGGTATTGGTTTATCTGTAAACAGCTGTAGCTGGAGGAGAGCTCTGAACTTTTAGATTCACCAGAGACAGCCCAGAGCAGAGAGAGGCAGCGTCTGGATGTATATGAGGTGAATACACTGATGTTAGACACAGGGTCAGTCTGGTGTTTGGACTGTTTTTTCCTGCTCTTTGTCAACGTCTGTCAGCTCTGAGCCTAAATATGTTCATTCCTCTATAATAGTGAGTCAACAACAGGGGTTACACAACTGCTCTCTATTCAGGCAGACAATGCACTTATACACCTATAATGCCTTGTTGCCATTGGAACAGATTAGGTCGGCACAGGTATGTTTCCATTACCAAAGGGTCCACATTGTTCCCCATAAGTGCACACTTTGAGAATGGTTTGGTCCCAAACACACAAGCTAAACGCGGCGGCTGATTATAACAGATAAAGCTCACATGTTTTTTCTGTAAATTAGCTAAATTATATTACAACAATGTAGCTAACAGATACTCCTCAACCTGCTGCTAATACACTAATGAAGACACATTGTAACAGGAAGCCGCTGTGTTTTTTACTGAAAGACGGAGTGAATGAGTGAGTGTGTGTCAGACCGTCCAGTCTGTTCACTTCAGTAACAGTTCTCATTCTCGTTACATCTAAATGGGTGAAGAAAGGTGTCCTGGGACAGAGGCTTATGGGAACAGAAAAATCTCTGATCTCTGTAATTCTTTCACATTATTGCAACTCATATTCAAAAAATATTAAATGTCTTTTTTAACAGGCCAGTACTGTGTTTTTTGTACTTTTACAACGTTTCAAACGCTTCCTGCATCCTTCCTCAGAAGAGTCACGCGATGTTATGGTGACATGTCTTGCCGGCTGGTTTATACAGGTTTTGCACTGCCAGTGCCATTGGCAGTCTGACTTCTTCAGGACAGTATCCCAGGACAGTGAAAGCTGGAAGGCCCCCCTCGTCTGGGTTTATCGTCCTGTGGGCGTGTTTCCTGATCTCAGCTGCCTCACGTCGGTGTTTATTGTCCTCCTTCCTGATTACTTCTGCATTGTCCCAGTCCATGTTGACTTTACCTCTTGCAATGGTACAAAATTACAGATTTTAGATTTTCCTGTTCTGCTTTTGGATGTCACAGTAACATCAGGTGACTCTTCTGAGGAAGGCTGCACACTGAAAAAAGATTGGAGGAGGTTTCTGAATTTCCATAATAAAATCCTGTAGGAATAACATAATTGAGTGATGTTTCTGTGGTATATACTGACAAGTTTGTCAGATCTACATGATTAAATCATGGACATTGGCTGCACACAACATAATTATGCTTGATCTAAACAATTCACAAAGATTTAACACAACAATTGTTTTGTGTTAAACAAACCTAATTTAAGTTTAAGGCTGCATGCAGTATAAATAACATTCTCTGTTATGACCCGTGTTCACTTTAGTCATGGTCAAACCATGACTGATGTCCACATGGAAGAAATACTGATTTAATTTAAACAATATTTATAAGTTGCTTAAACTTTTACCCACACACAGGCTTTGCAGAAAACGTCAGTTTAATCAAATAGTAGGCATAACACCACACTGATAAAGTTTCTTCTTTTTTATTCATTGTACCAACAGTCTGTGCTGAGAAAGAGACAAATGCATATACTTGTGTATAAAGACATGAAGTCATGTGTGACACTGTTCAGTCATGAGTCATGGTGCTGTGGACCAAAACATAAAAGGATCATGTTACTTTAACACATAACAATTGTGTTAAAACAGCATATTTGAATTGTTTAGATCTAACTTAATTGAAATGTGTGCAACCGATGTCCATGATTTAATCATGTAGATCCAACACATCATTTTTTTCAGTGCAGGTAGCATCCAAAACATGTAAAGACTGGTACTGGTCTGTTTAAAAGGAAATCTATATAATAAACTTTTGTGTAAGACCAAATGAATCTTTTTGGAACATTACAAAAGTACTTCCATTAAGTCTGTTTACACAACAACACTGCTCAGTAAAACTGCACCAGTCATGCGTTTTCTGATTTGTGTCCATATGGCTATGCTTAAGTATGAAAACATTGTAGGTGTAAAAATCTGTAGTAAACCTCTGGGGGCAGCAAATTAAGCTGCTCACCAAATCACAAACTGCAGAAAAAGCCATTGCTTAAACTTTCACAAACTGTGCCTACAACTTTTACATCTTGTGTTCTTTTGGGGCAGTACCCATCAACTCTGAAGCAACAGTAAGGATGTATACATCTATTATTTATGCCTACTTCACACAGAATACATTGCGTGTGAGGTATTCTTCCAGACTTTCAAGTGAAAGTCTGTCATCTGATGTTTATTTGTCTACAGTGATTTAGTTTATGTTTTGTACATTACAAGTTCAAGAAACAATGGTTAGTCCGTCAGTGTAAAATGGTGGCATTAGGGAACCTCTTAAGCCTTACAGCCTCAGGGGAAAGTCTGCATTTTATCCTGCTTCTTTTTTCTGGTTTAGAAGCTGTGTACTCTTTTGTACGAGAGGAGAGGTGTGAACCTGTAATGCTGCTTTCACATCGGACGCGTTTGAGGCGTCAGATTTGCGTCAAACGTGTCTAGTTGGACGCTTGAGCATTTTGAAGTCAGACGTTTTGTCCAATTCGCTCTGTTCATGCATCAAAACAAATGTGTTCAGACTTGAATTCGCGTCATGGGAGGAGTCTGTTGTGCCAGAGTAATGGCCGCTGTTTCAGGGCTAATTCCGACTGTGGCCACGCCGGTTTGCTCACCTGTGTCCCGTGTTGGTGCGGGGACATGTCCCCAGGACACTACTGCTGTATTTAAGCACCCAACACCAGCAGCAGAGCATGAGATATAGGAGGGGTTTTTCTTGTTTAACAGTGGTCTCTAGTGGTTTTAGCGGGTTATAGGCTTAGGCTAACACTCAGTACACAGGCTCTGTTTTCCGGGTTGTTTTGGGGAGAGCAGTAACTGCTAATCCACCGAGCTTAGCACACGCTAAAGTTAAGGTCCCTTTATATCTTGTTACTGTCTTTTTGACTGCTGTCTTTATAAAAGTAGCAGAGCTGCTGTAGGCTGTAGCTTATAGCTCCAGGTTCACAGTGACAGCTTCGATAAGTCCACTGTGATTGTTTTGATGGATCTCTGCTTCCTACGTCCTTCCCACATCACTGCAGGAGCTAGAACCTGATTGGTTAACACACCGCGAATATTCACCAAAGTTCAGATTTTTTAACTCAGGCATCTAGGGCGCCAGACGCTCGATTCGCGTGTCAGACACATCAAAGCCCAATTCTTTATGCGCTGGACGCTTGATTCGCACCACAGGACGTCCAGATGCACGTTTACATAGACTTAACATGTAAACCAGACGCCCGCCTCAAACGCGTTTGGTGTGAATGCAGAATAAGTGCTGGACGGGATGGGTCCTTAATGATAGAGTTTGCTCTGCTACAGAGTACAGGCCATTGTCAGTAAACCTTGAAAAGAATTCACACTGAAAACACTGTCTAAAGAATGACACAAGTGCTCATGTGAGGTTTATCTGTCGTCCAAGTCAACAAAATACAATGGTACTGACACCAATAGACCATAGATCAATTGGGCTGCAGTACTGACAGTTATGGATCAATGACCACATTTCTTGGTGCCAGGCTGAAGGTGCAACTTATCTAATCAGGTCACTCGAGGAAAGGTTCATATCCTTAAAGGCAGTAAAAGTGTGTGACCCCTGTCAAAGTCAAAGCCAACTTTTCAAAATAATAACAAACATGAGATTTGAAGCTTAGACTGCTGGTGTATCTGTGTGTATGCATAAGCTATGAAACCCTCAGCAGCGCACCTCTGCTTCACTCCTGGAGGTCTTTAGCAGGAGAGTTAGTGATGTACTTGTTTATAAACAGCACTCCTGGAACCAAATACCCTTCTCTTCCTGAATACCAAATCCTTTTTCTATGAATAACAAAACAGCACCGGCTTCCAGCTGCTGAAAGAGTTTACTCCACTCCCACGGTTTGATGCTTCCACATCCAGAATTAGACTTCTCATTCCCTTCTATTCTATAGCATGGGATTTAGAATAATCATAATCATTGTGGTCTATAAAGTTTGTTCTTGTTTTTTTTTTTTTTTTTTGGGTCTACTTTTCCATTCCTGTTTCTCTGCTTGCTTAACATGTTTTGTTTTGCAAGCCAAGGCAAAGCAAGGAAGTTTTATTTATAGAGGATAGGGGTGTAACGATACTTTTTTCCAACGATATGATATGTATCGATTAGAAGTGTTTCGATATGATTCAAGAACGATATTGTCTAATTTGGAACGATATGATTTGAAACGATTCAACACCTTCATATCGATAATCGATACAGCAACTTTTTGCCAAAAATCATGAACGTTTACTCTCAAATGTAGCACCGCGGCCGGGGTTATGTCCAGCAGACAGAGAGTGAAGGAAAGTTGAATATTAAAAAATACATTTTATTTAATTAAAAACACAAAATTTATCTCCAAAAACCCATATCTGGTTTTATTTTAACATACAAATTTCTGATATTATCAATCGATACTTCATGTGTATCGATATTCACTTCCTAGCAAATAATACGATTCGATACAAAGTCATGTGTATCAATGTAGTTGTATCATAAAAAAAAAAAATCGATACATCGACACAGTTACTGTATCGTTACAGCCCTAATAGAGGACATTTCATACAAGAAAGCAACTCAGTGTACTTTACAACAAAGGAAGATTGCAGCAGGTGAAGAAAACAGTACAGTACTGCAAAAACAAATAAAAGTTCAGTATAAGTATGTTTGACTTTTGCGAGGACTATGTGCGTTATCGCCTAATTTTATCTGGCTATTTAACTTAGTATACTTATTCCTTATGCATGCCCTTATACTTTGTATTTTATATTTTTAAAGTTTATTTTTTATCATAGTGATATTTTTTATTAATATTATTAGTGTTATATGTTGCACATTAGCACTTGAAACAAGTTCCTAGTCTGTGAATTGTGTTGTTCACTGACAATGGCAATAAAAATCTTCTGATTCTGATTCTGATGTCAGAGCTTTTGAACAAGGCCCATTGAGATGCTTTTTATGCAGCGGCGATATGTAAAGGAGTTAAACAATGTGCTAACTGTGGGAAATGTGACTGTGAATATGAAGAATGTAGAGAGAAGGATAGTGCCATAGATCCATGATACCTTCACTGCAAAGGAAACAATCAGTGATCAACCAGCAGCCCCAGAAGAAACCGAGAAGAGAAGATAAAGAGCTTAAGAATTAAAAACAAACTGTTGTGCGCTGATGCAGTTAAGCAAGTTGAAGCTAGTGAAGCTAGTGAGGTAACCAAAAAAATAACAGAGGACAAGCCGGGGAATATGTTACAATGAATAAAAAGTACTTTCTAGCCTTCATGGCAATAGTAATCAACTATGCAGCAGGACTTCAGGGACAATCTATGCAAATCTAAATGATTCCTGACACAGACAAGCGGTTTCTGAATGTGAATGACACGGCGAGGGAACGGTTTTCACAAGGGACTGGATAAAAAGGACACAGAGGGATTGATAGGGGAGCACCTCACTGTAAATAGCTAATGAGCACAAAGACGACTCAGAAACAGCAGGTGGCAGTAATGTACCATCAAGGATACCAACCGCCATAAAACTCAAAAGAAAAGAAGAAGCAACTTGGAGCTTCTAGAAAAGCATTATATAAGAGTAATGTAGCATTATGATTAGTATTATTATTGGGGGGCACAGTGGCAGAGTGGTTAGTGTTCTCACCTCCCAGCAAGGAGATTGTGGGTTTGATTCTCTATATTTGACTTTTAATCAAATATAGGATCTAAAAATGAATATAGCACAGCCAGGTGGACAGGTGATCTTTATCTGTGCATAGTGAGCTTCTTTCTGCTTCAGACGCCAAATTTGCCAGAAGTTGAAGTTTACACCCCTACATTAAGTATAGTGTTTTCTCTGTCCTATGACCCACACATCACTCTCCTGCAGTTCCACAGTTTGTCCACATGTGTCCTCAGTGAGCTGTGTTCCTTTGTAAATGTTCAAATGTGATAAAATTACTTTTATGTGAAGCCTGTGAACATCTGAGAGAGGCCAGTAGTGAGCTTTGTATTGATACAGTGACTACAAGATGTACTTTTATTTTATTTAAGTGGCTCCTAAAGGCGTTTAACTTTATTGTAAATCACAGATTTTTTTTTATATGTTGTTAAGAACAGAACATTTCCTTTTTAAAGCATTCAGAAACCTTTGTTAAGCATGTCAAAAAATGTCAAAATGTATATTTCCATATTTTGTGTGCTTTGTGTATTCTAGACTTTAGGATGTTCATATAGTATAGCAAACAAGTATTACCATCTACTATAGGTAAAACAGGCTCCTGCAACCAGCGGACCGCGGTCCAGGTCGGGACCTCCAGAGACTTTGAAAACTGCTAAAATAAAACCAAACTCCAGCGGTGAGAGTACAGAGAGGCAGCTGCTTTTATCTGAACAACTCTGTCATTGTCCCGACTTTAGAGCCTCTTCAAAAAGCCAGGACTATGGATTATCACAGTTATCAAATATGGACTGTTCCTTTTATGTCAGGATTAAAAGAATCTGTGTGAAGATGTCTGTGGTGAGTTTTGGAAACGTTTGTCTGTCCTGGCGCTACTTCTCTAGCTTTGGTTTTTAGCCTCTAATATGTGAGCTTCAGCAGCCACAGCCCACAAACACTGTTCTCTGAATTAATATGGACTTTACACAGCAGAAGTCTCTAATGTCACGATTTCTGCTCTCACTTTACTCAGGTGAACAAAGCTCCAATGAGGCGTGAATCGACCAAGTTTTCGTGCATATTAATTAGCCACTAATATGCGCATTTATCCAGTATTATTGCTACACTCTCCTGCATCATTCGCATTCATAATAAATATATTTAAAACAGTGTTATCCAAATACTGAGCCTGGAGGAAAGTGTCAGTCTTTATAAATCCATCTGTCTCCAATATGATCTGAGTCTGACACAGTTCAAACATCAGCTGCTGTTAAAGTGGAAATAAATGTTTCTCTGACAGAAATAAGCACTGTACATGTTTTAGTAGCCCAGGTAAAAAACAAACAAACATTGTAATAAGCATTGTAAGAATTGACATATGAGGGTACGTTCAAAAACATTAAAAATTGTCAAAAATAGTCTCTATAAATACTTGTGAAGAGACTGAAAAAGTGCAGTGATGTGTTTTTCGGTCTTTGATAGAACCTGGCAGCAGTATTTTGAAGAAGCTGTTGCTGCCTGATGGGTTTTTCGAGATCGGGTTCGGTTTAAAGGCCTCTAACTCTGGTTTGATGGTAAATTGACTAGAAGATCATTCACTTTGACTTATCTGATTATTATCTTCCCATTCAATTCTGACATTTATAAACATGAATTTTTGAACAGATCATAGTCATAATGATTTTCCGTTACTGCAACGTAATTGTCACGTAGAAGCCTTTCCATTAACAAGTATCATCTGACATTTCCAGAGATAATCCTTTTTTTTATTTTTTATTTTATTAAATAAGGCTTAGTCAAGTGTAGTTTCAGATTTTGCCACGCTCTCATTAGAACTTAACTTTAATATTGTAATATCACAATCCTCTATGTGCTGGAGGACTCTGATATTAAATTTTCATAATTACAACCTCTACTCTTGGCTCTGAGGTCTTCCTCATTATCTCTGTCCTGGGGAGACAGAGGGGGGAGTGTGCAGAGGAGGTTAAACCACGCCGAGAGGAGATGATGTGTGAAAACAAGCGTCTCATCTGTCACACCTCACTCACACTGCAGGCTGCTATTGTGCATAAAAGTGTCCATTTGTTACACTAGAGGAACGAACAAAATGGCAACAAAAACATGACTCTAATGGTTGTCTTTCAGGCTTAGAAATGGATCTTTGAAGTTGTGCTTTTTTTCTGATTTGCATGAAAAATTGCATCACAGCTTAAAAATACATACAAAATTGTGTGCTGGCCTTGTGTTTCACTTAAAGACAGAATCAAAGACAAATATATCAGGCAGTATTTCCATGTGGGCCGTATATGGGTCACATTTTGGTTGTAAATATGAGTCCCATGTCGGTTTATCCACAGTTTCCATGTTGTCCCCATCTGTGTTTGCCCAATTTCCTAATGTGTTCTTCTTTGGTGCCCCCTACAGTACAATACTGTAAAAACAACACATTCTTTAAGTTGTTTAAAGACTATGGGCCAGATTTATCAAAGGTTTGCGCGCACAGATGTGGCTGCTGTGATTCGTGTGAGACGAAGGAGAAGAAATGAACAAATACGTAGGGTTAGAGTGTTTGCCACGCGTGCAGATCTATTTGCCATGACGGATGAAAAAATTATTCACCAGCACTTTCAGCTATTCTTAGTTAAATTTTTGCTTCCGTTTGTGTTCCACTTCCGCACCTTCCATGACGCAAAACAATACACGCAATGATGCCGTTTAAATAGTTCTGCCCCATCTGTTTGCACTGTCACCGCAGTGTCACACAGTTTGTCTTAGTAATTCACGCGCAACACACACATTAATAGCGGCCGCATATTTTCTCACTGCACTCGCAGTTTAGCACCCGTCTTAGTAAATATGGCCCTACTGTTCAAAATAATAGCAGTGTATCAAAGTGTGTCAAAGTTAGAAAATCTCACAATTCTTATTCTAGCTTTTATTTCCACAAATGCAAATGCATAGAGAACACTGCTCATTCTATTCTGAATTAAAAAAAAAATCAAATTTGTTATACAGAAAGTGCTTTGCTTTACAGAAAGTGCAGAGAAAAGGAAAGTTAGGCTGTTCAAAAAGAATAGCAGTGTATGCACTTTTCTTAACAAACCCAAACATTTACTGTATAAACTGAAAAATGCTTTAAGATTTTGCTTTCCTGTGGATTTCTGACAGTTTTACACTCACACTGCTCTTCATCTGTGATGCATGGACATTAACTTCTGTCAGGTATCACAGCCCAGGACGATTGAACTATATTCCACAGTTCCACTGCTCACAAGTTTTCTATAGGGTTAAGGTCTAGGGACTGTGGGGCCCCTCCATAACATTAATCTGGTTGGTCCTGAACCAGGATGCTGCTCTTTTACTGTGTGTTTTGGGTCAGTGTCTTGTTGAAACACCCATTACAATGGTATTTCCTCTTCAGCATAACACAACATTGCTGCTTTAGTATTGGGATAAATTTAAACTGATCTCTGATCCCTGTGATGTGATAAAAAGGCCTGACACCTCAGTATGAGAAACATCCACATATCATGATTCTGGCTCCAGGCTTTACTGTCTTCACTGTGTCCTGGGGCTGGAACTCAGTGTTTGGGGGTCGTCTGACAAACTGTCTGTGGCCCCTAGACCCAAAAAGAACAATCTTACTTTCATCAGTCCACAAAATGTTGCTCCATTTCTCTTTAGGCCGGGTCAGTGTGTTCTTTAACCTCTTCAGCTCATGTCTTTTTGTTTAACAATGGGACTTTGCGGGGGCTTCTTGCTGAAAGTTTGGCTTCACAAAGGCATCTCCTAATTGTTACAGTCCTCAGGTATTTTTAGATCTTCTTTAATCTCCCTGGAGCTGATCATTGGCTGAGCTTTAGCCATTTTGTCTCGTCTTCAGCTCATTCAAATGATGATTTCTCATTTTCTTCCTTGTCTTTCAAGTTTTAGTTGCCATTTTAGAGCATTTGAGATCATTTTAGCTGATCATTTTCTGCACCTCTTTATGTTTTCCCCTCTCCAGTCAACTTTTTTATCAAAGTACGCTGTTCCTCTGAACAGTGTCTCAAAAAATCAATTTTACTCTTACTTTTTGAGAGAAATTCAATATAACCAGCCTACAATACATGTCTTACATCTCTTTTCTGAAGAAAACGTCCTGCATTTCCTCTAAAGCCGAGTTTGTCTGAAATCACTGCTGTCTATAAGAGTGTCCTGAAGTTTGGTCTCAGTTATGACAGATGATAATCCAAATCCTGTCCCCGTTCGCTGGCACGCATTTATTGTAGGGTTTGTATGCGCTCCTCTTCACATCCAGCTGCTCTCACTCTGTCCCACGCCCGCAACACACGGGTAATACATGATCAAACTTTTACATCACATAGGGTTTGTAATTTAGGACCTGTACAAGGTGCAGCTGTAGTCTTCTCAGCATTACTGCCGTCTTGAACATTACAAACTTTTCCACATTTTTCTAGCAGATGTGATGATGAGGACACAGAATTTTGGACAGGACACTGCCATTTATATATCAAAACAAAATGGCTGAAAGTCCTAGGATCTTCCTAACAACGACTTGAGCTTGCTGTGAGTTGCACACACAGGTGCCGTACGGCCACCTTACAACAATTTTCATAAGATGGCCATGAGTGTACTGCAGGAAGGTTTGAAGGCAGCCTTACGGAGAACATAAGAACTCTACGGCCAGCGTACAACAGAAAATCAGCTCATTTTCTCGAGAATGCCTCAAGTTGCTCTTGCAAAATTGAACGGCAGCTGTACCAACTTCCTAAAAAAATGCTAAGGGGGTACATACTTTTTCTTGCCACTGTGTATGTTACCATATTTTACGGACTACAAGTTGCACTTTTTTCATAGTTTGACTTGTCCTGCGACTTATATTTTTTGACTTATACTCCGGAGCAACTTATATTCCAGAAAATACAGTACAATGTGACTAAATTATGCCACTGGAGCAGCTTTCATGCTGCAGTTGAATGTGTCAATATCGAAAGTAGCAATACTCACTAATTTATAGACTTAAAGTCCTAAATCTACCATTAGTCTGATATTTATTTCTAATATGTGATAAGTATTTAGAGACATTTTAAATTGTGTCACAGTATTTGTCAGACCAAGGGTTTAGAACTGCTTTCCTGTCCACAATGAACCGTGAGAGCAGTGTAGCACAATTTTTATGAAGTTGCAAAGTATCAGTTTCAGTATCGAAGTGTCAATATCGGTATAGCGTTCCCAGCCTATTTTTCTATTGATTGGTCTTTTTAGTCTTTTTTTATGATGTTCCCATTTACTATTTTGGTTTTGTTAACTTTATTAGCTCTTTTGATGATTCTTAACATGTTGTCATTCTCTTTTCTGTGGTATTGTGCTCCATTTTGGTTTTGCTGTGTGTTTTTCTGAGTTTTCCATTTAACACAACCGCCTTTCTAAAAAACATCTCAATGTGTTTACATGCACACTAAAAACATAAGTGTATTGACTGGATTCATGTTGGTTTTCATTTGTGCATTGATGGCGCTTACTACTCAAAACCTCTTCATGTTGAGAAGAGTTGGTTCATTTTTGTTAGATATTTTGAAAAGGTACGTGAAGTGTACTGTGAAGGTTTCAAGGTTTATTAAACTGTTTAATGCCAGGTCTGTAATTACACAGAAATCTGCAAATAGCCACTGAGAAGCTTAACTTTCAGTATTCTTCAAGGCGGGCTTTTAATTAACATGTCAGATATTAACATTTACTGTTCAATTAATTGCCTTGTCTCCTGGAAAACCTATTGAAATATTCTTAGCCTCTGTCTTTTCCCTCACAGAAGCAGACGTGTTCTCATCGCTCTCATGTTTGCTGAGTTCAAATTATTCCAGCCGGTAATCATTACATCCAGTCAATTTGTCACTTTACACATCCATCCATCTTCTTCCGCTTCATCTGGGGCCGGGTCGTAGGGGCAGCAGTCTAAGCAGAGAGGTCCAGACTTCCCTCTCCACAGACACTTCCTCCAGCTTTACAGGTGGGACCCCAAGGCGTTCCAAGGCCGAGAGACGTAGTCCCTCCAGCGTGTCCTAGGTCTTCCCCGGGGCTCTTCCTGGTGGGACATGCCCGGAACACCTCCCCAGGGAGGCGTCCAGGAGGCATCAGGAACAGATGTCTGAGTCACCTCAGCTGGCTCCTCTTGATGCGGAGGAGCAGCGGCTCCACTCCAAGCTCCTCTCGGGTAACTGAACTCCTCACCCTATCTGTAAGGGAGCCCCCAGCCACCCTGCAGAGGAAACTCATTTCAGCCGCTTGTATCCGGGATCTTGTCCTTTTGGTCATGACCCAAAGCTCATGACCATAGGTGAGAGTAGGAACATAGATCAACCAATAAATCGAGAGCTTTTCCTTTCGGCTCAGCTCCTTCTTCGCCACAACAGACCGATACAACGACCGCATTACTGCAGCCGCTGCACCGATCCTCCTGTCGATCTCATGCTCCATCCTTCCCTCACTGAGAACAAGACCCTGAGATACTTAAACTCCTCCATTTGAGGCAGGATCTCTCCTCCGACCTGGAGAGGGCAAACCACCCTTTTTCGAGGTGCTGATTCTCATCCCAGCTGCTTCACACTCGGCTGCAAACCACCCCAGCACATGCTAAAGGTCCTGGTTTGATGAAGCCAACAGGACAACATCATCTGCAAAAAGCAAAAAAGCACCCTCCATAGGGTGCTTGAAGGTTCATGGGAGTTCGCCCATCCAGTCCACATGTGCTTTGTGGATTCGGAGAAGGCGTTCGACCGGGTCCCCCGTGGTGTCCTGTGGGGGGTGCTCTGGGAGTACGGGAACCGAGGCCCTCTGCTTGGGACTGTCCAGGCCCTGTATGAACAGAGCAGGAGTTTGGTTTGCATTGCCGGCAGTAAGTCAGACCTGTTCCCAGTGCATGTTGGACTCCGGCAGGGCTGCCCTCTATCAGTTTACACAGTGTAATCTAAATGTGCAGAGGTGGAACACTTGACTATATACTGTATGCTGTCTGCCTTTACACGTCCACGCAGAAGCTCACAACACACAGTAATCTATACAAACAATGTGAGCCGTTTCAAGAGTGCCCATTGACCGGAGGCAGAACTGGAGTGAACTCAACACAGGACTAGGTCAATTTCTACATTGATGGAGAGCAGTGAGCAAGGATAACGATCAAGAGAAGGGCATCTTATCACTGTTCATTAGTGACACGTCTGGTGCTGAAAGAGCAGCTATGGGAAAGTAAATGTAAAATCTATAAACTGCAGATCTCTCCCATCAAATCCTTCTTCGCTAAGTGAAAGCTCTTCTTCATTGGCTCAGGGTGCAGATGAAGGAGATGGAGGCTGTGTGTGAACGTGCTGCAGAGCTGCTCTTTTTTTGAAGTGGATTGTAAAAGACAGACAGCTGTCTAACTTACGTCCCTATTTAACCAGGACAGTCCCAGTTTTAGGCTCCTTGTCCCATGTCCCAATGCATATCTGTAAAAACACTAATACTATGTCCCAGTTTTCAACAAACCATTTTAACCAATGGAAAAACAGAGGAAACATAAACACATTTAACTTTTGCCACTAAAATAATGTTTGTTATCATTGCTTTGTCAATAAATTGCCATTAAAATTCAAAACTTAAGCCCAAGTGTCATGTACTTTAATTACATGACAGAAAATGGTATGGATTTTGGCAGCTTTTTTTTTGTCACTTCAGTGCAAATACACTGTGGTTAGTGGGGAAAAAGTGTCCCAGTTATTGGCTCTACACATCTGGTCACCCTGGCCTAACCACATCACAGCCTTTGAGTAACTGAGAGACTGGACACTATTTGATAAAAGTAGCATATTGTTTTTACAATTATACTGGTCAACTTGCATACTTTTCAGCAGTTTTGAGAGTTTTAAAAGTTGATATAAGGGATGTAGGGCAAGTTTCTTTTAGATACAAAAGTCAAAATAGGCTAGTTGTAAACCAAACTACCACATTTTCCGCGCAATAGGGTGCACTTAAAAGCCTTCTCAATCTTCTCAAAAAACGACAGTGCGCCTTATAATCCAGAGCGCCTTATATATAATTTATTCAAATGAGATATATAATTTATAATGAGATTATAATGACGAGAGTGATCCAGGCATGCTGGATGCCGTAATCGCCCAACTGTTTAATTTTTTAATTTGTGGACGAGGAATGAACTGAAAAAGTGAGTGTATTGTGTTGTATTTTGTTATAAAATTAACTGAGCAGTTATGAGTTATTGTGAATACGCTATCGTTTGATTTAGCCGTCTCAGATTGTGTTTTTTATTCACGCGTTACAACTGAACAAGTTCAGGATTTATCATGTTTGATCAGATAAATTGGAAGACATCTTTTATGTTAAATTACAAATATTGCATGGGTAATAAACTGCGGGAAGTTTCATTTAAAATAATGCATAGAATATATCCGTGTAGAGGTTTTTTAAATAAATTCAATAAGGATATTGACCCACTTTGTACTTTTTGCAGTTCCACCATCGAAACAATTTGCCATCTGTTTTTTGATTGTGTAGATTCACGCTACCTTTGGTGCAAAATAGAACAAATTTTTAATCGTGCTCTATCAAATAAAATTGAAAAAAAAAAAGTTATGTTTGGATACAGCAAAACTATTCATCAAAATATTAAATATATCCTTAATCAGTTTATTATCCATGCAAAATATTATATTCATAAATGTAATACGCATACAAGAATTCATAATTGAGATGGACAGATGCATATCACTCAAACAAAATGGAAAATAAAAAAGCAATAACATTCTCCATGAGATATATGGACCTTTTTAAAGGGGACCTGTTGTGCTTTTTTAATATTGCTTTTTGATGGGACAAGATGTTCAATCCAACAGAAAAATGTAAAAAAATGAAATAAAATAAAAAAAAGAACCTCTCTAAGCATCTAAGTATATGATTTGTATGGTTTACCCCTTTGTCGTTTTTGTTTTGTCTGTCATTATTGCTTTATTGTCATAGCTGCTTGTATTGTTATTTATTTTGGTTATTTGTGTAAATGTATAACTTAATAATAATAAAAAATAAAAAATAAAAAAAAGGTTCGGGAGTTATGGTGAACGCGTTGAATAAAATTTGACTGACTGACTTATCTGTTTTGTTTCGCCTTTTAGTCCGGAGCGCTTTTTATGTGAAAAAAGTTTGAACATAGACCATTCAATGACAGTGCGCCTTATAGTGCGGAGCGCCCTATAGCACGGAAAATACGGTGATCAGCCAGTGTATTTATTTTCTTAGATTTATTAGCAATTTGGGTTTATTTGTCACAGCAAACTTGAGGAGCTGCTTCCTCATCACACACGGAAGAGCGGTCTGGTGTTTTGCTGCTTCACTACGGAGAACACCGTCACCACCTGAACTCTGGTTCTTGCTGTGCATTCCAGACTCACTCATCTGTTTACAAAAACACACCTGAAATCCTGAGAGAACTTTTCCTCTTGTAAAATGTAGGCTACTTGTATTCTTCTTGGTAAACAGCTAGCTTTGTTTGTTGTTCCTCTCACGGAGCTAAATTGTTCTTCTCACAGAAACTAACATCTCTGTAAAGGTGTGTTTAGTGGTGCCTTGTTTGGTTGTAAATATCTAAATAAGTGTTTAATATTTTGGTCAAATTTGCTTTGTGCCTAAAGCTTTATTTTTGTGCTGGGACTGAACAGTGATTGTTTTGGTTGATTAGGAACGTCTGAAATTGGGTCGGCAGTATGAATGTGTCAGTGTGACTGTGTTTGGTGGTGGTCAGAGAGGCCATAGGCACAAAATGGCAGCCACGCTTCCGTCAGTCAGCTGTGGCTTCAGAAGTAAGAAGTGTGACTGAGGATTGAATGAATAATGGAACACACTGTGAGGAGCTTGAGAAGCTCGTAAAGCACAATATAAATCCAATCCATTGTTTTTATTACTATTATTATTATTAGATGTTTAATGGCTAAAAGCGCCCTCTTGTGGTGAAAATCATGTCATTAAGTGAAAGTTGCATTGAGAAGTTCATTGCTTTTGAGACCAATTCCACAATCTGCACTTGTTTTTCATCATGTTTTTAAACGTTTATGTCTTATCTGTGTAAGTATGTAACTGTGTTTTGTGTTTGCTGCTGTCTCTTGGCCAGGACTCCCTTGAAAAAGAGGTTCTCAATGGGATATTTCCTGGTTAAATAAAGGTCAAATAAAAAATAAATAAATAATTGTGATTCTGTCATGGCCAAAGTGTGGTGGAGTCTTGACCCACGCTGTGAGTTATTATCTGTTTTACAAAAAGTTCACTGAGTTAGAGCTGCAAGTGAAGCTAAAAAACAAGTTTTAGAATGACTGTAAAAAGGTTAGCTTTAGTTAGCATTAGTGATGGGAATTTTGTCTCATTTCAGTGACCATTTGGCTTGGCTCACCCAAAAGCTTTTTTGGCTCCTATGTGTCTTCTTTTTACCACCTAACCCTTTTATATTTCAGCCAAATTTAGCACAGTTTTGAGTAATGAGTTATTGAGTACTCATATAAAACTCAAATACATGGCTTGTGATGAAGAATTCAAACGTTCTGATGCTTTGAAACTAGCATATAAACACACAGCATATAAACACACCTGCAATTAAGCATACAAATAAAAAAGGACACTTTTTTTTTTTAAACACACACACACACCCCTAACAAAAGCAGGACTTTATGTAGTATTAAAAAGTAAAAACAACAAAAACAGCTGACCTCAAAATCTTGAAAAACCTCATCGTAAATGTATAATCTAATAAAAAATATATAACAGAAACATATTGCAATGTGCATTGTGCAAAACAGCAGCACCAAACAGCTTCAGGTGTCTCTCTCTGAACTAAACATAAACTAAATTTTAACTTTTTTTTTTCAGGGCAGAGTGGCGCAGGGGAAGTGCCTCAGCTCAGAGGAAATGATCTGGTTTCTGCTCTGTTATTATACGCTCTGTTTTTGAAAAGATCCTCTGGGAAAAAGGCTCACAAAAGGGAGCCAGCGTTCACTTCTGACCCACCATTAGTTAGCCTCATACATGCTAGAAATCTTTTTTTATGCTAGTCAAGCTAATTGAAAATACATGATTTGCTTACATTGTGAATTTGAACAATAATATCAATTTGGCAGTTTAATTTGCTGATGTTTTAAGTCAATTTGATTGCTTTTTTAGGCAGGAAAAAACATTAGTTCAGACTTAATTAATAAAAATATTGGACCTCATGTAATGAAAAACTAAAAGCTGTATTTTGTGTGTGTTTAATAGCTTTACAGAGTGTTGGCCAAAGAAATAAAGTCAACAAAATCGACTTGACTGCTATATATATTGCATTTATGAAATACCAGGATGTGCAGTTCTGTGATGTGTGAAAGTTATGTTTTATAGGTGCTTTATTTTTCTGTTTATCTATACCGACATAAACTCTGAGCTCTATGCTTTCCCACACTGATTTATTGATTTTTTTTCATTATTTGCCCTCCACAGATCAGATGTAGGTCTACCATCCACATCCTTCCTGCTGTGTATTGGACACTTTAGCTCCAGTTCTGCAGTCATCCAGGGAAAGAACAGGGCTACACTGTGGGCCCTCAGTCTCCTCTCTCTGCAGATCAGCATCACTTTAATCATTATCTGCATCCATCCCCAGTTCCTTCAGTCTTCTGTCCTGTCTAGTCGCACATAATGGTTGGATTAAGCCATTATTCACAAAAGATTAGAGAAATTGCAGAATGTACAGATATTGGTTTTGGCATGAACAAAAGTGAGGCATTGTTAAACAGCAGGATACAGAAATGCACTTTTTTTTGTTTTGTTTTGATGTCTGTGTGTCTGTCTGTTCACCCTTAGTTAATGTGGGCTTGTGTTCAAACAGTGAACATTAAAGGAGGATAGTGCATTTCTGAAAAGGGCTTCAGTGTGTTCCACAACGAAAATTGCACTTTGACACTGGAGTCCTAAGCCCAACACTGGTACCAGAACGTACACACAACACAATGCATAGCTGCACACAAATGCCAAAATACTAAGCATTTGCTCGTGTACTCAATTTGAAATTATATTATACCATTACTATACATTATAGTCAGGAAATACACTGCAACTATGTCCTGGACTCCTTCTACTCCCTGAATCCCATTTTACTCGTGTCCGGGGCAGTCCTGTCTTTACTCCATGTGTCCAGGCCAGTCCCGTCTTTACTCCAGGTGTCCGGGGCAGTCCTGTCTTTACTCCAGGTGTCCGGGCCAGTCCTGTCTTTACTCCAGGTGTCCGGGGCAGTCCTGTCTTTACTCCAGGTGTCCGGGCCAGTCCCGTCTTTACTCCAGGTGTCCGGGCCAGTCCCGTCTTTACCCCATGTGTCCGGGGCAGTCCTGTCTTTACTCCAGGTGTCCGGGCCAGTCCCGTCTTTACCCCATGTGTCCGGGGCAGTCCTGTCTTTACTCCAGGTGTCCGGGGCAGTCCTGTCTTTACTCCATGTGTCCGGGGCAGTCCTGTCTTTACTCCAGGTGTCCGGGCCAGTCCCGTCTTTACTCCATGTGTCCGGGGCAGTCCTGTCTTTACTCCAGGTGTCCGGGCCAGTCCCGTCTTTACTCCAGGTGTCCGGAGCAGTCCCGTCTTTACTCCGTGTGTTGGGGCAGTCCCGTCTTTACTCCGTGTGTCCGGGGCAGTCCCGTCTTTACTCCGTGTGTCCGGGGCAGTCCCGTCTTTACTCCGTGTGTCCGGGGCAGTCCCGTCTTTACTCCAGGTGTTGGGGCAGTCCCGTCTTTACTCCATACGTTGGGGCAGTCCTGTCTTTACTCCATGTGTTGGGGCAGTCCCGTCTTTACCCCATGTGTCCGGGGCAGTCCCGTCTTTACTCCATGTGTCCGGGGCAGTCCTGTCTTTACTCCAGGTGTCCGGGCCAGTCCCGTCTTTACTCCAGGTGTCTGGGGCAGTCCTGTCTTTACTCCGTGTGTCCGGGGCAGTCCTGTCTTTACTCCAGGTGTCCGGGGCAGTCCCGTCTTTACTCCGTGTGTCCGGGGCAGTCCCGTCTTTACTCCGTGTGTCCGGGGCAGTCCCGTCTTTACTCCGTGTGTCCGGGGCAGTCCCGTCTTTACTCCGTGTGTCCGGGGCAGTCCCGTCTTTACTCCGTGTGTCCGGGGCAGTCCCGTCTTTACTCCAGGTGTTGGGGCAGTCCCGTCTTTACTCCATACGTTGGGGCAGTCCTGTCTTTACTCCATGTGTTGGGGCAGTCCCGTCTTTACCCCATGTGTCCGGGGCAGTCCCGTCTTTACTCCAGGTGTCCGGGGCAGTCCCGTCTTTACTCCAGGTGTCCGGGGCAGTCCCGTCTTTACTCCAGGTGTCCGGGGCAGTCCTGTGTCTTTTGGCCACCCATGATCTCAGATTTGGGACCAGATTTATTTGGGACAAGGAGGGACTGGCAACATTGAGAAAGAGTAACTCATAGATGGTAAAAGTGTGCAGAGAGGCTCAGTTTATGCTGCAAATCAGGTTCATCTGAGAAATGTGACTGTCTTTTTGACTTTTTGAGGGCTGTAGTTACTTTAGTTTTTTTGCGAATCGGCGCCTTTGATCTCTGTATGTGACTTGACGTCTCTAAATAATGATAATCCAATTTATATATTTAGCCGTTCTATTTTTATATTTATATATTTATTTATATTTTAGTGTTTATTAATTGATTGCACATGAGTTTAGCGGCTGTGGACGGTGAGGTGCTTTTATTGTGAAGGGTTCAAGCGGAAATTAAGCTCTTAACTTAGTGAGACGTAAGTAACACAGCTCATATGTAAAAAAATAAAAATAAGATTTTTTTTGGCTGTTTACACATTTAAACTTCAAGACAGGTTCAGGTCAAAAGAGTCAAATGAAGTCAACTGTTGTTCTGAGTTGTTACCGGATTGCACTCTGTCAAAAAAACAAAATAAAGTTTGTCTCGATAAAAGATTTTGGCAATTTGACAAACGTTCCTTATTAACTCTTTTCTAATTAGTGATTATTTGCACAAGGAGACAGTAGTCTTTTTTGAGAATGATGTTTAACCATGGTTCAAATCCCACTCTCCCCAGTTCACACTGTAATTGTGTCCTTGGGCAAGACACTTCAGCCATCTTGCCTATGAACAGATTAGATTGATTGTGTTTGGTGGCAGATGGAGAGGCTGTAGGCCACGTTTCTCTCAGTGTGATGAAAGTCACCATCAAAATGTGTCACTGAGGAGTGAATGAATAATCGAAAACACTTAAGAAGCCTGAGAGACTTGGAAAGGACAATATAAATTAAGATACTATTTTTGGCGCAATATTAAACTAAAGTTGTGGACTGTTTTCAATAAGTCAGTGATATGGACAGTGTCGGGTAAAGACTGGATGTTTCCAAAAAGCAGGTTGTCAGGCGGAAGCAGTGCTAAAAAAGTGAATTTATTTACAAAAAAAATAAATCTTTAAGCAACAAAAATATCCTAGGACTTAACATAAAGAACACAAGACCAACAAAAATGAACTGGTGCAGCCTCACAACAAACTGCTTTCCCCCTCTCACCTTTCAAAGCCTCCTCTGCCTGGAAGGCCACCACCAGAACCCAACATAACTGCAATAATCAATAAAAAAATCAAAACATACTCAAACTATATTCAAAGCAATACAATTAACACATCAAAACAATACTGAAAAATACCCCCCTTAACAGTAACATAAATTTAACTCCCCTCTGAACTGATTCCCAGTGCTGCTGCCCAATCAGCGCAGGTGTTCCCACTCTCCCCTGATTCTCAGCTGACAGCACCCAAAATAAACAAAACAGAGAAACGTCAAAGCAAACTCAACTAAGCAAAAAGAAAAACATTATCAATATAATCAAACTAACATAATTCAAACATATAAAGAACAGGGCTCAGTGAAAGGGAAAATATAACCCTTTCACAGACAGAAATATTACATTAACTAGCAACTGAAACATAACATGACATAACTTAGTAGTGGCAGTAGCTCAGTTGGTAGAGTCGCTTGTCCAATAACCAGAAGGTTGGCAGTTCAAACCTCACTCCCACCATTGCATACTGTCATTGTGTCCTTGGGCAAGACACTTAAAAGGTATTAGGGAGGATCTTTATAAATTAATTTTTTGCTATATTAATTAAAACTACCTTCATTGCCCTGTATAAGGCTTATAAATTGGTGTATTAGAAATTATAATAATATTAATAAACTGTGGACTCTGTGGGACTTAAAAAACCTCATCCAATCGTTTTCGTCATGAGTACGTTAACCATTGTTCCAGGGACTCGCCATTCATTCGTTCATCTTCCTGGTTTCGGCGATAGTGCACGTTCTTGTGCTTGCGCATGCGTATACACTATGTTTATGTAGTCTGGCATTAGCGCCGCATTAGCGGCGTTAACATCGTAGCGCGGACAGCCTGACTTCGAAGAGCACAATGGCTGAGGAAAACCGTGAACCGGGAGGTCACAAAAGGAAAACTGTTTTTGAAGTGAACCAGAGGAGGAGGAGAAAAACTGTAGAAGAGCAGAATAAAACCTGTGTAGTTATTGGCGATTCCTTCAAAGGACGGCGTGCGCTGTAGGAACAGAAAGGGCTTCAGACGATGCACTGGTCGCCAAGTTTCTGCTGGACAGGTTCGTTTATCTTATCGTTTGAAAAAAATGCCTCTTTTCTTTATCTGTTGAACCTTTTCAACTGTACAGCAGCATCAGTTTGCTAATGCTACCAATAGCAGGAGGACAGATATTTTTGCTCACATTTAGGGACTGTGCATGTGACTGGGTCTGTGTGGGGAACTAGGTCAAAGGTCGCGCAAACAAACAATGCAGGTCTAGGTTTAGGTGAATCTCTGCTGATGCTGGTTGTAAACAAACACTCGTGTTCCAACGCTCGTGCAGTCGCTGTGGAGGAGTTCCTTGGAAAGAAACAGTGAAGGGCGGGGCCTGACGCATGCGCAGTATTCAAAAAAGGACAAACAGTCGCTGGTTTCTCAGCAGTCGAAAAAAATCCTCCCTAATACCTTTAACTCACCTTGCCTCCAGTGTCAAATGTTTGTGTGAATGGGTGAATGGTTGATGTAAAGCGCTTTGAGTACCCATGGAGGTAGAAAAGCGCTATATAAATGTGACCATTTAACATACCTTTAAATATATTTTACAGGTCTAACACAACGCAATTTTATTTTTAAGTGAAATCCCCTTTCTTCTCGGTGCTCAATTTAAACTGGCGTTACAAAAGCCGTAAGGAACAGTAACAATAGATTTGGTCTGTACAGAGCTGACAGATGTATTTGACCCTGGAGCACGTCGTGAGCAGAATGTTTCCAGGATTAAAGGCCTATTGTCACCAATCAATGTTTACTGTCAGCTCCAGAGTTCACACACAAATGGAAAGTCACTCATGCAGTTCACTCTTCTGCTGATTGCACCTCAGATCAATCCCTGTCTCTCAGGATTTTTTCTCTTCTTTTTCGGTTCAAAGAAAGCTGCTGCGACAGAATGAGACGTATTCTTGGTTATATAGTGAGGGGGCGGTGGAAAGCTGTCTGGTTGCTGGAGTCCGCCTCGCCGTTGGCCTGTCTGTCAGAAGTCCTGCTTGGCTGAGCTTTGAGCTGTGGTGACAGGAAAGGGCACACTCCAGAGAATGTCAATTTTACAGCAAAGTAGATTGCCCCAGGAAAGCACATCAGAGAGGGCAAGGACACAGTTTGGGAGTGACTACTAACTTATTTTTATTCTCCTGATGGAGGTTTTGGGGACTGAGGGTGTTGGGGCAACTACCATTGCAACGATGGGCTACACAGCTAACGTATGTGTGTCCTGAGTCGGACACTTTCAGCTTTTTATCTTCAACAAGTCATAAAGTCGCTCATTTATTATCTTCATTAATGCAAATTGTATAAAATAAAAGTACATTTTCTTACGTTTATAACGATGTATTGGTTGGATAGTTTCTTTTACAGATATTTTATTGCGGCCGTATGAAATAGCGCTTTTGTCCGAGGTTTAAGTTCGGCAGTGCTATGGCCCTGAGTCGGACACACGGAAGTTCCAATATCGGACACGCTCACCTTTCTGGCTTTTTCAGCCTTATTTGTTGGATTTTTCGGCTCTAATTTAAGGCTGGGATATTTACGTTAACAAATTTTCACACCCGGTGCCTTGTTTCCGTCTTTCAAAATAAGATTGTGGGCTAAGCTAACGTTAATCAGAAAATCACAATACGGACAAAGTTGGCTACAAAAACACTAAGATCACTGAAAGAACGTCGCCCGACTGTGACCTGAGCATTCCCTGCGCATTTCTCTATCAAAATTATTTTCATATCATGATTATTTTCTAAACACTTAGCATAAATACACAAAAATTACCACAGAGGTAGAGCAATATGCAGAGTTTTTGTTTATCTACCGTTAGCCAGTTAACGTCTTTGCGAGCGTCTGTTAGAAGACTGAAAAATAGCAAAAGGTGAGCGTGTCCGACTCAGGAAACACATACGTTAAATCTCCAGAGTTAAATGAAAAATGTGACCTTTTCTAGAGTGAAATGAACACTAAGGAGCCATTTAGATGACAACTCGTTTTGTCAAATTCGCAAAGGTTTGATTGTTGGTTTGGCCTTTCGTTTACACAGGGACGGGGTTTCTGTTTCCTGAAAGCGCAAAGGTTTGAAAAAGCTCGAGGAGGTGTTTTGCTCACAGCAGGGAGCCACCTGGAGACACTTCGCTCTCGTGTAAACTGTGAAAACACCGTATTCACTGAAAACAATGATGCAACAGCCCCAATCTGAACAGTGATTGGATGTCTGTCAGTCCTATGTCAGCTGACCTGCAAGCGCAAAATACAAGGCTTTTATGTCTCATACAATCATATTTAATCAGTAACTGTCAGTAATATCTGTACAAGTACTTTTACTGAAGACTTTGAGAATGGCTCCAGAAAACCACAAGCTTGTTGTGATAGACGGAAAGTTACAGACATTTTAAATGAAAAATAATAATTAAACTAAAATATACAGACACTATATTGCCAGATAATGCAGGAGTCTTGTGTGTCACTGTTTCAACCATTGCCCATTCAGTGACAGGAGTGAGTGCATTCAAATACAGTCCTTTTTATCTCACAGACATGAGATCATGTGTGGCATTGTTCAACAGTAGCATTAAGTAGATTTTCACAAAAAAAATGTTGCACTGAAGTAGATTTTTAGTTTGAATCAAATTAATATTTCAATTAACCTGTTAAGCTCTGAGGCCTTTTTCCCAAAAATTCTATATCTACATTTAAGGTTTTACTTAGCATTTACTAGGTGTACATAGCTAACCTTGGTAGCAAATTAATTGGTGGACTTTGGGGATTACTGTGGAAGAGAAATAATATTAATAAATTATATTGTTTGACCATAAATTGAGGTTGAAATGGATTATTCTAATTTCTGCCTGGAAAAAAAAAAACACATATCCATCCATCCATCTTCTTCCGCTTTATCCGGGGCCGGGTCGCGGAGGCAGCAGTCTAAGCAGGGACACCCAGACATCCCTCTCCCCGGACACTTCCTCCAGCTCCTCAGGAGGAACCCCAAGGCGTTCCCAGGCCGAGAGACATAGTCCCTCCAGCGTGTCCTAGGTCTTCCCCAGGGCCTCCTCCCGGTGGGACATGCCCGGAACACCTCCCCAGGGAGGCGTCCGGGAGGCATCCGGAACAGATGCCCAAGCCACCTCAGCTGGCTCCTCTCGATGTGGAGGAGCAGCGGCTCTACTCCGAGCTCCTCCCGGGTAACCGAGCTCCTCACCCTATCTCTAAGGGAGCGCCCAGCCACCCTGCGGAGGAAACTCATTTTGGCCGTTTGTTTCTGGGATCTTGTCCTTTCGGTCATGACCCAAAGCTCATGACCATAGGTGAGAGTAGGAACGTAGATCGACCGATAAATCGAGAGCTTCGCCTTTCAGCTCAGCTCCTTCTTCACCACAACAGACCGATACAACGACCGCATTATTGCAGACGCTGCACCGATCCGCCTGTCGATCTCACACTCCATCCTTCCCTCACTCGTGAACAAGACCCCAAGATACTTAAACTCCTCCACTTGAGGCAGGAACTCTCCTCCAACCTGGAGAGGGCAAGCCACCCTTTTCCGGTCGAGAACCATGGCCTCGGACTTGGAGGTGCTGATTCTCATCCCAGCCGCTTCACACTCGGCTGCAAACCGTCCCAGTGCACGCTGAAGGTCCTGGCCTGATGAAGCCAACAGGACAACATCATCCGCAAAAAGCAGAGATGAAATCCTGTGGTCCCCAAACCTGACACCCTCCGGCCCCTGGCTGCGCCTAGAAATTCTGTCCATAAAAATTATGAACAGAACCAGTGACAAAGGGCAGCCCTGCCGGAGTCCAACATGCACCGGAAACAGGTCCGACTTACAACCGGCAATGCGAACCAAACTCCTGCTCCGGTTGTACAGGGACCGGACAGCCCTTAACAAAGGGCCTCGGACCCCGTACTCCCAGAGCACCCCCCAAAGGACGCTACGAGGGACACGGTCGAACGCCTTCTCCAGGTCCACAAAGCACATGTGGACTGGTTGGGCAAACTCCCATGAACCCTCGAGCACCCGATAGAGGGTGCAGAGCTGGTCCACTGTTCCACGGCTGGCTGTGGGACTCCCGAGGCAGCCGACGGGTACCGGCAGGCCAAGCGTGCTGCGGCCCGGGCGGTTGTGGAGGCAAAAACTCGAGTCTGGGAGGAGTTCGGGGAGGCCATGGAGGAGGACTATCGGTCGGCCTCAAAGAGATTCTGGCAAACCGTCCGCCGCCTCAGGAGGGGGAAGCAGTTTTTCACCAACACTGTTTACAGTGGGGGTGGGGAGCTGTTGACCTCGACTGGGGATGTTGTCGGGAGGTGGAAGGAATACTTCGAGGATCTCCTCAATCCCACCGACACGCCTTCCGTTGAGGAAGCAGAGGTTGGGGACTCGGAGGAGGATTCATCCATCACCCAAGCTGATGTCACTGAGGTGGTTAAAAAGCTCCTCGGCGGCAAGGCACCGGGTGTGGATGAGATCCGTCCTGAGTACCTCAAGTCTCTGGATGTTGTGGGGCTGTCGTGGCTGACATGTCTCTGCAACATCACGTGGCGGTCGGGGACAGTACCTCTGGACTGGCAGACCGGGGTGGTGGTCCCTCTTTTCAAGAAGGGGGACCGGAGAGTGTGTTCCAACTACAGGGGGATCACACTTCTCAGCCTCTCCAGGAAAGTCTATTCCAGGGTACTGGAGAGGAGAATTCGGCCGATAGTCGAACCTCGGATTCAGGAGGAACAAAAAAACACATATTTGCCTCCAAAAAAGCCTTTTTCCTTCCTGTAGTGAAGCAAATAACATAAATTGAAAATTTCACATATCTTGGTCTACTGCAGCAAAATTTGTGCCAAATAAACAAAGTAATGGAAAGATATACATGTTTTATTTACAAAAAATCCAGGCGGAATCCAACTGTTGAATAGAAATTGAAGTAGATAGTTTTGTTGCCACGAATTGTCAGAACACGAGGATGTCAAACGTGTGTCAGCCGTTGTATCTCCCCGCTATGGTCCCAACAAGCGGACGCAAGGGGGTTTAAGAGGTTAAATCTGATGAAAAGAATCACTTTGACAAAACCCACTTCAATCAGGTGTAAACAATTGAAGCAATTCAATTAATTTGGTTCAATAAAACACTTTTTCAGTGCAGAGTCCGCCTCAAAACAAAGTAAACAGATTAGGTTTAAAACGGAAACCAGCATTGTTGCTTTTTAACAATGTACATGTTTAATTTAAATGAATGACACAGATGTTTCAACTTTTTCAATGTATATTTCAAAATAAAACACTATCAGAAGATCGCTAACATTGTTATGCAACTATTGTGTCTTAACTGGGGACAGAAGTCACAGAAATAATCTACAAATGAACGGGAGATTGTGGTCAGACAGACAAACGTACGGCATGTAGTTCTCTGTAACCATGGATATTGATACAGTATGTGGTTTCTAAAACTCCCTCCAGCTTTCATCTTCTGTTCTGCCTTTTTGTTTTTAAATGCCTCTGTGGAACACTCCACCTGACTGCTCAGGACACACGGGGTCTGCTTTCTGTGACATGTTGGCTGATCTCATAAATACAAATCACAACAAAGTGAGCCACAGTGCCCTGGGGAATATTGCAAAAAGTAAAGCGAATTTATGAGTGATATGAGGCTGTTGTTTTCCTGAGGTCGATGCATCTCATAAGTCCACAAATAGAGCACTTTTGGATGTCGAGAAAGGTTCCACAAAGGTCGGAAGTATTTAAGTGAAGTCAGGGAGCTTTAAAAAAACAAAACAAAACACTTGAACAATGGCGACGTGTGGGAGTTACAGATGGTCCTGCTCTAACCTCAACCTTTTTAATCTCCCTTTATCAGCTCTGTCCAGACAAAGACTGCTGTCACCTGCTGTGTTCAGAGAGATCACAGTCTGCCCTTGGCTCCAAACACTTCCCACAACAGCTCCAGCAGATGTCACCTCTCAGTGAAATACTGTTTATCTGCAGGTCTACAGAATATTGTTCTTGCTATAGAGCTGTCAGTTCCAAGTGTTGCTATTTTCACAGCAACAATCAAGAAGAAACAAAGAAAAAGAGCAACAATAACAATGGTGGCATTTTGTTTTGTTTTTTAATTACATTTATTTTGAAAAAGAGCCAAGAAAATAGCAGTGGACTGTTCACCAACTCACTCACTTTGACCAGCGTGCACACAGTAGTGATGGACGATATCATACTTTTAAGATTTGATACAATACTGATTACTTTTTGAAGAAATTTATGTGATACTGAGAATTTCTTATGGGTAATTTTTTTTCAATCAAAATGTTATTACCCTTAAAGAAAAATTACAGAAAAAAATAACTTCAATATGTTGTTGCTAGCATGACAAACAAAATAGCTAACTTCCTGTCACGACATGAAAAGACCAGACCAAGATGTTGCTGGCTGGGGGGTATTTTGGCATAAAACACTGGAATAAGTTACCCCATAACATGTAACAATTAGTATCGATACTTCATTCAAGTAAGTGGTACCCAAATGAGTACTGCGTAAGTGTCGATATATCAGTACCATGTTATCAATCTGCCCATCACTAAAAGACTGAATGAACTGAATGTCCGTATCCGTACAGCCACTATTCTCAAACTGGGGTCCCTGGACCATAGGTTTGGGGTCTGTGAAAAAAAAAAAAAAGATAATAATTTTTCTAATAATATTTTTGAAGGTATATAATTTTAAACATTCATTAATCTTAATGGGAACCCCTGCAGTAATAAAATGACCATTCTGAGCGTATCACTAATATTTGGTTTTAGGACTGTCCACTCTCCAGGGTGTACCCCGCCTAAGGCCTAAAGTTACTGGGATGTACCCACAACTCCAAATGGGAATAAGCGGGAGAAGATGAATGAATGAAAATAGGTTTCAGATTCAATTAATAATAGAAGCATAACAGAAGCACGTAAGCTGTACACTGCTGACTTAAACAAACTTAGATTACTGCCATTTTTTTCCATAAAACACCAGAATACAGTGTAGTATAAGCAGCTCTGTACTTATTTCTAGCATGGACAGCAGCAGAAGCAAGTTGTACAAAGATTTGTTGAAAAAGTCATTTTTTAAAAATATGTTTATTACATCGCATGTCAACAAGACTTAACTGTTGTTAAAATGGTAACAAGATGAGGAAAAAAAATCCCACAGAGGACTGGATAATACCACTGACTTCAGCAGAACCAACAGGTGATGAAGTAAAGCACTAAACACCGATAACAGGTCAGAGAAGTTATTAAATTAGCTCTATAGCTAGCGCTATCTTATTTAGCTCTTCCACTTTTGTAAGACTGTAGATAAACGGCTGTGATGGGCCATTTCCAAATTGAATTGGAGAAATGTGCCGCCATGAGAGGTTGTTAAGGTTGCAGATTCATCATTCATACAACCATACCAACAGAAAACCATCAAATAGCTAAGTTTGTTTTCAGAAATGAACAATTTTAAAAGGGCTATATTATGTTTTTATTAGGCCTGGGACTTAAATGCATTAATCATGATTAATGAATTACAAAGAAATTAACGTGGTTAAAAAAATTAAAGCAATTAATCGCACTTGTCTATGACAACACAGAACTTTTCTCAGTGACCTAGTTTCTGGCGCACAGTAACCAGGGCTGGACATCCACACCGGACAGAACACCAAATGTGAGTGGATTTCAGTGTGAACAGTTGGATAATGAGCCGGGGCTGAGCCGTCTCCACGCATCCTGGGAACGGCGTCACTCCTTTTCTTTCACTTTCTTTCGCTGCTTCAAGGCGTCGCTCATCGTCTCTGACATCTAACTGACAACACAGGACACAGCAGTCCATTTGGTTCAGACCCGAAGGCCAGAGGACAGGTCCACGAGGAGGTCACAGGCGGAGCACAGAGGAGAGAGGCATGTTACTGCGTGCACGGGAGGCAGAGGTTGATGCACAAACACTAAATACTGCTCAATTTGATCGTGGTGTTAGTTTGAAATCAAGTTAAAATACACCAGAACATACAGATAAGCTCCTATATTTTATTTCTGACATAAATATTGCTATTTGATAAAAATGCAATTAATCGCGAGTAATTAATTACAAAGCCTGTAAAATTTACATAGACTTTTTTAATTGAGTCCCACCACTATTTTTTATTTATCTTTTAAACCAATCTTGGTCACTTCTAGAACAGTATTGCACGTTTAACAACCTTTAAAAATATCATGTGACTAAAAGAAAGTGTTTTCAATAATTATTGGACTAGTCCCATAAAGAAACAAGTAAAGAGACCAGCAGAGGGCAGCATTGCTATGCTCTTTTGAACAGAAACATAGAAAAAGAGCTGTTAACTTCCTTAAACTTTTTTTTATGATGCCGTTTTACTACAAAAAGAAAATGTCTGTAAGGAATCAGTGGAAAGTGCAGTACACACTTTTTTTTTTTTTTTGTATAAGTGAATGAGAGCAGACTGGATACAGAGGACTTGTTGATTGGTCAGTTCTTCCTGGAGTGGGTGGGGCTAGGGAGAGGGTGGGGTAGGCAGGAATGAGCCATTTGGAGCTCACAGAAAGACAGCACCAGAGAATACAGGATTACTCAAACATACGTGGATGACAGAAAACACAATTCCATGCATGGTTTTGAGTTGCAAACAAGACGATAACACGATTAAAAGCTTTAAAAAGTTGGTGATGACTGAATCTTCACTTTGCCTCTGTGACTGTTTATGGTGCTCTACAAAAAACTTCTAGTGTTCCATCCCAGAGAGTGATGATCCTTTTTATAAAATCGGTGTAATAGCTTGATTATGCTTTCAAAATGGCAGCACCAGGGACAGTAAAATGTACCTTTTCATTTCCAATTACAATTCCATCATTAATAAACAAATTGAAATGGTGTGGTCTTTTGTATGGACTAAATTAATATTCATAATGGAACTGGGACAATAGTTATTAATATGCGAAACACAGTGAAAACAAACAGTCTAGCTGCAAGCAACATTTCCGTATGCTGCTGTCCGTGTTGTGTCCCAAAGCTACATTTATCCTCTTTAAAAAGCTCTCACCTCTGTAATGACATTCAGTTTTAAAACCATTATAAGAATGATCTCTCACCTGCAGCAGTCTACCGTTTATGAGAAATATAATAAAGGTTCTGAAAATAAGTGATTTGTTAAAATTCTTGAGAGTTTTAACATTTACAATCCCAAAAAGTCTGTGCAACACAGTATTTTCATTGCATTTTTTTATTTGAGTAAAGCAGTATACATAAGATAACTCAACAATGCCTCAAAGGGGATTCAGAGTGTTCAAAAGGAGTAGGATGAGGTGAGAACTTATGAATAAACGGTTTACAACTGGACAAGCTTGTATATTAAAAAAGAAATTTGACTTTTTTTTTTTTTACATCTTATCTACAGCAGGGGTTCTGAAACTGTGGTACAGGTACAGCTGATGGTACGAAGACTTCCTGCAGTGGTACTGAGAAGTCTTCAGTTCTGAATTCATTTAATTTAGAGACCTTTTTATTTCTGTCTTTGTCCTGCTGCACAGTAAAAGGTCCAGTGTTAAAGTAACACTGTCAGTGAACATATGGTCCTTATCTGTCTAGTGTTAAATTTACTCTTTACTCTAGTGTTAATATTTCAGTGTTAAAATGAACACAGCACCATGACACTGGGGAACAATGCCACACATGACCTGATGTCTTTGAGATAAAAAGGGCTGCATTCTAATGCACTCACTCCCATCATTTAATGGGTAGGGATTAAAAACTTTACTTGTCTGACTGGCACTTCAAGCAGAATTTTTGTGTATTGCATTTCGGTGGGAAAAAAAATATCTAGAAGAGAAAAAAGGGTGTTTTGGGGAGCTTAATTTATTTACATTTTCATTATTTTAATAAAAAAAAAATCAGGTCAGGTGGAAAAGGCAGACATCGGTGAAACGTTTCTGTCCTTTCAGGAAGTCGACGTAAATAAATAGAGGATTACTCAAACAGGCGTGAATGAAACAAAAGCACAACTTCAGGTATGTTTTGATGCAGGAACAACATTAAAAAAATATGGTAGAAAGCTCAGAAAAGTCGATTTTGCATAATAGGGCCTCATTAAAATACTGTGAATAAGAGCTGTGAATTTGAAGAATATTTTTACTGAAAGGAGAATAAATAAACTGGTTTCCTTTGGAATAATAAGGTAATGTTTATCTGCTGAAATTCAAAAGATTGTCATAAGAGGAGAACAGTTTTAGTGAGCTACTGAAAAATATTTTTACTAAAATCATAGATGTTTATAGCTCAGGGCCATTAACATTCTTTGCAGTCAAAAGAGATTTGTTGAATAAATGGCATTGAAGTTTGAAGTTACTGAAGAAAATTACAAAGCACAACTTAGTTGTTAAGTCTCCGTTAGAAATAAGTGGGACTTTTCTTTTATATAATTTTTCTGAATAAAAAGTACTTTTCAACATTTTTCTTTTACTTTGAAACCCTTAGGAGAGCATTACGGCTGTTTTTTTCCAGTACTATTTTAAAGGCTAAGAATGTGCTTTATAGAGTGTCTTATAGCTTTTTTCTCAGAACAAGCTGTCTGATGAAATTAATTTTTATTTTTTATTTTCAGCAACTACACACCTGAGCATGCTCACAATATAACAAATCAGAAAATGTATTATGAGTATCTTTAAAAAATACCTGAATAACTTATTTTGTTTTCAGACGTCCTTTTATGTGAATACGCGCCATTCCACAACAGTTCTTCAAAAGTACATGTATGTCCCTGAAAAAAAGAGTTCCTGTCCAGGATCGACGAGGGGCGTCAGCCTCCTTCCTCACCCTGTTGCTATTCGTCGTCCAGTTGTAGACCAAGGAACTTTCCAGGTCTTTCCATAACACCATAATGTTAGGATCAGGGGGGTGCTTGGGACAGTTAAAATATTTTTGATAAACGCACCACAGCTGGGGCTCGTCTCGCACCAACAGATCCCCTCGAGCCATGTAGGAATTTGTCCGTTTTGAGTCACGCATAGGAAGTTGTGCTTTTGTTGTGTGTGCAGCCCTAGGAAGACATTTATAAAACTGCGTGGGATCCTCACTAAAACTGTACGTACCCTGGAAACCCAACAGATGACAAAAAATATAACATTTTATAAAACACTCCATACGCACACTTACACGCAATTTCCATTCATAAATCCCAGCCTACCTTACAATTGTGCGCTGATGATTGCACCTTGTTCGCCCCTTGAGTCCCCCCATTTTAACCACACATGGCGATGCAAATCACCTCATGACTGACCTCTGCATAATTATAAGATTGGTCTGCAGTTGTACTGAGAACAATGTATCCATGGACGGAAAACGCCAGAAGAACAGTTTCACAGCTATTGAGATTGAGAGAAACTTTAATAGGTGAAGTGGAGGCCTGTAAAAGCGCTGCGTTTGGAAGCCACAGGAGCAGCAAGACAAGTGTAAGCAGGAAGAGTGGCAACACGTTGACCTGACCTGACCTGAAAGAGAAATGGCCGGATCTAAAGGTACACATTTATCAACTCGTGTTTAACTTGTTGCTTGAGTGTTAATATAGGCCCATGCTTTGCTTGGATTTGTAGGCTTATTTCACTGATAAAATGAAGGTCTTTGTCATGCTAAGAGACGCTTGTCCACACACTGCCAGAGTTTGTCTACGGCAGGAAGGGAGCCAAGTATCCTGGATCTATCGCAGACAGACATTAAAATAACGTCCATCATTGGTGAGGCCAGTCTGTTCAGCATTGTGTCTGAGGGAGAGGGAGACGCAGATCACAGAGGAACAAGATGACAAGTAATTTTTAGTTTTACATTAATTCATTGTCAGTGTTAACAGAAATATTTCATTGTTTGTCTTCTCATTTCTAGGCTCATCAGTGGACAGGCTGATCCCGGCGAGGGGCCTTCTACATCTCCAGACCCACTGCATGCTTCCCCCAGCAGTGACCATGCACCTGAGGCACCTGAGGCACCTGGGAGTGGGTGGGTGCTCACCACCACCATGCAAATAAGATTAAGTGTTAACTGACAAGGCACATATATTAAGACTCTTTGAGAAAAAATGTACCTTGCATTGTCTTTGTCTCTTTACAGATGCTGCATCACATTCTCATGGAGTCTTACCCCGACACTTGTGTCGGCCAAAGTGCTGTACACAGCAATAAGAAAATAAAAACACAACAAAGAAAAATCCATGTAAGGAAATAAAAGAACAGAGACTTATGACTAATATAAAACAAAGGTGAATCGATAATAAATAATAAATAAAAACAATAAAAGTCAACATCTCAAACTGAGGTAAAAGCCAAAGAGAAAAGGTGCGTTTTAAGAGAGGACTTAAAAACAGGAAGTGATTCAGCTCAGGTCTAAGGTGCAGGGGCAGCTCATTCCACAGTTTAGGGGCAGCAACTGAGAAAGAGCGGTCCCCTCTAAGCTTCCTCCTTATTTTTGGGACAACTAACAAAGATTGATCTGCTGACCTTAGAGAGCGTGCAGGGGTGTAGGGCTGAAGCAGGTCGGACAGATACTGAGGGGCGAGACCATGGAGGCATTTAAAAATAAATAAAATAATTTTAAAATCAACACGGAAATGAACTGGAAGCCAGTGCAATGACTTTAAAATTGGGGTAATGTGTTCATGTTTTTTTGTACCAGTTAAAAGCCGTGCAGCAGCATTTTGAACAAGCTGCAGTCGGGCAAGCGATGTCTGGCTGAGCCCAACATAAAGTGCATTGCAATAGTCTAAACGATTTGTAATAAAAGCATGAATTAAAATCTGAAAGTGATGTTGAGAGAGGATTGCCTGGAAATTCCAGACTCACCGCTGTACCAGCTGATGAGTCTGGTCGCCATAGAATCAATTCGATTTCTAGTGCGGAGCAAACGGGCAGCGGAGTTAGCCAATCAGAAAATGACGGTCGTGACGTTAACAAAGCGACAAGAAAGTAAGCAAAGTGAAAACATTTTTTTTTATAAAGGCTTCTAGTGCTGCAAGCTGCTGTGGTTTTAATGACTCGATATGTTTTTGGTCATTTAAAACGGAATTTACTGCTGAATGAAACAAACTCGGCTCCTCAGTGCGCCACCTTGATTGTTGTTGTTGCGGATGCTGCTCGCGAAGAACACGTGACTTAAAAAAGCGAATCAAAATGCACGGTACGGTTGGGATTTGAGTAAACCACTGTGGACGGCGTGGTGACCAGACTGATATTTCTCTGTAGAATAATACAGAGACATATCAGTCTGAATTTTCCAGGCAAGAGAGAGGACTGGTTTGACTTTGGCGAGCTGTTGCAGCTGAAAAAAGCTTGACCTCACAACTGAGCTGATCTGAGCATCCAGTTTCAGATCAGCATCCAGTCTCACACCCAGGTTTGTTACTGTAGGCTTCACGTAATGTGTCAGAGCACCCAGGTCTCCATTAACGGTTGTGGCCATCCAACAGGACCTCAGTCTTTTTATCATTAAAATGCAAAAAGTTTAGTGACATCCATGCCTCGATTTCATCAAGACACACTAGAAGTTGTTTTGCACAATATGCATGTTCTCACTTTAGTGGCATATAAATTTGAGTATCATCCACATAAAAATGGAATGAGATGCCATGTTTACGGAGGATTGACCCAAGCGGAAGAAGATACAATGAAAAAAGAAGAGGCCCGAGAATGGAACCTTGAGGCACACCACACCTGAGAGGGGCTGCAGAGGACTCAGCGGCCCCAACTTGAACACAAAATTGTCTACCTGTAAGGTAGGACCTAAACCATTCCAAAGCACAGCCCTGAATGTCCACAGAGTTCTCAAGCCGGGACAAAAGGATCTCATGGTCCACAGAGTCAAAGGCAGCTGTTAGGTCCAGCAGAACCAGTACAACACAGTGACCAGAATCTGTGGCTAAAAGAACATCATTAAACACTCTCAGTAGTGCGGTCTCTGTACTGTGCAGGGTTTTGAAACCAGACTGGAACACCTCAAGAATATCATGTGCATCTAAGAACAATTTCAATTGGCAATAAACAATTTTTTCTAAAATTTTGGAAATAAAAGGGAGCTTAGAGATGGGCCTAAAATTTGAGATGACTGAAGTGTCTAAACCAGGCTTCTTGATCATTGGTTGCACCACAGCATGTTTAAAACTCTCAGGCACAATACCATTTGCCAAGCTGGAGTTTAAAATGTGAAGCACATATGGAGCCAAAGTGTAAAAGACCTCTTTAAATAAACGAGGTGGAAGTGAATCATTTGGAGATCCAGAAGGCTTCACATGAACAATAATTTTGTTTAAAAAAGGCAAACTGACAAGATCAAACTGGTCAAAAACAGCAGAAAACGTGACAGAAATGGATGGGTCATACAATGGACGGCAAATTAAGGCCCTAGTACTTTCAACCTCACTAATAAAAAAGTGCAAAAATCTCTCACAGACCTCAACTGAAGCCTCCTGGGAGGCTGGTTGTGGGGCATTCAGAACACTATTAATAGTTTTAAACAAAACACAGGGGTTGTTGCAATGTGACACAATAATATCAGAAAAATGCTTCATTCTAGCAACTTTCTCTGTTCTCTGATAAAAACGCAAACTGTCTTGTAATATTTGAAAAGACACCTGCAGTTTGTCTTTTTTCCACTTACGCTCAGCTCTCCTGCATTAACGTCTAGCAGCGCGTGTAACGTCATTTAGCCATGGCTCAGGAATAGGTTTGGAGTGCCTTCTTTTCATCGGAGCCACAGTATCTAATATTGACACCCAGTAGCCAGCCATCACAGCCTGTGCCTGTCTGTAGTCTGTTCCCTACACGGCTGTGTGTCAATATGAAAGAATTATAGGTAGAGCTAGGCCAGCGTGCAACTGTATTAGTGAAGTACGCGTGAGTGTCACATATTAATTTTGCAACAACAGTGTGTGCACATGCTTCAGATTTACATGGACAAACTTGTTTTCAGATGGTACCCTTAAAGAAAAAGGTGTGCAGTCAATTGTGTGTGGGAAACCTGATGTATCACCCACTCATCCTAATATTACCTTCTAAAACAGCAGGCATTAGGGCACACAGGGATGGCTGTGATATTACACATCTATGGGACTGTGAGGGAGCTGTAGACACCCCCCCCCTCACTGATCAGGTGTATGCCACCCACTCTCATATAACACTATTTGTATACTTATGTAAATATTCAACATTGGCATTATATTATAATACCTCAACACATTTATCACATTAATCCATTCATTATTTGTCAGTTATTCTTTGTGTTTGCTGCTAAATATTGGATCCTATTTAGTGAGTTAACCCATAGAAATCCTTGGTTTGTTTCCTTGTTTCTCATCACTTTCTCTTTCTTTGAGGTCAATGGTTGAGGCGCGCCCATGAGAGTGCAGATCAGGTGCACCAGATTGGCCTGATTGGACCAGACCATGAGGCCCAGTGGGAAGGGAGGTTTAGCAAGGGAGCTATTCTATGTTATGTGAACAACTGGACAAAAGGACATTGTGGACAGATGAAATATATAAACTGTTATTCTTAATTATAGAAATCTATTTTTGTAAATGGTGTTTTTTATTGTAAATATTTATTGGGGGCAGGGCTAAATCAATCTGCCTGTATCTGGGGTCTTAGTGGTTTAGGCCAGACTATTTAAAGAGGGTTTGTGGGTGGCCTGTTGTTTGTGAAGGGGGAACCTATGTCGGTCGGTATCATATTTTCTGGTGTCTTTGTTGGCTAAATGAAAGAGCTTTAATGAGATTTCCAGCTTTCCTCGTCATTGTGCAACATTTGTCTCAGCTGCTATGGCTATCCTCAGCTAGTAAGAGGCTCGTAACACCCAGAAAATCTTACAGGGACAAATTATTTGGATCCAAAGAAGGCTTTGACAACAATGTCTTTTTGCTATATACTGGATATTATATTTGGCTATACTAAAACAACATATGTGGCTACAATAAAACACTAACCTGTCGGCCAATTCATGCTGGTATGAGCCTGTTGCAGGAAACCTAGAGTTGTAAGGACTTGAGTTGGAACTGATATAGACCCCCCCCCCCCTCGATTCAACCATTGCCACAATCTTCTTGCCTGGAAAATCCAGACTGATATGTCTCTGTGTTATTCTACAGAGAAATATCAGTCTGGTCACCGCCGTCCGCAGTGGTTTACTCAAATCCAAACCGTACCGTGCATTTTGATTGGTTTATTTAAGTCACGTGTTCTTCGCGAGCAGCGTCACTCGTACGCGTCTCCTCACCGACAACAATCAAGATGGCGCACCGAGGAGCCGAGAGGTTGTTTCATTCAGCGGTGTGGTACAGTAATGTTGAAATAACTCCCTCGTTCCTCCCTCGTGGCTTCACTACTCCGTTTGTTTACTTTCTCACTTTCTTGTCGCTTTGTTAACGTCACATCCGCCATTTTCTGATTGGCTAACAACGCTGTCTGTTAACTTGGGTTTGCTCCGCCCTAGAAATTGAATTGATTCTAAGGCGACCAGACTCATCCACTGGTACAGCGGTGAGTCTGGAATTTCCAGGCAAACAATCTTCTAGCAGTGCCAGTGGTTCCATAGTGCTATAGAGCATGGATCCTGTAGATTTCTATTCCCCATCCAAAAGACAACTGATTGTGCTTGGAAAATATATTTTATTAGTTCACAATATCTTTGGAGTAGTTATGTAGCCTACACCTTACTGCTTACTTGATGTTACTCCATGTCACTTTGTCATCCTGGTACTGGTTTTGGAATGGGACAATATACAATGAGATGACATTATTAAAACAAAAAAGAGAAATTCCCCGCTCTCCAAACTTTGCATACTGTAGAGGCATGCACATTCTTATGTCAAAGTGTTTTTTATAGATCACATACTTTGCGTGGAAAGTGCCATATGCCTAGTTTCGATGCTCATTTTGGGCGTACACAAGCTTTACAAATGAGGCCCTTGGGCAGTTCTTGCTCTTGCTTACTGATGGGTGGTGGTCTGTCACCGAGTACAACATTTGGACTTTAGCTGTTAATGGCATCCTGGATTGTACTGGTGTGTAACTCACTGTATACTGCATGATCTTATGAGATACGATGCAAGTCCTAAATGCACAAACTTCATAATTAGTCTGCAGAGACATAGGTTAACGCTGGAGTCAACACAATTCATCAGTAAAAGTACTGAGGTCTGAGAAAAGCAGCTTTGTATCACGTTGGTCATAGAAGATGAGGTATGGTGAGCACACAGGAGAACACATGCAGTTGGCATTGGCAGTTAATGCAATAAACTTATGTAAATGTAATGTGATGTGATGTAAATGGGTGAATGAAAGCTTGGTGTGAAGTGATTTGACCCTAGAGCAGCCGTTTCTTCAAAGCCAATTTACTGGAGTGTTTTCATCAGCGTGTTTGCTTAAGGTCAGTGAGAGCCATATGAGAACAGTAACTAATGCTTTTCACATACTGTCCCAGTATTTGTAAAGCATGTTTTTACATATTAGCTTTCAACTGACTGATAAGAAAGAGGAGGAAACACAGAAAGCAAAGACACTGAGCAGATCAGCCTGATTTGTACAAATTTGTATGTTGCATGCGCACTGCCAAGTGAGCTAGAGTACATGTCCAGTTAGACTAACAACCACAAATTGACCATACCATTACATTCCATACATATTTTCTATATGTTATCCCAAACACTCTGAGTAACTTCTGGATGAGCCGAGGGATTCTCAGAGACTGGATTTATTTCAAAAACAACAGCATCTTTTTTGGTCCAAAAGTCTCCCCATAGCATTATACAGGTGGTGTCTTCAAGATTTTTAAGCGATCACATGCAACTTTGCTTGTTTCTTTGCAATATTAGTTGCATTTCTCTCCACAGAGCACCCCCGACATTTTGGAGTAAAGCACTAACGTAAAAATTCATGATTCACAATTCAAGTCCCGTTGACTGCTGTGTGACCGCTCGCCAGCTCGACTCTTGTTTTCTCCTCCCCATATCAGTACAAAGGTTTCCTCTACCTTTGTGCCTCCCTGCCTTGACAAACATCTTAGAAATACAGCCAAAATATGCCAGGGGGAGGTGAAGGAAGCTTCATTAACCTTGACAAAACCTAGCCTATTCAATACAAAGGGCCAGATTTATCAAAGGTTTGTGTGCACGCTAAATGAAAAAGACGTGCTAAAAATGGAGCAAACCCAGGCGCAGCTGAGCAAAATTCAAGGCGTGGAAAATGCAAATGAAGTCGCTTTTGCAGTCACTGTTTGATTTATCACGAGTACGGGAGCTAAATCTGTATGAAAATTTAGTACGTTGGAGAAGCAGGTACAAAAGTTTTGCGGTAAGAGTGTAGCTTTTAGTGCACAGATGAAAATAAGTTCTAATGCTTTAACAGGGCTCATTTACAAAGATACAACAGTAATGTGTTGATTTGAAGACGAAGGAAACAAAGAAACAGACTTTACCTGCGGCACTTTTTCCTTGATTCTCGCTCGTATTTCCCTGAACTTCAGCCTTTTACAGCTGCTGTCTCTGGGCTTTCAGTCTGTTTAACATTCTTTGAAATCCTTACGGTGACAGAACAGTCTTTAAACGCTGCGCAAAGTCTACTCACTGTGTTTATCTCATTGCTCGCTGCGGCGCTTGACTGACAGCTGCCCACAGAGGCTCAAGGCTGTGTGGATTTGATCGAGCGGAGGACATCGAAAAAGTTTTTTAATTGTTATTTTTATTCGATCACCATCAGCACGCCATATAGGCTACTGATACATTTTATATAATTGTTTGAAAGGTTACTGGCTCTGACAGACAGTGAAAAGGACTTTCCTCTCCCTCCACCGTCTTTCACAGAGGGGAAATAAGGCAACGTGACTCTGGTCAGCGAACACAGCTCTACTACAGTCAGTCCTGTTATTTGTTGGACTCTCAGATTGTGTTTTGTGTTGCATCTCTGTAGGAAAGATGCAGTCAGAGCTGGCAAACAGCACTGCTCTCGCTGTGCGTTTTATGCTCACGCAAAATTCTCATTTACATATCAGATTTGCGGCAGCAGTTACTTGCGCAGTTTCTCTTCGTATATCACACGCAACACGTCCACAAATACCAGACGCTATTTTTTAAGCTGCACTCGCAATTTTGCCCTTGTCTTAGTAAATATGGCCCAAAATCTGGTATCTCTTCACTTGAGTTTAATTTCCAGGGGCAGAACCTACAGGTGTATTGTAAACCAATCACAGAAACAAAGGGTGGGGCTAAGCAGAGCACTGATTCAAACATGGCGGTGGAGTAGATACGCTGTGGCCGGTTTTGCCATAATATGGTGTAATATGATGACGTTTTTCTGAACAGCAGCAAAAGGCAGTTGTTGAAAGCCGTGCAGAAAAAGTCAGTTTGTTGGAATGTGGTTGTTACGTTGGACGTCAGCTGTTGTTAAAATGGCAACAGGATGGAGAAAAAAAAATCACACAGAAGAATGAACAATGCAGACTTTAGTAGAATCAACAGGTGGTGAAGGAAAGCAGTAAACGCCATCAGAAAGAGGCAAAAAATGTTATAAAATTTGCTCTTTATTAGCTGACACTAGCCTGGTTGGCGAGACAAACTCTTTTTCTATTCTATACAAAGAAGTTAGCCTGGTATCGCTTTGTTTAAATTCCGTTTCTATGGGTGGAAAAATCACAGGCGGAGTAACCAATCAGAAAAGAAGGGCGGAGTGTGGGCGATTTGCTGTTTTTTTTATTTCTGAACAGGGGCAGCAGCAGAAGCCAGTTGTACAAAGAATTGTGGAAAAAGTGGGTTTGTTTGAATGTGGTTGTTACATCGGACTTTACTGGGACTTTACTGTTGTGAAAATAGCAACAAGACGAAGAAAAAAAAAAAAAAAACACACACAGAGGACTGAACAAACACGCGGACTTCAGCAGAACTAACCAGTGAAGAAGGAAAGCACTAAAACGCCGTAAACCCAGTCAGAAAAGGTTTAAAATTTGTTAGCTTCAGCATCCATAACAGGAACGTGCGGGGGGGGGCTTGAGCATCTGCCCCCTTTGCCCCTTGCCTCCAAGTGCCCTTTTGGTCCTTGGTCTTTTTTTTTTTTTTTTTTTTTTGGCTTTAAGCCCTCATGTGGCTCTTCATAAGAGCATTTATTCATTCATTCATTAATAATTTGAAATAAATAACATCACACGGCTGCCAGCACCTCGTGACCTTTAACCTTTTGCCTCCATGAGTTGCCTGTCTCGTGCCCCTCGCGCAGCTGAAAACAGAGGAGAAAGAGCGGACTGAGGAGCCAATAAAGAGGGCTGTTGTCATTTTTTTGGTCCTGATTCCAGAACTTAAACCCAGTACAGTCACTGGGAATGAAAGAAGCGGTGAGTGAGCTGTTCGTGTCACGTGATTTGTAAGACAAAGCCATGAAAGTATTATGCACGCACGTTAGATCATTTCTGTTTAAATACGGAGCTCGCACGAACTCTCTGGGTGGAGTCTGCATGTCCTCTCCGTGTTACCGTGGGTTCTCTCCGGGTTCTCCGGCTTCCTCCCACCGTCCAAAGACATGCATGTGTTGGTGAATTGGTGACTCTAAATTGACCCTAGTGAATGAATGTGAGAGTGAATGGTTGTCTGTCTGTGTTCGTCTCTGTGTCAGCCCTGCGACAAGCTGGCCCCTGTCCAGGCTGTACCCCACCTTCGGCCCAAAGTTACTGGGATAGGCTCCAGTCACCCGCGACCCCTAACGGGAAAAGCGGTAGAAAATGAATGACTGAATGAATGAATAAACTGTCTAAGGACTTCCTCAGTGCTGGGAATAATTCTCATCTTATCAGAGCATGGATAAAATTACATTATTTAGTTTAGTGTCATGCAGTGTGTGTTTTCTTTACATTTTATATGTTCATTAGTTTTTTATTATTTTCCAAAAATTGTATTAAAAATGTATAGCTTCATCCTTACCGTATTGCAATACATCATAGTATACACAGAAATGTAATAGTTGTGTGAGAGTCTTGCTTGCCACAGTCCTAACACAACAGTGTTTTAAAATCTGGTTACACGTATGTGCCCCTTTTTCACTTTGAGCACCTGCCCCTGTAGAAGTCTCTGCACGTGCCTGATCCATAATGCAGCAGATAAACAGCTGTGATAGGTTGGTGCTAACTCAAGCAATGAAGAAGAATCTATGGCTGAGGATCTAGACCGTCAAAAAGAAGGTGTGTTGGGCAACTGGCCCTGGCACGCAATAACACGTTTAGCCATCACTCTGAAACTGTTTCCTGAAGGTTAAAAAGCTGCACGTTTTCCCTTTATTTTTCCCTTTTATGTTCAGCAGTAGAAAAGATTCTTTGATTGTATTCATATCTGTCATGGTCAGACTTTGGTGGGTGTGAACACAAGATTAATGGCTGAATTTCACACATTAATTCATAAAGAAAGTTAAAAAAAAACATTGTTCATAACTAGATTTATCTTTGTCCAAACAACTGCTTCGATTTATAGTTTTGAAGACATTTTACAATTCATCATTAGTTGTTCAATTTCCTCCAGAGGCCCTTTTTTATTCATTTTTTTATACATTTGAGGCACTTTCTTCTTCGGTGCAAGTAAAAGCTGCAACTGTAGCAGACTGAATCACTCAGTCGTGTCATGTGACCAGCTTTATGTCCTCACCTCCGTCTCAGTCTGGAGAACTAAACCTAAGCCTGCCACAGAAGAGCTATTAATAAATCTTCACTCGGGCATAAAAAGTCATTGCATGTGAGTCGAGCGTATAGAAGATCATTAAACAATCCACCGCACTGTACATGAGAATGGAGCAGCTTCTAATTGAATTTTGATGGGTTCCTTAATGCACATGGCCAATACATTCCAGGAGAGTATCAGCATATAGGGATGGGACACAAGAATAAAAAGTACTTGCAGTATTATAAAAATAGAAAGCATAGAAAAGACAGTATATGCTCAGCCTTAGATGATCTTTTAAACTTTATCAAACCCAAAACTCCTGTCCTTTTAAATTGGAACTGAGGATGTTTTTCTACCTTAAAGTTACACTGTGTAACTTTTCTCCTAAATATGTGGGGCATACTGACTTGTTTTTGTGATTTTTTTTTTTGAGCGATTATAAGGCCTGAGGTGTGATCTGTTGCTCCGAGCGGGGCTTCTGTACTGAGAAACCGCCCTCGCAACTTGGCCGGGAGCGCTCCGCTGTTCAGGAAAAGTCACGTGACAGGGAACGACTTGAGGCGCAGTATAACCAGGAAGCTACTTTTAGCGTTGTTATTTTCGCCAGTTCGTCAGTGCCGAAGAACACAAGAAGATGAAGACAATGTCGGACGAGGCAAGAAAAAGAAAATGTGAAAGGGACCGCACCAGATCGCAGACAAGAGTCAACATCGGACAGACTTTTGCTCGCTGGCGTCAGATGAGAGACAGAGAAGGCTGCAAATCGGATCACGTTTTTGCTTCTTTATTGTTGGGCAGGTAAATTAGCCTCTTTATTTTTTCTTTAGAACGTGCTTTTTCATACAGTTATTAGTTGTTTTTACTGCGACCATTGCGCGATATTTGTTGATAAGCTAACGCTAGCGCTAACTCTATAGAAGATCCAGTCCAAACTTCCAAAGGTAGCAGCAGGTCAACTAAAGTTGAAACAATGATGGAAATAGACGCACGCTCGCACAGTTTCAGAAGGAGGAGGGGCCCTAGTGTTTACGTTTTGCGACGGTGCAGTGGCACCTGTGGCCTCTAGAGGCGCAAGACCGGGAATCTTACACAGTGTAACTTTAAATGAACCGTTTTGGAGTCCGTCTGTCTGTCTGACATATGCAAGCATGAGTGCCGCCGACCCAGAGTCACAGAAGTCTTGAGTCTTGCAAGAAAGTGGCAAATTGCGGTTAGAGCAAGCGATAGTTTTATTTCTTTTTTATTGTCATGTCAGAGCGGCCAAATGGCAAAAAAAAACTTTGTACTGATGCACGGAGCGGGAAACGAAAGTAAAGCTGAGGAAAGATTCATATAGGAGTCAATTGGACATGTAAGTATTTACCTTAGTGCTTTACTCTGAAATGTAGGGGGAGCTCTATACAGGAAAATGAGGCAAAAACAGCAAAGAAATGAGAAAAGTTATTAATTTATTAAACATTTTCTATTGCATATATACAGCATGACAATGAGCTTTGTGTCCCTTAAAACAAGTCACGTGCGTTAGCTGCATGACAAAGCCAAATGTACGTTTGCTTCCTGTGAAATGTTGCTTAGTTTGTTTACTTCATCTATAAGTTCTCAACAAAATTGTTACTTGAGTTAAAGAATTAAAGTAGAAAAGTACTTTGTGATACAAAAATCTAAAAGAACTAAACCTAATCTAGTGTTGTTATTACTACTGCTCGCCTACTACCACTGCTTGGTGTTTCCCTAAAGCTAAATTTATTTATTTTTTTAAGTAAATTTATAAACATCACATAAACTATGATGGCATTATGCTTTTTAGGCTTTTTTTTTAAGGTCTACTTAATTGTCCCCATTGGGAAATGTGTTCTCTGCATTTGAAGCCAAACATGAGAGCATCAGAATCAATCTTTTTTCTTTTTTAAATGTATTTCTCACTGTGTGGATTGATTACATTTGCAAACAAATGTCCATTTCACTCTGAGACTGGAGAAACTAATGTTATCTCTATACATAAGTTGATACCTAAGTTTTTTTTTCTTTTGTTTTTAAGAAAGAAAAAATTGATGCAGGGGTCATGTGTGTCACTGTTCCTCTGGGTTTGACCATGACTGATGTGGACAGGACCATGTTATACACTGAGTTTGAATACAACTAAAATGTTATGTTCCATGTCTGTGTCCTGTTTTCTGTGCTTGTTTTCCTTGTGTTTTATTTTGTAGTCTTGGTTTGTCCTCGTGTTTTTCTGATTTTTTATTTCCTGCTTTTCGTGTTTCCCGTCCTTGTGATTACCTGCCCCGCCTTAATGTGTTTCACCTGTGCCTCATCCTAGTGTGTGTATTTAAGCCCTGTGTTTTCCCCTGCCTTTTGTCGTTTCTTTGGTCGTGTCTCCTGTGTTTGTCTCCTCGTGTCACTAGTACCAGCGCAATTAAAGTTCATTTTTCGTCCGCATTTTTGGGTCCGTTTCCCTCTGTGTTCCTCGAAACCACGACATAAAATGCTTTTAATTGAAATGGTTTCTTCTAGGAGCACATCATTTAGAAATGTACAAAATCATTTGACTTAGTACTACTTTACATACAATTTTTTTATTAATATGCTTTCAGGATTAACCTAAAAAAGCAAAGTTGACTGAAGTGACATTAACCACTGCTCATTCAGTGATCGGCGTGCATTAAAAAATCACAGGGACTAGATAGATGGTGCCTAGATCTTTTCAGTACAAGATCTAGAACTGGCATGTGTCTTCTCTGATCATGCCTGACATCCCAAAGTCCTGCTTCTTTTCCTTTCTCACCATTTGACTTTAGGTCACAGTATTTAGCATATTTACCCAAAGATACAGAAATTGTGAAACTGTGCTTGAGGACCTGAAGATAGTGACCATTCAGCACATCCAATACCAATAATAAAGACTCTGCCCCCTTCAATGCTCCTTTCATACCCATGCATCTTACCAAACAGTTGCCAGTTAACATAATGAGTTGCATAGCATTTTTCATCACTAAATTTGTTTTCCTGCCTTTTGTAGCCTGGTCCCAACTCTTTGGATATGTGCTGCTGCCATATGTGGACATCATACGTTTTGAAAGTACGGCTTTACATTCAGTCAAAAAAGCCAATAACAGAGGTCTTTGGAGGAGTGATTATGTCCCAACAAAATCTGAAATAACCTGCTGACTTTAGATATTTGTACAGTAATCATGCTCACATGGTTTATTCTTGTCAGGACGTGCCTGAGAGTCCTGCCTTGGCTCTGCGCTCCTCTATGGGACAGGCAGACATTTCTTGCAGAAGGAGTGGAGACATGGCAGGAGTTTGGGCTCTCTGTTGTCAAAACTCAACTTGCAGATGGGACAAGTGTCCATCAGGCCAAAGGGGCCACGCAAACTCTCCGCTTCGTTTTCCACAATAATGACAATATCGTTGTTGTCAACATGGTTAGTTTTACCATCCATGTTTACAGGGTCCCGAGGGTCCTGCTTCAGCTGTTAAACAATTAAAACGACTGTTTGTTAGCATTACATATTTCATAAATGCACATGCAGCCTTCATCACTTAAACAAAGTGTGTATTGTAAAGTGAAAGCTGGATGTTTATATCTTGAAGCTAAATTAGCGGTGAACCCTGAGCTAATTTACATAAACTTTAGATAGAAAAAGAACTATTCTACCCTAAATGTTTTGCAATTCATAGTTAAGTCAAAGCAACCTTTATGTTTAGCGGTAAAAGTAAAATGCTACATGCTGGAAATTTTTAGGCAAAAACCTAAACAGCTAACATTTGTTATTTAATTTGTTACCAAATATGACAACTTTTATTTATCATTTTACTGTTTATCCACGATAAATTGTTATTAATGGTCACCAACCGAATGTGTGGCGTAGGACGTTAAGCTCAAACCTGGTTTTTAGTTAGTCCTGTGGACAGACAGAAAAGACACAAAACAGTAAAAATATATATATATATATAAATATATATATATATATATATATATATATATATATATATATATATATATATATATATATATATATATAATATATATATATATATATATATATATATATATATATAAATATATATATATATATATATATAAATATATATATATATATATATATATATATATATTAGTTAACCCTAAAACTTAGCTTTGAGGGTTAACTCACTTTGGCAGTAGTTAGCTAAATCATCAACCTAACACTTTTCAGACATGCTTCATTAAGTTTAAACACTTTTTTACAATATTGGAGAACATAAAGTTAGCCAATGCTAAAAATTGTAGCTAACAAATAAGCTAACATATTTGACAGTATTTTGTTACATTAAGGTTCAACACATACCGCTTCCCTTTGTCTTTTAGCTTAAATATACCATAAATATGAATAAAAGATGTAGTTTTGATACAGACCTGTCGATGCTGGAAGTTTCCTGGAAGACGACGTCTCTGCCGCTCTCAGATGAACTGTACAGTTACACTGCCTTCCAACCAATCACACGCCAGAAGAAACAAGCTCAGCCAATAAGAAAGTGACATTTTACAAAAAGAGGCAGGACCTGCTTAAAAGACACGAAACGCACTATTTTAGGGTCAACTGTATTATGTATTTTTAGGTTACATTATTTGCTATTTATTTACTATTTATTATTCAAAGAGGTAACATTAGCATACGTCTCTGCTCACTAATTTAGAAACAGTATTGTCAGTTTACATGACTTTCTTGTGTTGTGTTACCGTGTGCTGTGTTTAACCCTATTTGTGTTTTATAGCTGTTTTAAAAGCTTTTAAAAACACTTAAGCTTCTAAAAGGCTCTGGAAAAGGGCTCAGCCTCCAGCCTTTTCTGACACCCCATCAGCACTTTCAAATGCATCGTCTGACGTCTCCAGACACTAAAACATCATCAGAAGAAGTCACAAATGATGACAACGACTACGATGACAGTTTAAGATAAGATAAGATAAAACTTTGTCTGTAAAAAACAGAAATTTGGTTTACACATCCACCAGACAGCTCCAAGACACAAAAGGTATATAACAAGCATTCAACATTCGTTCAATCATCATAAATACAATATACAGTGTTTATGTGTTCTTCCTCTGGTTCAGGAGTGCGATGGAATATGGCACAAAGGAAGTTTTATATTTATTCCTTCTGCAGCAGGGCACTCGAAAACGCCTCCCAGAAGGCGAGAGTTCAAATTCACTGTTCAAAACATGGGCTGTGTCTGTAGAGATTCTGTCAGCCAGCCTGAGAGTTTGCTTTCTACACCGCTCTGTGAATGTGTTCCCCATGGAGCAGATGTTTAGGAGCCTCTGTATCCTGTTCTGTGGACTGAGAGGCCACAGAACCAAACTGAGCTGCCGTACAGTAGCACGCTCTGAACTGTGGCTGTATAAAATTGGTTCAGAATGTCCCTGCTTGCTCCAAACGATCTGAGTCTCCTCAAAAAGTAGAAGTAGTAGAAGATAGAAGCAAAAAGTCTCTAAAATCACAGGAAATTGAAGAATGAGCTCCTTGTTTGCTCTGCTCGTGTCTAAGAGTGGTTGTAGCAGTTAACATTGAAAAATCCCAAACAGGTGCTTCAAATTGTCATTATGTTTGCCTTCTGCATCTTGTTTTTTTGAGTCCTGCTGTACTGTTTAATAAACGGTGTCCTTCAGTGCGTCTCTCATTCTTTGACTCGTGACAATGCTTTTTTTCCACGTCTTTTGTTGCTCTACACTACATTGTCTACCACCATTGATGATGTGGGTGAATATTCTCTAACTACCATGAAAATAAACCATGGTTACTTCAGTTTAATGTGTCAGTTATGTAATTGGTGTAATTTTCACACACAAACACTGTATATGTTTACAGGTAATCCCTGATATGCAGTTGTTAACCCCAAATTTATACCGAAAACGTCACAGGGGCGTTGCAGCAGCAGATCGTTTTACTTGCATCTTTTCAAAATCGTCAATTCACACCGAAAGCTTCAGAGCTGCTTTTGGACCGGCGCCGTCTGTGGATCTGCCCCTGTTTTACCAACTTCATTCCTATAGTTGGTGGATATTCTTGCTTCTTCAGATGGTTAAGCAGAAATATTACAAACTGATTTATACCAAACTATTTTTGTTTGAATAAAATGTACTTTTATCTATAGTACGTGACCAATTACGCTTTTTTTTTTCTTTTTCTTTTTATTGAGCTTGCTTGGCGATCAGACGACAGTACTACTATCGTGCTAGAAGTAGAATTACAATCGTTTTGTGTCTTAAAGTTAATGTTAAAGTTCTCCACCTCAAGAATTAACTTCTCGTCGTCCATGGTGCAACGTTCACTGAAGTCCTTGGTGCGATGCGCGATGTTTACGTCAGTCATACATTTAGAAAACCTTTATTTTGAAAGTGTAGCGGAAGTTTATTTTGACACTTGGTGCCTGTTTCCTGTGTTTCTCCGGCTGTAGCGCTGCCGGTCGACGCGGAGACGCTGGAAAAATAGAACTCCAACCTAATTTGAGCGTAGCGTCGCGGCGAGTCGGTCGTAAGACGCGCGTATGACGTCCCCGGTGTGAACTGTCAGATTGAATAAAACAGAAAGCAATTCACTCGCGTCTGACGTGACGCTGCTGTTACTGCTGCTGCTTTGGTGTGAATTGGGGCTAAGGAAGTAGTGGTCACACATTATTATCAGATGAAGTCAGAGGATGATGCTGACGATGAAGATAAATGCAAAACATCTCCAAAATCACAGAAAATTGAAGAATGGGCTCCTTGTTTTCTTTCCACATCTTGTGTGTGTGTGTGTGTGTGTAGCATTTGGCACTGACAGCAAATCAGAGAGGATGAATTCGAGTTTGCCCTAAGGACCTTTGTAACCTGGTAGCTCTATCAGCCTGCTTTCATTTGACTTTACTGGGTGTGGTTTGCAGTGGTGGGGTGTGCACTGGTAATGGGCAAATGCAGGACAGCTGAGGAGCACCAAACCCATGAACTTAAGCAGCACACTTGGCTTGGCTATTACTCCTGTCCTCTCCACATGTTCTCAGGTGCATACTAATTATAGCTTAAATTACTACAGAAAGTGTGGGTTTTAGTGTCTGGTTGGAGAGCAATACAGTCAGAAGTCCAAAAGCATGGCCATGTTCTACAGCATCTGTTCCCAGAACACGCCTGAAAACTAGAGGTGATCGAGCGTTTTCTGTGGCAGCTTCCAAGTTATGGAACAATTTGCCACTGAACATAAGAATGGTTCCATCTTTGACTGTTTTCAAGTCTTTATTAAAGACTCACTTTTTTGCATTGGCTTTCAATGAGTAGGAGCCGTGCTGCCTATTTTTGCAACAAATGTTCTGTATTTATTATTGCTGTTTGTTTCTTGTTTTTACTCTATTATACTGTTGTATTTTCGTGTAAAGCACTTTGGGCGCCTGTGGTTGTTGTAAATGGTCTATATAAATAAAGCTGACATGACCTGACCTGACCTGGCCACGGGTGTTGCCAATCCTCTGACAAACTGATCCAGAACCTGTCCTTCACAACACTCCCCCCAGGCCCACGCATGCTCAGCCCCACTGGACATTCTTAGAAAAGCCCCTCTTGCAGACATTTTAACTTTATTTAAACATTTGTAATACATTTCCATACAATTTCTAAATCAAGCTGTTTGTCTTGTCTCCAACTGGTTATGGTCAGAAGCCTTGTGGTGGGGTCTTCAAACCCTGAGGCCACTGGATAAAGTCGTCTTTGACAAGGATGGACATGAAGAAGGGGCCATTAATGATCGAGGACTAACAAGGAAATTCTGTAGGCTTTAGCTTCAGAACCATTGTATTTTTCAAGATGTCTAAAAAGCCCAAACTCTGACGCTGGACAGTGTCAGTATGTTTAGGTGAAACAGACCTAACTGAGTGTAACACGCCTCATATCCTCATCGATATCATCACAGACTTGCACAGGATCAAGCGAGTACTTGCTATTGGCATCTGGTAAGTCTCTTTACACCACACTAAAATAAGCAGTATATTGTATAAAACTAGCAAATTTGCTTAAGAATGGGCTTCAGAAGAGGCATTAAACTCATCCTTCAACTTTTCTGACACATCTAGTGATGGGAATTTTGTCTCATTTCAGTGAAGCTGGATCATTTGGCTCGGCTCTTTGTTTTACCATTTATACCTTTTTAAATTTCAGCCAAATTTAGCACAGTTTTGACAAATGCCTTGTATTGTGTACTCATACATAACTCAAATACATAGATTGTGATGAAGTATCCAAAGGTTCTGATGCTTTGAACCTGCCCAATGAACTGACCTGCTCACAGAACTAATACATATACTGTAGCATATAAACACTTTATATATATATATAGCATAGCATAGCAACTCATGGATGGGAGCCGTTTCTCACCGTTCATTTAAAGAGCCGGCTCTTTGTACCGACCCATCACTAACCTCATCAGAACTTTCCAACACCTCATCTGACTCATGAACACATCATTATTAGATGAAGACAGAGGATGATGAGGACGACGGTGATGTGAGAGGATTTGCTTGCGCAGCTTAGCTTCCCTGCCACATTGAAAAGCAGAAAATCTTTTTGTTTTTGCCATTAAGAGGTCATAACAGTGAACAATCTCTTTCACTTTCAATGAAAGAAAAATAAGTAGCCAATAAGATGTTGTTTGTCTCCTGCTCTTGTTTCTTCTTTTTGCATTTTGAAGCTCTAACAACCTGGTTATGATCCATCAAATTTGAAAATGTAACATGTTTCTCAATAAAATGTTTAGGAGTGTATTTCTCACTGGGTCTAAAAATGTCATTTAAATCAAAATACATAAGACAGACATAATACAGACTTAAGTAAAAGTATAAAGTGGCAGCGACTCAGCAGACACAACAATGCCTGTTTAACTCCAATCAGAAAAAAGTGAATCATGACCTGGAAAAACTTTTCATTAGTAACAAAAGAACAAGAGAGCAGGAAGATTTGCAGTGAACAACAAACAATGAGATCATAATCAAACCAGCAGACAAGGCTGAAGCCACTGAGAGAATACACTGCTGAGGCCTTAAGACCACTCAGAGACACAAATTACCGTATTTTCCAGACTATAAGTCACACTTTTTCCATAGTCTGGCTAGGGGTGCGACGTATACTCAGGTGTGACTTATATATTAAAATATTTCAGGTGTTGGTTAGAGGGCGCTCTAGGCTTGTGTACCAGCATCTGCTGCACCTGTACCACTGACAATTTAAAATGTAAACATTACCACTAACAACTTAGGCTATAAAGACAACTGAGAAAGAGCGGAATAATTGGAAATGGAACTGATGCTGAGTCTGACGACAGCCACGCAGAGGAGGAAGCGGCGCTTCGTCTACCTCCGGAGTTGGCGGAGTTGTTCAGAAGCGACACCGAGGATGAAGAATTTAAAGGATTTAGTGATTAGGAGTGAGATGGTGAGTTTGGTGAACTTGTTATATTATGTTCTTTATGCTATAGTTATGTGAATAACTGTTAATATATTACGTTAACATACGAGACACCTATTCAGTTCGTTGTTTATGCTTCATGTAGCTGAATAACCATCAATGTGTTACGTTAGCATAGCGCACACCTATTCAGCTGTTGTTCTCTATTCTATTATTACTATAACTTGCCTTTCAACATGAAATGTCTGTTCTTGGTGTCGGATTTTGTAAAATAAATTTCCCCCAAAAAGTGCGACTTATATACATTTTTTTCTTCGTTATGATTTTTTGGCGAGTGCGACTTATACTCCGGAGCGACTTATAGTCCGGAAAATACGGTACTCCTCTCTCACCTGATTTCCTTTCCTTTGTGACCTGTTGATTCTGTGTATTCTGAAGTGTGTGTTTTTTTGACTTGTTGCCATTTTAACAACAGTTAAGTCCTCTTGTAAATGTAAATCTGCTTAAAAAAATACTTGTGTCAAACAGAAACCCTCAGTCTCAAAGGACAACCTCTTCCCCACTGCCGTTTTACGTTGTTCCCTTTGTGCAGCTATTGACTAGAACTCACATCTGCATTACTTGTGTTGCATGTGCTCCTCTTTGAAGTAATCTGTGCTCCTGCATTAGCATAATATCCCTATTAACTCATGCTCTCATGTAACGAGATCTCAATGATCAGTGTCTATGGCCTCTTCGACCCTCTACAGTGTACTGCAGTTAAGAGCCCTCATTAAAGCGTCTGAACATGTTTACACTAATTACACAAAGCTGACTTGGCGCAGGATGTTCAAAGCATGTGGAGCGAGGATCCAGATGAGAGCATGATGTAACCCAGACCAATACTGCTTTGAGAAACTCAGTACTTGGTTCACTGCACTCAGAGACAGCTGGAGAAAAAATGTTACTTGCTCTCTAATGACTTCTATTCATTTTTTTGTTTTGTTTTTGTTTGGGGCAGTAGGTTATTTAATGCACCAAACCTTTTCTGCCTCTGCTGGAGGAGTAAACAGGTTCTTAGTATTTTACCTCCACTGATTGTGATGTTCTACAGCAGAGACCGGAACAGGAAAAAATAGGAAGAACTTTCTCCTTGTACACTTAAACTTCCCACTCAACTTTAAGGGCCATATTTACTAAGACGGGTGCTAAACTGCGAGTGCAGTGAGAAAATATGCGGCTGCTATTAATGTGCGTGTTGCGCGTGAATTACTAAGACAAACTGCGTGGCCGGTGACAGTGCAAACCAGAATGTCCAGGGTGGCAAAACCAAAGTTCAGGGAGCAAAGCAAAAAGTCCGGGGGCAAAAACAGGGCCCCGGGGGAGAGTCAGGAGGCTCCGGGGGGCAAAAACAGGGCCCCGGAAGAGAGTCAGGAGGCTCCGGGGGGCAAAAACAGGGCCCCGGAGGAGAGTCAGGAGGCTCCGGCGGCGGCGCGGGCCCCGGAGGAGAGTCAGGAGAGTCAGGAGGCTCCGGCGGCGGCGCGGGCCCCGGAGGGGAGTCAGGAGGCTCCGGCGGCGGCGCGGGCCCCGGAGGGGAGTCTGGAGACACTGGAGACACTGGAGGCTCCGGCGGCGACGAGGGCCCCGGAGGAGACACTGGAGGCTCCGGCAGCGACGAGGGCCCCGGAGAAGAGTCAGGAGACACTGGAGGCTCCGGCGGCGACGAGGGCCCCGGAGGAGACACTGGAGGCTCCGGCGGCGACGAGGGCCCCGGAGGAGACACTGGAGGCTCCGGCGGCGGCGAGGGCCCTGGAGAAGTTACTGGAACTGGCTGCTGCGGCCCCAGCGGCTTCCTAGGCAGTGACAAGAGACGGGGAGCGGGAACTGGCGGCTGCTGCGGCCCCAGGCCGGGAACGGGAACTGGCGACTGCTGCGGCCCCAGGCCGGGAACGGGAACTGGCGACTGCTGCGGCCCCAGGCCGGGAACGGGAACTGGCGACTGCTGCGGCATGAGACGAGGAGCAGGGACTGGCGCCAGTGTAGTCTTCGACAGCCCCAGCCTAGGAGCGGGAACTGGCGGCTCCAGCGTCTTTGGCAGCGGCACGAGACGAGGAGCGGGAACCGACGGAGACCACCCCGGACGGAGAGCCGTGTCCGGCGGAGGTTCCGAGACAGGAATGGACGGAGACCGCCCTGGACGGAGAGCTGTGTCCGGCGGAGGTTCCAGGCGGAGGTTCCGAGCGGTGGCTCCCGCGGTGGCTGCCTGCAAACAGGCCTGCTCCTGGGCCCACTGCAGGGCAGCCATCGGAGACAGTCCCTGCCCCCACAGCTCTACAAAAAGCAGCAGTGGGGACTCTGTCCCCGTAATGCAGTCTGCTGGGTCCTGTTTTGGTCGGTTCATTCTGTCACGTTCGAGGAACACAAGGAGGGAACGAACACAAGGAGGGAACGGACCCAAAATGCAGACTCAGAATAACTTTAATCCAATGGTACTTACACAGAACACGAGGAGACAAAACCAAAGACACGACCATACTCGACAATGAACCGACAAAGACCTGGGGAGGACACAGGACATAAATACACGAGGAAACGAGACACAGGTGAAAAACATCAGGGCGGGGCAGGTAATCAAATAAGCGGGAAACACAAGAGGCAGGAAAGGAAACAGGGAATCCAAAATAAAAGTAAACAAACACAGAACACGAGACAAAGACATGAGACATGAGACATGACAGGTGAGCCTTGATAAATAATATTGCGGGCGGTAAATTAATGAATTTGCATTTTCTCCGCCTTCCATTTTGCGCACTCTGGGAAGAACGCCTCAGTTTACAGATTCATTAGGTCATAGGAGCAAAATCTGCATTGCGTTCGCTCTGCTCCTGTAAGACACGCAAATCTCAACTCCATCTGGGTTTGCTCCAATTTTAGCGCATCTTATTCAGTTAGCGTGCCCGCAAACCTTTGATAAATCTGGCCCTAAATGTACACTTGAAAAATTTAGAGCAGAATGTATAATGTAGGCTGTTTAGTTTTGGGGCACCTGTACGGAGAGAACTTTGGCACTGCTTTGGCCACAGCTATAACTATTCGTGGTGTAAATCGCTGCTTTCATCACAATACGATATATTTACACAGTGGACTGCCACGATATAATCACGATATGATGCGATATTATAAGTGCCCATAATCGATATATTAATGTTATCTGCTTATTTAACCAAATCTTTAGTCTAAATAAAAAGCTACTGTGTATATATCATTATATTTATTTTATTAGAATAAAACTGAACATTCAAATTACATTTAAATTATTTTTATTAGTGTTAATAACATTTTAAATATTTCAGATTCAATTAGAATAAAGTGAACATTTAAAGAAATTGCAAAAAAATTATATTCATGTTTATAAAGTTGTAAATTGTTCAGTTTTAGTCCCAGCTTTTTTGAGGTAACTCCCTCAAAAGCTGCCTTTGTCATCTGTAGCTAATATCAATAGTATTTTATCCTGAAACAGTCCAGATCTCCATCACCGCAGAGGAATTAACTCTGAACTATGTTGCGCTAAACTTTAAAAACTTTTGCAGACATTTCCCTCGCTAATTACTTTACTGCTCTGTTTGTTTACACTCTGTAAAGTTAAACAGCGGGAGCAGAGAGACACGATGCACCGGTTTCAAAATAAAGTGAATTTTAAAATAAAAGTGAGGCTAAAAACGCACAATATTGATCAATGTTTACATTTTTCACCAATACGTGATCATGGGTAACTATATTGATATATCGATGTATTTTTATGTATTGTTACACCTCTAATAACTATGCAGAGGTTCTGTCTGTGTGTTGTGGTAGCAGTAATAAACTGTGGCTGAACTTATAAATTAACACATGCCTGGCTAACTCCTACAAATGGTTCCTTCACAGTTGTGTTTTTTTTCATAAAGTGTCAAGTCTCGATTCTAGGATCTCAGCTAAGCCCTCACTTCATCTGGCACTACAGTGTGGTCAAAGTTTGGGTTGGACCAGACAGTTAGGAGTTTTTATTGAGTTTTATGTGTACAGCCCATGGACACAACAGTGGCTGCTTCAAAGAGTTTGACAGAACAAACAAAGGCCACAGCTCTGTCCTTAGAGCGTCCATCAGGGCTTGTATCCGCTGGTTGTGGTCAGTGTCCTGCCTCTAGCACCTGACACTCAGAGACTGGAGGCTGGAGAGAGACTGGCAGCGACCGAGCCAACTTCAGCACAGAACAAAGTCACACCTGAACAAAGTGTCTCCACAGATTTACGTTACATCAGAGAGACATGTTTCACAGTGAAGCAGGATTATAATGAGTTCTACAGACTGTAGTACCTCTGCTCACCTGCAGAGGCCTCCTTCACTGTGAAGGCCAGGTCTCCTTCATGTAAACACATCTGAATGGAGTATCAGGTGGAACTTACAGAGCTGATCTATGATCCTATAGATGAGCTAATGCACTAACTCCTAGACACATTGCCTGTCCGTCCTGGGAGGGGATCTCTCCTTCAGTTGGGCTCCATAAGGTTTCTTCTTTTTTCCCACAGCTGTTTTTTTTAGGAGTTTTTCCTTACCGAGAAGGAGGGTCTTAGGACAGGAGTGCCCTGGGTCTGTTTAGTGTAGTTATTGTTTGTGTTGTCTGATTGTGTGTTTATGTTTGATCAACTGTTGTGAAGCCCTTTGAGGCAACTTTTGTTGTGATACTGGGCTGTACAAATAAATCTGAATTGAATTGAACTTTCTTCTCTGACCTAACTGTGCTTTATTCCTGGATCCCAGTTGACTTGGAGTTGGTTGTTGCAAGAGCTCCAGACTGGGGCCACGCTGACAGCCAACTGTTAGAGGGGCCACGCTGAATATTTACAGCCAGTGTTGCCAACTCTTCAATAAGAAAAGTAGCTATTATCTGTCCGAAAGGTTGCTTGAAATTGCCAGATGCCGTCATTACCTAATTTGCATAATTTATTACGTGGATTTAATTGAAAGTGAGGTTGATGGTTGGTGCTCCTCTGAATGAACGGCCTCCTATATTGTTTTATTATTACTATTATTATTATAAATGTTTTGTTGATCAGTGCTGTAATGTCTGTAAAATAGTACAACTCCTGCTCTAAGTTGACTGCAGCTGACAGGCCTGCGAGACGTTTGAGATGGGGGAGAAACTCATAACCACCCGCTGCTATGAGCTGATTGGTCATGTGGCAGAGGGAAAGAGGCGGAGTTAAGAGCACTAAGAGCTCTAAGACGGAGGGGAAGCTCACAGCAGCACGCAGCTAGTTTGAGGAGTAATGATGAGTGCTTTTGATGTTTTTCATGAGTCTCCAAAGTCTCTAACAACACCAGAAAAAGTCGCTAGATTTGTTACTTAACGCTTTTTTTAAAATCAGTCACTAGAGGGGTCTGAAAAGGTTTGGGTTCCTTGTAATAGCTTCTTCTCTGATGCAGTGGTTTGTACATTTATTTTATTTATTTATTTAACCTTTATTTAACCAGATAAGTCGATTGAGAACCAATTCTCATTTACAACGACGACCTGGCCAAGAGGCAGCAGCGTGAAATACACCACATCAAAACAGTAATCACAATACAAAATCTGACAGAGGACAGTTAAAAACAAGAAATCAACTATCATACATTATTTACAATATAAACAAGAGAGCCATGAAAACATCAATAACAACTGATCAGAAACTACAGAGTCTAATAAGGATTTGAAAGAAGGCAATGGGATCAAGGTATGGAGCTTTAATGTTTTTTGAAGCTCGTTCCAATCATTGGGAGCAGCAAAATGAAATGAAAAATGACCCAAAGAAGTACGGACTTTTGGAATGGAGAAAGTAATGAAGTTACTGGAACGTAAGTTATAGGTTGTATTAGAAACGATGAGTAGTGAACGAAGATAGGAAGATCTGATCTTTGTATCAATACAGCATTGTGTTTGGTATTTTGGGTTAGACCTCCAGGTTGGACAGTCTTCGCTGATCTTTTGTTTTTTACACATTCTTGAGACCAGCCATCTGAATCAGAACCTTTTTCTCTTCAATGATCTGGAGGCACAGCCAGCATCAGGTTTGTAAGGACACGACTTATTGTCAAACTGGTCAGGCATCTCCAATCTCTTCTAAGCCTTCAATCAAATCAAATCAAACTTTATTTGTATAGCGCTTTACAACATTTTAGCAATGATCAAAGTGCTTTACAGGAGTTAAAAGAACCCAAACAAAAATCAGTAAAAAGAATAACTAAAATATGATTAAAGCAAATAAGATAAAAGCCAAGTGGAATAAATGGGTCTTAAGTTTAGAAATAAAAAGTGCAAAATCATTGATAGTGTGTAATGAAGGAGGTAGTTTGGAAGGTGGACTCTGTAGGAGCCTCGGTGGAAAGAAGGATGAGGAGTATGACACAGAATATTCTTAACAACGGCAGTCATCCTCTGCATGAGACCTTGGCCGCTCAGAGAAGAAGCCAGAGTGAGAGGCTGCAGGACGGAGAGGTTCAGGAGCTCGTTCATTCCTGCTGCTATTAGAATGTATAACAGCTCTACATAATCATGTGCACTATATTTGGATTATTACTATTGCTAGTAACTTACCATGGTATCTATGTATTTATGATTTTTATTATTCTGTTTTTATAGGTATGCTTGGCTATGTTGTTATGTATGCTACAGGGCACTTGACGGGATCCATCCACCCATCCATCCACCCATCCATCCACCCATCCATCCATCCATCCACCCACCCATCCATCCACCCATTCATCCACCCATTCATCCACCCATCCATCCACCCATCCATCCACCCATCCATCCATCCATCCACCCACCCATCCATCCACCCATTCATCCACCCATTCATCCACCCATTCATCCACCCACCCATCCATCCACCCATTCATCCACCCACCCATTCATCCACCCATTCATCCACCCACCCACCCACCCATCCATCCACCCACCCACCCATCCATCCACCCACCCATTCATCCACCCACCCATTCATCCACCCATCCACCCATCCATCCATCCACCCATCCATCCATCCATCTTGGGACCAGCCACAGCAAAGGCACGGCCACCACAGCATTTATTTGTGCTCAAAGGGACTTCTAAAAAGTGAAGATGAACACAAGGCTCTAGTCTGTCGCCTTGATGAGACCAGGCATCTGAATTACAGGTAAAGGGCTCATGTGTTCATTATACCACGGAAGACTTGCATATGATGATGTCATCTGATGCTGCAGAGTTTGGTATTCCACGTTTTTAAATCCATGTGACTCCTCTGGCATTGTACCTTCAACTGAACATCGTGAAAGGTTTCTAATATTTTTTACAGAGAAAATTGCTGACATCTGGCTAAATATTTCTGGAGAATAAAAAGGGAATGGAAAGGGCCAGAGCTGCCAATAGCTTTGGTCTCCGATTCTAGGGGTGTCATACATTAAAAAAAGGCGGGGTTGCATATATGGGGTTAAATGCATATGTTTCTATATAATGCATGACCTGTCCTACTCTGCAGCAGAAAGCATTTTAACATGTCTATGAACAGATTATACTTAAAAGCCACAAAGTCAGTCACTCCTTTTGTGAAAGGCCCAAAAAAGTGATGCTTTTCTTCTGTGCTACTGCACAGAAAGAAATGGGAAATTACACTGAGCAATAATTATTACAGGCCAACAATATTTAATGTAAACAACGGGTTACAGCCATTAAGCTAGTGTTACTGATTATTAAAATACTGAATCTTGTAAATCCTCACAGGGAGAAGCAACAATAAGATATAACCAGTCTTACCTTTAGGAGACATTTAGCCTGCAAGTTCTGTGATTATAACCAATCCTGTGTTCTCTCCAGGAGCTGAAGCCGCTCTTAGCTTTAGCTCAGCTTTTACCGATGCAGCCTCTCCTCTAAATCACTGCTCACACTGTTAACCTGACAAAAAAACAGCAGTTGTATTGTTAGTGAGCAGCCGCCCACAGTGAACATCGACCACCGGCCCATGAAGGATTCTCCCGACTCTCCTGATAAGCCAATCAGCCAATATGACGGAACTAGCATTAGTCACCAAACATTGCATTTGAATAATCAATATGGCTTTGGCTAATAGACTACACATGGAGCAGTATTTTGTTTCATTCATGCTTGTTTGTGTAATGCTGTGTGCTGAGGCCGTTTTCTTTTCTAGACCTGAAAAAGCTTGGTCTCACTGCTCTATGCAGACACGTGAAACCAATAAGTGTGTTTCTGAAGCCCATACACCGTTTTGCTAATAGCCATGCTAATTAGCCATTTTATTACATGCCAGTCCCCTCCATTCCCAACATGAGGGTACTTAAGTGTTCTCTGCAAAGCCAAAGTAACAGCTCCCCCAAAAAACACATTTTCCATAGGTCTACATTATTTTAAGTTTATAAAATACTAATGCAGTAAGTCCAAAATGATTACAAAAAGCATAATATGGGACATTTAATGTAGCAATTATCATATCTAATTATACACATAAAAGTTTGATAATATACATTTCCTTTTCATGAAGGACAGTAGTTACAGAAATGTGGCAGACCACAATAGTTTGCCAGTGTATGTTATTGTACCGTATTTTCCAGACTATGAGTCACTCCGGAGTATAAGTCACACTAGCCAAAAAATGCATAATGAAGAAGAAAACAACGTATATAAGTCGCACTGGACTATAAGTCGCATTTCTGGGGGGAAATTTATTTTACAAAATCCGACACCAAGAACAGACATTTCATGTTGAAAGGCAAGTTATAGTAATAATAGAATAGAGAACAACAGGCTGAATAGGTGTGCGCTATGCTAACGTACCACATTGATGGTTATTCAGCTACATGAAGCATAAACAACGAACTGAATAGGTGTCTCGTATGTTAACGTAATATATTAACATTTATTCACATAACTATAGCATAAAGAACATAATATAACAAGTTCACCAAACTCACCATCTCACTCCTAATCGCTAAATCCTTTAAATTCTTCATCCTCGGTGTCGCTTCTGAACAACTCCGCCAACTCCGGAGGTAGACGAAGCGCCGCTTCCTCCTCTGCGTGGCTGTCGTCAGACTCAGCATCAGTTCCATTTCCAATTATTCCGCTCTTTCTCAGTTGTCTTTATAGCCTAAGTTGTTAGTGGTAATGTTTACATTTTAAATTGTCAGTGGTACAGGTGCAGCAGATGCTGGTACACAAGCCTAGAGCACCATCTCGCGGCTGTCAGCGTGAAAATAACGAAGACGTGAAAGGTGTGACTGACGTATACTCAGTCACACCCCTAGCCAGACTATGAAAAAAGTGCAACTTATAGTCTGGAAAACATGGTATGCTTTAATTTATTCCATCAGTCACCAGAAATCATAGAGGCATTTTACAAATGTCGTCATCATATTGTACGTGTTCCTTCAAAATAATAAATCCTAGAGAGTCTCATGTGAATGAAGTCAAACAATTTGTCAGTGAGGAGATAGAGTGAGTGTTTCTACTTCTGGGATGAGTGCGAATGAGCAGCAGCTGGGGACACAGGTGAGTTACTGGGAGAGTGGGAAAAATGGGGAGAGAAAGTGAACTCGAGCAGGAGAGACTGCCACAGGAAACTGCCATGGAAATAAAATGGCAGACTGATCATTAGATATGTGACATTCACCAGCGAGCCAAATCTTTGGAACAGCTCTTCACCGTGAAAGATGAGAGCAGAGTCAGAGTGGTGTGTGAGATGGTTTTTTTTCTTCCTTTTTTTACTCTCCTATCAAAATGAATAAGCTTTTTTGCTTGCCAACCACAAAGAAAAAAACAACAACAACAAAACAACTCATAAGAAGAATACAAGCTCAGAGAGTCATGGAAGAGAAAGAGACGAGGAGAGAAAGGAGACGTGCTCAGATGCACAACAGTCAGCGGTCTGTAGTTGTAAACAGTGTGTGTGCATGAACGTTTATTGTAGAAGCCTCGACTAATGCCGTACTGAGAGCTACACCAGCCCCAACCCCAGCTAGTCCAACGCCCCAGACCGTTCTGTGCAGGGTCTAGGCTTACCGGGGGGAGGGGTTCTGGATTTTGCTGCTTAATACATGAATGAATACATGGCTTCAGACCAGCTTTTACAGGCAAGAAGTAAAAATTACTTCTCCACAACATTTCCTTGCTATGGACTGTCAACAGGTGAAGTCACCCAGACATGAGCTGCCGCTATACCCTCAGCCGCTCTCTCTCCTAGGAGGGTCCGAGGCCATGCTAAAAGTTTAGCTTAGTTTATACTCACATTTTTTTGTATTTTTTGCATAACATATGTCAAGGCAGCTGTATTTTGCACATTTTGGACATTTTGGGCCTGTCCCAACCAGGCTGCAACGCATGGAGGCATAAGCGGGGTGCGTTCATACCAACCTGATAAGAGGTCTACTCTCTGCAAGACCTCCAATGCTAAAACCTGGACAGGCGGGACTGTTGAGGACCTCATCAGCCGCCACAAAGAACACAAGGCTGACAACCTCAAGAAGCCCCTCGCACTGGCCACCTCGGAGGACCTCACCAGGGTGGTTACGGTCGCTACTAACTGGTGCAAAAAGGATCTCAAGAGGACTTTCTTGGAGGAAGTCTTGCTTGCTGGACGGTAAGAACTCATGGAGGCTTTTGAGCTACAGGAGGGGGCGAGACCCAAACGCTGGAGACTTGGCGATTCTGGGACCGAGGCTGGTGGCCTCCCAGCCACAGTAGTCCGCATTTGGATGTACCCGAGGAGGACCTCCCCTCCATACTAGCTGAGGAAACAGATGCCAGCTCTCCGATCCCAATAGTGTCTTGGGCAAACCGAGCAGGTACTCCACGTCACCGCGTCCATCCACGGTGGTTACACTTGAGACGCAGACTCCACTTAGGACAGTCCATCCCCATGAGGGAAACAAATTCCAGGTCTGGTCCCTTAATCCAGTCAAGGCCATTATGTGGGATTCCAACCTGTCCAGACTGCCAGAACTGGCAGATTTCAGGTGGACTATTATCCTGGGGCAAAAATACGCCATGCAACCCACATCCTCAAGAGGAACACCCCCTCGGACCGTATCCTGAAGGTCGTCCTCAGTTTTGGTTTAAACGACTGAGAGGCTAACAGCTCGAGCACTTTCCAGAGGGAAATCCGGGAGCTCTCCTCGGCGGCGGAAAGCACATTTCCACAGGCTTCCATCTTCATGCCTCTCATCAACTCCTCGGTTAGGCTCCTTGCTAAATGCAAGAGGAACATCCAGGATCTCAATGTCCTGATTAGGGCCACAGAGAGGTTTGTACCCAAGATCCCGAGAAATGACTTCATGACCGAAAGTGACCGGATCCATTGGACTCCGGACACGGCAGGGGGAATGCTTCAGCACTGGAAGTCTTTTTTAGGGTAGGGTGGGACCGAAGACCTCTCATCCACTTCCCGACTTACCCCCGCTCAGGTTAGAATCTTGGAGAAGGGACTTTCCTTTATTCCCACGGATGGTTCTGAAACGAAAGCGACCTGCAAACGTACCATCGACGTCTAAAACTGGCTGCATACTTCGGTCCCTCACAACCTATGACAGATAAGTCATTCACAGGACCCTCGGCTACCCTCAGCTATCCTCAGGACCACGGCTTTGCACATTTTGGACATAAAATAAATTCTAAATGGTGGTCTCTCTCTATGCAGAGGTATATGACATCACCATTAGTGAATGTAGTCCACATCATCAACACTAATAGACTAATAGAATGTTTTATTCTGATAAAAATGATATCCCTTATCAAAGTATTTATTTTCTGAATGAACTGACTGGCTTCTTAAAATTCCATAAACACAAAAATGAGCCATACTTTTTAACGGCTCTTTGAAATGAACGGATGCCAAAGATTCTGCTCCCATTAAAGAGACATAAATCCCATCTCTACTGATCATTCATACAGAGTGAGTACTATACCCACGATATACTCACAATATAAAGCACTGCTGATTAATGATGGGTGGCTTGATCCATCTATAGTGTTGATACCAATGTTAATATCTGCATCGGATTGAACTAGCATCATAAGATCAATTCTGTTGCTCCCCTTCCCCTTTCTGCAAAACCTCTGAAATTGTGAAGGAAGAACTGCAATATTTCTTTTGTGCAGATTTTATGTTGATAACATTATTACATCATTATTATATTATTTATGCTAACATTCTCAACAGGGTTGCCAGGTCTGAAAGTAAAAATCCACCCAACAGCAACTTAAAACCCGGCCAAAACTGATGGAACGGTGTATGAAAACACTGCACAACCATATTTACTGCCTCTGCGTTAAAATATGAATAAATAGCCTATCATTCACATACTCCGCATGCAAAAATAGTTCTGTGCAACCCGGGGATCATTTTTTTTAACCTGCGGCAAAGCTTAAAGAGCCCCCCCATTCTGCGAGAAAGTAATTTTTTTTTACATCTGACCTACATTGAAAGCAACCATGGCATAGGCACAGTGCAGTCTACCATTCAATAAAATAAAACGTCATCTGCTTGTGATTAATGCTGCTTTTAGCTCCTCCATAAAGTTTGACTGTCGTGTGACAAAGCTAGAAACTGAAGTCCACAGTCGTTTTTGTTGTCCCCGCCACATACTGCATTAGTATGTGTTCTGTTTACTGCTGAATGGGCCCAAATCCCAATTAGACGCTTGCCAGAATTCAGTGTGATGAGGCTTTTACAGGTAGAACAAGTCGAAGGGAGACTGGATAATTATTTGCTCATTATGTTTCAGCACTGCATTCAGATGAATTGCTGATGATGCTTGTAATGAGCTGTAATCATTTCCAAAGTGTGGGATGACATGTTTCACAGATATTCATATTTAGAGATACATTTAAAAGTAAATAATTAAAGGCTTATAAATGTCAACAATAATATCCTTCTGGTGCTGAGCTAACAGGATTAGTCTGCAGCGTTCTGTCTGCTTTGCAATGCTGAGAAATAATGTATAACAAAATCAGGATTAATTTAAAGCAAGGAGTTTATGCTGAGGCACGGATTGACATGGAGCAGAGGTCACCGGCTTCTGCTCCTGGCTGCTGGGTCTGGTTACGGGATCTTCCGTCAGCTATGTTGTTCCAGACCTGATCTGGCTTCTTTAGGTGTTTTTGGCCAAGTCTAATGTGTCCTTTCTGTTGTTGAGGCTGATGAAGTCTGCAGCTTGAGGTGAACTCTATTTTCTCTCATGAAGTCTTCAGGTTATGGTGGACCTAGACTCTGATAGACCCTACTTCCTAGAGCGTGTTCTACTCTAAGGTGGATGTGTTTTTGGTCCAGCCTAAGAATGGTCTGGTTCACTTCTATTGAGATTCTGTACGTTGTGATTTCACAAAAACAGCTTTCAAATACAAATGTATCACCTGGAATCAAGTCCAGACCAGTTTATGATGGATTATTGAAGGTAAAGCCCATGCAGCTCAAGAAAGAGCCCCTAAAAAAGAGGTAGTTACACATTAAAGAGCTTTAATTCCTAATTAGACAGTTCCTTTGTCTGATTTGGATGTGAATTCTCTGAAATTACAGCTGAACCTGCATCTTAAGCACATATGCATTTTAACTGTATTTTGAATATGTTTTGGTGACAAGGCTAAAATAACAAAACTTGTGAGTGTTCAAATACTTATGGGCCTAACTGTATGTTTTTGATTAGGGAACAATATTAAAACATGGTGGAAAGCTCAGAAAAGTTGATTTTGCATAATATAGGCCAGGGGTGTCCAAATTTTTTTCAAAGAGGGCCAGATTTGAAGATGTGCAAATCTTCAAGAGCCGACAGTCTCTCCTGATGTTGTCAAGAAGCTAAACCCACATAAAGTATACTTTTAATGCACACTGTTTTATAAGTATTTTTAAAAGTTTTATAAGTATAGTTTTCAAAAGCCAAATAAATAAACATTATTCTCTTTGACAACACAATCTAAAAGAAGCCCCCCCCCAAAAAAAAAAATAGGTTACACTTTATTTTAAGGTCCACCTATTAACTAAGTGCTAATTAGCATGCTAGTTAGTAGTTAGTTAGCTGTTAATTGGTAATTATAAAGCACCTATTAAAAATGGTCAAATGGTCACATTTTCTACCTTCATGGGTACTCAAAGCGCTTTACATCAAGGAACCATTCACCCATTCATACAACAGTGCGCAGACACCGGAGGCAAGGTGGGTTAAGTGTCTTGCCCAAGGACACAACGACAGTATGCAACGGTGAGAGTGGGGTTTGAACCGCCAACCTTCTGGTTAGTGGACAAGCGGCTCTCCCAACTGAGCTACTGCCGCCTATTAGTCCCTTATTCTGTGTGACCAAACTCATAATTACTGCTGCTCATTAATAGGAACTAAGGAAGTTGTTGAAAAATCTTAAGATCATAATTTATGTCCAACAACTTCCTTACGTCCTACTAATAAGCAGTAATTATGAGTTTATGAAGGGGAAAATATTAGTTAGTTGCTAATTAGTTGTTGAATTTGTTCACACAGAATAAGGAATTAATAAATGCTTTATAATTACCAGTTATGGGCTATTTAACCACCAACTAGCATGCTAATTAGCACTTAGTTAACTGTTAATAGGTGGACCTTAAAATAAAGTGTTACCAAAAAAATGACATCTTTGAGCATAAAAACTGCAATTATTTTTTGACAAATCTGAAAATACACAGCAGAGAGCAGTAGATGTGATGCACAAATGTACAGACAAAACTACGGAAACAATGTACGAAAGTGCTGCTGGGCCATAAGTGCTGCATTTTATCATAGATGCTGAGGGCCATATGAAATCTCTACCTGGGCCACAAATGGCCCCCGGGCTGCACTTTGGACAAGTCTGATATAGGCCCTTTTTGAAAGTGTGGCTCCAGAAAAGACTTTACAAAACTAGGACAAGACATTTGTGAGTTTTCATCATCAAATAAGAACTTATTTGCTGATTTTATCCCTGTTCCACGAGCTGGCTCTGTCTATATTGTACAGCCAGTATAGAGTACAGTGCAGTGCAGATTAGCTTAAGTTCTTGCTGATTATGAGAATTTATATAAAGTTTAAAGGGAGTTTTGTTTCTTGGCCAAACTCTTGATCTTCACACTGGCGTCAGCACAAATTCAGGCTCTTCTTAAAAACCTATTAATTTGTGCTCCCAGCCCAAGTCTCCCTGCAGACATTTTCAGTAACAAATTGCTTTTTATGAAACTAAGTGCTAATGCTTGCTCTTCACTGCACAGTAAAGGAAGAACACAGCACAGAACGCACAGTGTGAGAACACAGGGCCTCATAACAATAAACTGGTAATAGTATTTGATTATAGTAATGAATTATGTTCTTTTTGTGATCATAATATTTAAACCCTGTTATGTTTTACAATATGTGCACAATAAAGTCCTGAGTGTGCTGCTGGAATAGAGGAGGCCATTAAAGTAGACTTAATAAACTGTACAGTACACAGTCTGCTGTTGTAAAGCATCCTTTTAGTGTGTCCTTGTGTTCCAATTCATTGACCTCCATGTTTTATGACATAAAATACACTTTATTATAAGCATTTACACAACATATAATAGAATAAAGTGGCCGAGAATCTTAACAAAAACTACATTGCACACATAAATCGCACAAATGTTTTGCTATATTTTATTTACATGAATAGTAAATGTTATCACGCAGATTGAGAGGATTGAGGAGAAACGAGGCCGAGGTAGAAAAAGATTCAGGCAGGTTTATTCTGAGCTCAGGTTCAGACAATCATCTCACAAGCAAGAGACAACTCTCCGACCACGCAGGGTCGGCTCACAAAGGTTTAAGTAGCTTACATCGCTGAGTATAGGACAGTTATGAAGCAATCATCACAAAAGAGAACATCTTCTTTACTAAAAAGGCTATGTTGCCAAGAGCTTTGAGGAGATAACTTTAGAACTAACAAAACCAAGTTGAAGAGTTACTAAAAAGGCAAGGTTGGAGCGCAGCCAGGAGCCAATCACAAACAGGTTAACTATAGCTTGAAATGGGGTCTCAAATTTAGCTCAACATGAGGGGCTCCTACAGCTCCATCTTCAAGCTTCAAATCACCATGTAAGTACATAGTTCAAAAAATAACATGGAGTAAGTGTGAGTCTTACAAACATTTCATGATATCAGTAAAACCTCAGACCATTCCTCTGCAGCCCTAACCTCACATCAGAGGAACCAGACTTGAACTAGAGATTCCTGACCCCCCTTCAGTTTGGATTTACCAGGCATCACCCTGGGGTTCTCTCCCCGATGCAAAGCATATTATTCACCTTTGTGAGTGTTATGTTCATTGAGCACTCTTCTCACTCCAGAAGTTTAGGTGAGGTGGAGTAAATCTGATGTGGTGAAAAGCAGCACCAGTGCACCTCCAAGAAACTATTAAACATTTTGTATACTGTGTGTAACAATGATGGGAATTTCGGCTCATTTGGCTCAGCTCGGCATGATCCGTCCCTTTTAACTCCAAGATGGCTTTTCATTTTACCAACTATACTTTTTATGTCTCAGCCAAATTTAGCAAAGTTTTGATTAATGAGTTGTATTATGTACTCATATATAATTCAAATACATGGATTGTGATGAAGTATTCAAAAGTTCTGATGCTCTGAAATGACCCAATGAGCTGACTTGTGTACATAATCACTTTACTACACATAGCATATAAACACACCTATAATTAAGCATAAAAATGTTTCTTTATTTTTTATTTAAACACACGGACCCGTCAACAAAAAGCAGGGCTTATTTAGTATTTACAAGTAAAAACAACAGCTGCCCTCAAAACTCAAAAAATGTATCCTAAATAAAACTAAATAACTAAATATATTATGTGCATTGTGCAAAACAGCAGCACCAAACAGCTTCAGGTGTCTCTCTCTGAATTAACCACCATCAACCATCACTATACCATCTATATACTGTGTATCTGTGTGAAACCTTTTACTTGCCTCAGCTTAGAAGGGTTGAGCTGGTTTCTTCTCTCTGTTTTTATCTCCTTTGTTTTTGAAAAGATCCTCTCAGAAAAAAAAACGCTTGCGGATGGGAGCCAGCTCTCACCGTTCACGACCGACCCATCACTGAGTGACCAGATGAGGGAATGCATTTACAGATTACAGTGTTTTAATGGCCCCACAGTGTCTGTGATGGCTGTATTCACTGCAGAAGTCTAATGGGAGGCTGACATTTAGAATAAGTTGTACTGGGCTGAGGGCTTTAATGACCATTTCCACAGTTTTAAAGATTAAAGTCTGCAACTTTCAATGGGCTTATTTGTAAATTATTCAAAGACTGCTGTTTTAGCCTAAGCCTATTTTTAAAATGAGCCTCTGGAGGAAATGAGCCGAAGCATGGTAAATATCCAGACTTTAATGTTGTCCAGTTGTTTACTGTTTTCAGCCTGCTCCCAGTGAGAGACGTTTTAATGAGACCAGCTCTGATTAGGCTCATCTGTTAACCCTACAGCCAGGTCCAACTTCAACTATTTCTGTTTAAAAAATAGTTTTCATTCTCTGAAGTTACCATGAGAATAAAAAATGAAACATTTCAAAGATAAAAAGTACACGTGTGTTGGGGTTCTCCCCATGTGAACGAAAGAGTCGCCAACCCTGAGCGCTGCCGTCAAAGAGAGGTCATGGCTGTGGTGGTCATGCCAACAAGCGACCAGGGCTGGCTGCTGGAGATTTTGAGGAGAGGTGGCACAGCAAAGAA